>CM053567.1:31496404-31518262 GCA_028646485.1 Cryptoprocta ferox
CCCCTCCCCTGCTCATGATCTGTCTCTCTCTGTCTTTCAAAAATAAATAAATGTTAAAAGTCATCACCAAATCCAAGGTTGAATAGATATTCCCTAATGTTTGCTTATTTTTGAGGGAGAGAGAGAGACCAAGCATGGAGCAGGGGAGGGGCAGAGAGAGAGGGAGGCACAGAATCTGAAGCAGGCTCCAGGCTCTGAGCTGTCAGCACAGAGCCCAACGTGGGGCTCAAACCCACGAACCATGTGATCATGACCTGAGGTGAAGTCGGAAGCTTAACCATCTGAGGCACCCAGGTGCCCCTCCAATGTGTTCTTTAAGAAGTTTTATAGGGTTTCATTTTCATTTTAGGCCTATGATCCATCTTCAGTTAATTTTGTGGCAGTTGTAAACGTCTGGGTCTAGTTTCTCTTTTTGACAATGGTTCCATATCACTTTTGAAAAGACTATTCTTTCTCCATTGAATAGCTGCTGTTCCTTTTTCAAACATCTCTTGATTATATTTTGTGGTCCTACTTGTAAGCTCTGTATTCTCTTCCATTGTTCAATGTATCTATTCTTTTGCCAATACCATGGCATCTTGATTATGGTAGCTTGACAATAAATCTTGAAACCGAAAAATATAAGTGAGTCCCCCAACTTTGTTCTGCTGGTTCAGTATTATGCTGGCTATTCTTGGTCATTTGCTTTCCATATAAGCTTTAGAGACAGCTTCTTACCATCTACAACATAATTTGCTGAGATTTTGATTGGAATTGGGTTGAACTTAGAGATCGTGTTGGGAAGAATCGATATCTTAAGTCTTCTATTTCGTTAACATGGAATATCTCTGCATGTATTTAGATCTTTTTTTATTTCTTTCACCAGGGTTTGTAGTTTCTCACATATAAATTCTGTGTATGTTTTGTGAGGTTTATCTTGTTTCATTTTTTGGGTACTTCAATAAATGACTTGTTTTTAATTTTAAATCCAAGGTGTTTATTGCTGGTATATAGAAAAGCAATTGACCTTTGAATATTAATCTCGTATCCTGCAAAATTATTATAATCAGTTATTATAATAACAGTTTCATGAGTTTTTTTGGTCAGTACTTTCGGATTTTCTACATAGATGATCATGTCATTTGTGAACAGACATTTTATTTCTAAAACTCTCCAGTCTGTATAACTTTTATTTCCTTTGATTGAATTAGAAAAGGAGTTATAAGAGGAGACATCCTTGTCTTATTCCTGATCTTGGTAGGAAAGTTTCCAGTTTCTCAGCATTAAGTATGGTGTTAGCTGTAGGGTTTTTGTAGATATTCTCTATCAAGTTAAGGAAATTCCCCTTTATTCCTAGTGCTGAGAATTTTTAACACAAATGGATGTTGAATTTTGTCAAATGCTTTTTCAGCATCTATTGATATATCATGTAGTTTCTCTTCTTTTTCTTGTCATGTGATGGATTACGTTACCTGCTTTTTGAATGTTACACCATCCTGGCATAGCTGGGTTAAATCCCACTTGGTGTGGTATATCGTTCTTTTATACATTTTCAGATTTGTATTACTACTATTAAGTTGAGGATTTTTGCATCTGTGCTCACAGAAGATACTGGCCTGTAGTTTTCTTTTAATATCTTTGCCTGGTTTTGGTGTCAGGGTAATGCTGGCCTTACAGAATGAGTTAAAGCATTTCCTCTGCTTCAACTCCTCTGAAAGAGATTATAAAGAATTGGTATAATTTCTTCCTTAAATGGATGATAGAATTTGCCAGAAAACTCATCTGGCTCTGTTGCTTTCTGCGTTGGAAGGTTATTAATTATTGATTCAATTTTGTTAAATTTAATGGGTATAGGCCTGTTGAGATTTATCTATTTCTTGTGTGAGAGTTGGCAGATTGTGTCTGTCAAGAACTTGATCCATTTCAACTAAGTCTTCATATTTGTGGGCATTGAGTTATCCATAGTATTCCTTAACTGTAGTTTAAATATCTATGAGATCTGTTGTAATTTAGACGTGTGCTATTTAGAAGTATGTTGTTAAATTGCTACATATTTTTGGTATTTTCCACCTACTTTTAACTTGAGCCTTTATATTTAAAGTGGGTTTCTTGTGGATAACATACAGTTGGTTCTCTCTTTTTTTTCTCATTCTGAAACTATCTTTTACTTGATGCATTTAGACCATTCACATATAAATTGATTACTGATATAATTGTATTAACATCTATCACAGTTGTAACTTTTCTATTTGTTGCACTTGTTTGTTTTCTTTTTCCTTATTTTTCTACCTTCTCTGGTTTTAATTGAGCATTTTATATGAGTCCATTTTATCTTCACTTAGTATATCAGTTATAGTTCTTTTTTAAAAATCTTTAGTGGTTTCCCTTGCATTTGCAATAGATATTTACAAATGAACCATGTTCCCTTTCAAAAACATTATACTGCATCACATGGTGCAAGTACCCAATAACAAAGTGATGTTAATTCTTCCCTCTCATCAGTTATTCTATTGCTGCCATTTATTTCACTACCCATATGCTATAATCGCCCAATACATTGCTAACTATCATTATTTTAGACAAAGTTGTCTTTTAGATCAATTAAAATAGGAAAAATAAAGATGTGTTTTACCTTCACCTAAGCCTTCCCTGATGCTCCTACTTTCTTTATATGGATTCAAGCTTCTGAACTATGTTATTTCTCTTCTACTGGAATTTCTTATAACATTTCTTGCAGGACCAATCTGCTGGTCATGAATTCCTTCAGTTTTTATTCGTGTGAAAAAGTCTTTATTTCTCTTTCACGTTCAGGAGTCATCTTGCTGAATATAAAATTCTAGATTTATGACTTTCTTTCGTCTTTTAGCACTTGAAATATTTCACTTCATTCTCCTCACTTGTATGGTTTCAGACAAGAAGTTTGCCATGATTCTTATGCTGGTTCTTCAATATATAAGGTTATTTTTTTCTCTGACTTCTTTTATTATTTTTTGTTTATTTTCTCATTGAATATCATATGCCTACGTATCATCTGGCTAGGTTGTTCTTTATCCTTGGTGTAAGGTGTTCTCCTAGCTTTTGGGGGTCTGTGGTTTCTTATTTGTCATTAGCTCTGAAAATTCTATTATTACTTAAAATATTTCTTCTGTTCCATTCTCACTTCTTATATTCCAATAATGTGGAAGTTATATCTTTGATTTTTCCCAGCTTGTGGATGTTTTTTCTTTTTTTCATTTCTCTTCTCTTTGTAATACAGTTTGCTAAGTTTCTGTCAGCAAAATCAGACTCATTAATTCTCTTCTCGAATGCATCTAGTTTACTGAGGTGCCCATCAAAGTCACTCTTCATTTCTGTTACTGTATTTTTGATTTGCAGCACTTCCTTTAGATTTTTCTTAAGAGTTTCCCATTATCCATTTACATTACCCATCTATCTTTGCATGTTGTCTATTTTTTCCATTAGACCTTTTAACATACTATGATGGGTATTTTAAATTCCCTGTTTGATAATTTCAAAATATTTATCATATCTGAGTCTGGTTGTGATGCTTGTTTTGCCTCTTCACATTGTATTTTTGCTTTTTTTTTTTTAAGCATGCCTTCTAATTTTTTGTTGAAAGCCTGACATGATGTATCAGGTAATAGGAACTGAGGTAAATAGAACTTTTGTGTAGTGTTTTATGTTCATCTGGCCTAGTGGGCTGTGTTTCACATTTGCTATAGTTGTCCTTTCCAGAGGCTTCAGATTCCTCTAGTGACCTTGATTTTGGTATAGCGGTAAATTGTGAATGAGGGAAAGTGTTCTATAATCTTATGGTTAAGTCTCAGTCTTTTAATGGGCCTGTGTCCCTGATCTGTGACTTCTACAAATGTTTCTTTCTGTCTGCCCCTCCCCTCATTCTGCCTTAGGTGAGACAGGAAGCCTAGAAAGGACCATAGTTGGATAGACTCCTTTCCTCCAGGTGACATAAGGTTCGGGTAGTATGTTAGAAGGTGGAAGAGGGACATTAAAGCATCCTTCAGAAGAAGAAGGCATTTTGAGACTGAAGAAAATGAATCAAGCCCCTCCATACCATTTGCAGTTTTATTCAGGATAACATACTGACAAGGGGGATCAGGTGGACAGGCGATCCAGAGGGTAAGCAGCTTCTCTGCCTTATTCTCTGCTAACTCTGGACCTTAATCTCCAATTTTTATAAAGCAAGTCACATGATGGTGAGGTCACAGGGTAAGCCAGTCATCCCTACCAGTTACCTAAATGGGGTCTTCCATGCACCACTTTAGGGCGGATCAGATCCAGCCTTCCTGCATTCTGGTCAGGGCATATTAACCTCCACAGGGCCTGGAACTCATAGCCTTGAGAGAGGTAATTGCATAGACATGAACAAGATGCAGAGTCAAAGATGGAGTCTGTGTGGTCAGCCCTCCTGCAGTAGTTTTTATCCTAAAAAGTAGGGCTTTGGGAAAACAGCTAGAATATGTTTCAAAATGGGTACTTTTCTGCCCTCTCTACCAAAGCCATGAAAATCTTTATTGGTTCTTCAGTGTGTGAACCTGATGGGTGTCTGGAAGGGAAAACCAACTAAAATGTGGTGGTTCCCTAAGACTGTGGCCTCCAGCAGCTTCTAATTTTCATACTAGTCCATACTCAGCCTCCACCAATCTGTCAAAATTATCATTTAAATATTCCTATCACTTTATTGATTAAGTGACCACTATCCTACATGAGAAGGTCTTGACTGATTCTCTGGATTTTCCTGTGTCTCCAAATTTTGGTGTGGAGGTTTATCCTGAGACCTCAGCTCTGCCATAGGTTAAAAAAAAAAAGTTATTAGTTTTAAGTTTGTTTAGTTTGTTGTTGTTGTTATTGTTAGGTTGGGAATGATGACTTCTAGTTCTTTTTTTTTTTTTTTTAGTTTATTTATTTTTAAAAAGGCAGAGACAGTGTGAGGGGGGAGAGGCAGAGACGGGGGGGGAGAGAGAATCCCAAGCAGGCTCTGCGCTGCCAGTACAGAGCCGGATGAAGGACTCAAACTTACGAAACTATGAGATCATGACCAGAGCCGAAACCAAGAGGTGGACACTTAACCCACTGAACTACCCAGATGCCCTGACTTCTAGCTCTTTATATGTTGGAGCTGAAACTGGAAGTCTCCCACTCTCTTTTAAAAGTTAGTGTCATACAAAAAAGAGGAAGGAAGCCTGTTCTAAAGGAAGAGATAATCAACATAAATACTGTCAAATAAAATTTGTGTTATTTATTAGACACTTGTTTAGACACTATGTATTCTTTTTTTTAAATTTTTAATGTTTTATTTATTTTTGAGAGAGAGAGCATGAGCAGGAGAGGGTCAGAGAGAGAGGGAGACACAAAATCCGAAGACAGGCTCCAGTCTCTGAGCTAGCTGTCAGCACAGAGCCCAATGCGGGGTTCGAACCCACGAACTGTGAGATCATGACCTGAGCCGAAGTTGGACACTTAACCGACTAAGCCACCCAGGTACCCTGACAATATGTATTCTTAATACCACACACTTTGGGTACAAATGGGACCATTTTAATATGAGCTTGATGCTAGACAATGTTAAGGAAATACTGCTGTATTTTAGTGCTCTACTGGTATTGTTAATGGTTATTTCAGAAACTATGCTTAGTGTTTAAATGCATTTTGAAGAATCTAAAGTAAAATGTCATGATATCTGCAATTAACTATTAAAAATATAGAACCAAATAAAGCATAGCAAAATGTTAACAAATTATTATATCTAGGTGATGAGTATAAGGATGCTCATAACGTTATACTGTCCGCTTTTCTAGATGATTACGCTTTTTCAATATAAAACTTTAAAATAAATTTAAAATGTAATAAAATGCAAAACAAATAACATACAATGCAAGGCACACAGAAGGTGCTCAACAAGTCCTATATAATATTATCCCCTGACTGGGAATTTTCTATTCTAAAATAAGGATTTATTTGTTCATGTAGAATAAATTATTTGATTTTCTGAAATTAGTTTCACTTCACCTAACACTCATCTTTTTAGAGTAATGAAGGGTAGATCAATGGTGATTGTTAAACAAACCCTATTAGCATGAATGTAGCATATGTTGGTGTTATTGCAGCCTAATGATAAATGACCAATAAATGAGGTAGGCACGTACAATACCATCCCAGATGTGAATTTCCTGACATTTGGTAGACATCCATTAGGGGACTAATGCTTGCCGAAGGCTTGGCAGGTTAGTACATTTCTTGATTTTCTGTGCTTCTCAGAATGTTCCAGCCTACGAAGATATGCATTCACGAGGTCAACATGCATTTAATATATGAATAGTTTACAAACATGAAGTTGCATGTCTTCTCACTGCCCCATTAGAATATTTGTCAATTTGATATTCTATAAGCTACGAATTGCTTTTAGAATCAGTGGGAACTTAGAAACCATTAAGTAGAACTCTTCATTCCAAAGATGAGGAAACTAAAGCTCGAGGAAATAAAAAAGACTACCCAGATTAGAAAATAAGGCTATTAGTTTGCAGCTGTGTGTCCTGGTATATACAACACATACAGAAGATGCCTTAAAAAAAAACATAAAACAAACAAAAAACTTTGGATGGGACTTCAACATACTTGGAAATTTTTTGCATTGTAATTTCAAATGATTTTGGTCCCATCAAATATACATTTATTAATTGTTTACCATGTGATAAGCAATCAGGATATTAAGAGAAATGAAATAAATTTCTCGCTTCCAACAAGCTCACAATATAGTGTGGAAATTAAGTGAACAACAGTAAACAAGTCAACTGAGAGCTATGGAAACACAAATAGAGAGGAATGGATTATGCCATGCGAAATGGATTTGATCTGGGTCACAAGGACAATAAGTATGTATTCATTGGATGAAGTAGGAATGTCAAGGGATAGCATGAGCACAAAAATATAAAAGAGCTTGGTACCTTTAGAAGAGTTAAAGCATGTGGTGCATTTTTGTGTGTGTATTAGGAACGTGGGATATCATGAGATGACTTTACCAGCAATGGTCCTCAACTATGGCTGGGTATTAGAATCCCCTGGAAACTTTCAAAAAAATACTCATATCCAGGCTCCACTTCCAGACCAAATTATACCTGGAAATCTCAAGATAGCTGCAGACATGAGGATTAGAAAAGTTCTCTAGGTGATTTTTGTGTGTAAGGTTGAATACCAGAGTTTTTGGATCATATTTATCTCATCCAGATCAGATCCAGAATATTTAATGAGTATTTATTTCTGAGCAGGTAGTCTTACTTTAAGACAGATAACTTTATCTGATGACTCAAGCAAGAATCTAGCTTTTGCTGAAGGCTATTGTAGTTGTTAAAACACTTTCTAATTCTCTGTAGTAAAGTGAACATCAGGGGGCACCAAGGTGGCTCAGTTAGTTAAGCATCTGCCTCTTGATTTTGGCTCAGGTCATGATCTCACGGTTGGTTAGACTACTGCAGCGCCTGCTTAGGATTCTCTCTCTTCCCCTCTCTTTGCCCCTCCCCACTTGCATGCACTCTCATTCTCAAAATAAATAAACGTTTAAAAAAAAGAAGGAAAAAAATAAAGTGAACATCAGAATCAAGATAAGAAACTACATAAAATTAAAAACACACACACTATTTCCCTAAATCTAGCTCCTACTCAAATATCTAATGACAACAGTAATAAAGAAAGCCCAATATAGGACATTCTCAACTTCCCTGGATTTACCAAATCCTCATACACATTCCTAATTTGGAAGTTCTCCAGCTTGCTTTCATTTGATCATTTCAACTTTTATTCATTAAAAAAATTTATTGCATATCATTGTGTGCCAGGAACTTAGGTAAGTTCTGAAGACACAGCTGTCAATAAGTCAACACATTTCTTCACTCAAGGAGCTCACACTCAATCAGAGGACTTCATTCTTTCTGTTCACTTCAGCACTTTTAATTTCATCCTCTTATTCTCAAGCAATACAAATAACTCACCAAAATGTGGGGTTTGATTAAAATATCTAATTATTTTACATCCCCCTACCTATTGCCTCTCTTCCTCTTATCTTCTTGATTAATCTCTTAAAAATGCCACTGTCACTATGTATCTATTCCTGTGCAAAAATCTCCAATAGATCCTCATGGCTTATCGTGGTGAGTTTGTGGTTGTTTTCTAATCTCCTCTTCCATCTCACCCCTTTTTGAGGATTGTTGTTGTGTCAGCTCTTGTTATTGAGATGAGTAGGACTATTTCCCAGGACTATTAGGATAGAGAATAAAATAGTTTCTTTACACAAACTGTGGCCATGCCTGACCACACAGGCATTCAGCTTTATCAACCGCTGATATAGGAACATTAGTGCACTCAGTGTTGTGTACAAACTCTCTACATCACTGCCTCACATCTCTTTCTTCACCCTGTTCTCTCACCTATAAGGTCCCAGTGTTTTTGGCCTCTTCCATTCTCCATCAATTAAATTTGTATTAAATGGCTGTCTTTCCTCCATTAAATCACTTTTGCCCCTTTGTGAAAAATCAGTTGGTCATATTTGGGTCTATTTCTTGGTTTACTTTGTGTTCTATTGATCCATGTGTTGGTCTCTATGCCAATCACATACTGACTGGATTAGTGTGACTATCTAATAAGTCTTAAAATCAGGTAGACTAAATCCTTTGACTTTACTCTTCATTTGCAAGCTTATTTTAGCTACACTCTAGTTCTTTTGCATTTCCATACACATTTTAGAATAGTCTTACCTAGATCTACAAAAAATTTCTCTGAGATTTTGATAATAGTTTTATTAAACCTGCATATCAATTTAAAGAAACTTGACATCTCTACTATGCTGAGTCTTCCAACACATAACACAGTATGTCTCTTCATTTATTTAGATATTCTTTAATTTCTTTTATTAGTATTGTATAGTTTTCAGGATCAAGTCTCATACATGTTTTGTTAGAATTACACTAAAATATTTAGTTTTTTAGGTGACTATAAATTGTATTTCATTTTTAATTCCAGTATCCATGTGTTTGCTACCAGTATATAGAAATACAATTTAGTTTTTATGCTTATCTTATATCCTGCAATCTTCCTCAACTTAACCATTAGTAGATATCTTGTTATCTGCACATAAAAGGCAGTTTATTTCTTCTGTTCTAATCTCTTTGTTTTTACTTCCTCTTCTTGCTTTATTGCTTTATTGCACTGGCTAGAACTTCCAATACCATATTTAATAAGAGTGGACATCCTTGGCTTATTTCTGATCTTAGGTGGAAAACATTCAGTCTTTCATCACTAACAATAGCGTTACCTGCACGTTTCTGGTAGATATTTTTTGTGGGGTTGATGAAGTTACCCTTTATTCCTACTTTTTACTTAAAGTTTTTATCATGAATACAGGGCCAATTTGGTCAAATTATTTTTCTGCATTGATTGATATGATCATGTGGTTTTTGCTTTTAGTCTCTGTTAGAACAGATTACATTGATTTATTTTTTGAATATTGAACTAGCCTTGTATCCCTGGAATAAATCCCACTTGGTCATGGGTATTATTCCTATTATAAACTACTGATATCTATTTGTTAATATTCAGTTAAAGATTTTACCGTCTGTATTTATGACATAGGTTGCTTTGTAGATTTTTTTTTTTTTTTGTACTTGGGATCTGGTTTCTTCTGGTCAGATTAATCGTAGCTTCATAAAATAAAATGGGAAGTGTTTCTTTCTCTTCTATTTTCTGGAAATGGTTCTTTAATAGTTTGGCAGAATTCTCCAGTGAAACCATCTAGGCCTAGAGGTTATTTGGGGCAGACAGCATTGGGGAATTATTAAATAGTGAACTCAATGTATTAATAATTATAGGGCTATTAAAATTATCTATTTTATATTTGTGAGTTGTGGTAGTTTGTGTTTTCTGAGGAATTAGTCCTTTTCATCTAATTTGTTAAATGCATGCATGTAGAATTATTTCTAATAGTTCTTTATTATCATTTGAACGTCTGCAAGTTCTCTAATGACATTCTGTTTCATTCTTGACACTGGAAATTTGTTTTGCTAGAAGTTTGTCACTTTTATGGATATTTTCAAGGAGCCAGTTCTTTGTTTCATTGGTTTTATCTATTGCTCTTCTGTTTCAGTTTCATTTATTTTTGCTCTTATCACTATTATTTATTTCTTTCTGCTTATTTTTGGTTTATTTTGATTTTCATTTTCTAGATTCTTCAAGTGAATGCATAGATTATTGACTTGAGACTTTTCTTCTTTTCTAAAGCATTCATTTAATGCTATCGCTCCCCATCTCTGCACTGCTTTTGTTGTGTCACACATTTTTAATATGCATTTTCATTTTCATGTTGTTCACTGTATGTTTTGATTAATCTGATTATTTAGAAGTGTGTTGTTTAGTTTCCAAAGGTTTATAGGTTTTTCTGTTATCTTTTTGTTATTGATTTCTCCTTTAATTCAATTGTTAGAAAACATTCAATCTGAGGGGTTTTTTTCCTTTCAATTTGATGAGGTTGGATTTATGTCCCAAATATGGCTTATTTTCTATGAAAATGGATTACATCCCATTCATTCATGGTATTGAGTTCTATACGGATGCTGATTTTCTGTCTAATTGTTCTATAAATTATTGAGAGAAGGGGGTTGACTTCTTCAAATATATTTGTGGTTTTTATTTATCCTTGAAGTCCTATCAGCTTTTTAGAAATAGACTTTATTTTTTAGAGCAGCCTTAGGTTCACAGCAAAATTGAATAAAAGTACAGATTTCCCATCTATCCCCTGTCCACAACATGCACAGTTTCCTCAATTGGCAACAACTCCTACCATAGCAGTACGTTGTTTATAGTCAACAAAACTGCATTGACATATTATAGCCCAAAGTCTATACTTTACATATAATTACATATAATCTCAAACACTTTTAGTTGTACTTAGAAGAAATAGGGAAAAGTATGTCTAATTTATCTTCCCAGGAGTGGGAATCCCAATGTAATGTTTTTAAAACATAAAAATTTATGCAAAAAAATCCATGTAAACAAAATATAAAAATGTTTTAAAATTTATTTATTTATTTTGAGACACAGAGATAGAGTGGGGGATGTGCAGAAAGAATGGGAGACAGAGAGAACCCTAAGCAGGCTCCTCACTGTCAGTGCAGAGCCCAATGTGGGGCTCAAACTCACAAACCGCAAGGTCATGACCTGAGCCAAAATCAAGTTGCTACTTAACCAAATGAGTCACCCAGGTGCCCCTCAAAACTTTTAAATAAAAACAAGATTAGTATTATAGTATTTCCTCTTATCTCAGGCTCTAATATAGCCCCTTTACAGCACTGTTATTGATCCTGTCTATATTTAGAAACTTAGAATTTACTTTCATATAACAAAGAAAACAACAACCAGTGGCTTAAACAAGAAAGAAATTACCTCCTTTTTTGCATAGAAGAAGTCTTGAATCAGCAGCTCTAGGCTGAGAAAGAGCTCCATGGCACTATTAGGAATTTGGGCTCCTCCCTGTTTATTCCACCATTTTCAGCTTATGGTTCCTTTTTCAAGGTCACCTTGTGGTTATGCATAACTGTGTTGAGGAAGAAGAAGAAGAAAAGCACAGACAGAAAGGCACAGAATCTTCCTGGTAAAGATTCATCCCTTTGCATTTCTAACTGGCAAAGAATGTTGAGAATATAGTCTTTTATTCTGGATTGCAATGTGCTCAGCTAAAAATCAAGGTTCTCTCTCCAATGAAGAAGACACCAGATGTTAGAGAAAGGATTAGTGATCTCTACCATACATTCAAGATCTTGTTAGATCCTTGGACACCTGGCTGGCTTAGTCGGTTAAGCATCCAACTTCAGCTCAGGTCATGATCTCACGGTCCGTGAGTTCGAGCCCCATTTTGTGCTGACAGGTCAGACCCCAGAGCCTGCTTCGGATTCTGTGTCTTCCTCTCTGTCTGCGCCTTTCCCACTTGCACTCTGTCTCTCACTCTCAAAAATAAACAAACATTAAAAAAAAAAAAGATCTTGTTAGATCCCAAAGTCTGAAGGAGGCTGACCCAATCCCTATTTATTTTGGTAATTCCATAAGTATTAGAATAGCAATAAGAATAAATAGCAATAATTTTCTTTGGAGGAATATTGTAAAGTCAAATTCACCAAGTATACATGTAAGAATTTTAAGGTACTTGCATATTGAGAACTGTCGGAAAATATCAACACTAACCAACAGTTCCTTCCTTCCCACCCACCTCGTAAGCTGACTTGGAAGTTCTCACTTATCATCCTGGTCTGTATGAATGGATGATAGTTTAGATCTAATTCACTGGTACAAAGGGAATTGGCTTTATTTTCCCTCATGTCGGTCCCATTGCTCTGGATGTCTAAGAGGCAAGTTCTCAACGGCAGTCAGGATACTACAGTTGATATCAATATATTCACATTTCCTGAGCTTAAATTGCCTTAGTTCTCTCAGATGACAGCTGTATACAGGTGACTATAAAGTTTTCCAGGGCAGTTCATCAGTCCTGGAACAGCATATCTATTTGAGGAAGAGCCTCATATTGTAAGAATTTTGAACAAGACCAATAGTTTCGTTCAGTTTTGGGTTTTTTGGTTTTTTTTTTTTGCATCACCCAAACCAGTGCAATATCAGTATGGGAGTTCCAAAGGCTGAAAAGCAGGATTTTATTAAATTGTTAAGAGAAAACTCATAAAGCCATTAATCTGTATTAGAGAATTTTTTTGTTTCAAAGCCAGAAATAAATAAATAAATAAATAAAACCACATTAAAACTATAAAGCACATATGGAGTAAAACATATCATTATAGTTTTCCTTGCCTATATATATATATATATATATATATATATAATTTATAGATTTGATGTAACAAAGCTTCACTAAAGATAAATCAGAAAATATTTTAGTATACTTCAATTTTGGAGAGGAAGGGCAGGAAAAAAATGAAATAACAGTTTAAGAGACCTTGTCCATTGGAAAACACTATCCAGCTGTTAGGAGTAGGATCCTGGCATCTCCATAATGGAAGTGCTAAGCATGTGGTACCGTCTCTCAGAGGGATGAAGGTATCTCCCTAAGGTTGTACATTTGAAATGTGTCAGAGTCGGAGCTCAAACAGATCTAAACCTTTTAACTGAAGAAAAACATGCTGCTGCCCATATATGAGGACATAGACATGAAGAGAAAGAAAGCAAAAGCCACAGCTGGGTCAGTACTAGAGACCAGCCAAGAGTCAGATGTGGGGGAGCCTAAGGGTCCCCCAGTGTTCATAAATCACTGATGTCACACTCTGCTATTCACTAAGGATCTCAAACTTTCTTTCACCTCCTATCACTTTTTTTTGGAAATGTGACATTCCTGTGTACTTACTATTCATAATTCTTCAATTCTGTTCTATGCATAAACTATATAAAATACCCACAGTGGTGAATTAGGAGAAAATTGTCCACAGGATTAAAAAAAATGACCATATCTATTTAACCTAATGAGAAAATTAAATGAAGTTAGGGTTCCTTTCCTCTTTAGGGCTGATGGTTTCTCACCCGAATTTATGGGGAAGTAGGAAAAAGCCATTCTGCACCCAACTCCACCCACAAAATGACTTACAGCATACAGACATTTGGAGAAGCCTACAGTTGGAGGAGGCTACAGTTGGAGAGAAAGTTTCCATCTCTTCCTCTCAGACCTGCTCACTTTTATTTACTAAATGCTCTCAGTGTGTCGGTCACTTGTTCTAGGACACTCCTGAGATGGTATTACATGCCCCTCCACTCAGGATACATCACTCTAATTTTCCATTTATCTCTGTTTTATAATTCCCAAAACAGTTTTGTAGATCTTTAGCAACTTGTTAGTATTGAGTATTCTTAAGAGAGATGTTATACAGAGAACTTGGGAAAGAAAATCTCTTAATCCAAAGTTAACACCTGCTGGTAAATAAAATATTTTGGAGAAATGTAAAGATGTAGGGACTTCCAGTCACTCCCCAGGGACTTCTGCCAGGATGAACCTGCTCTCAATGGCAAAATCAAGAGATACCGTGCTACCAACAGCTTGTTGGCAGTCCTTACAACTTGAAGGAAACACATGGAACATGGTCATAGTCATTATTCTGAAGCTCTACTGGATTATCTGGATACTTAAAAGACCAAGGGAATGAAGATGAAAAAGGAGGTGATTTTCCAGTTGGAAGAAGTGTCATAGTTACAATCCTAGCCTCCCAGGTTCCAGGAGATCTCTTTTGTGTTCCACATTGCCATTCAAGATGGCATAAGTAGTAAGAGAATTTATGTGACATATCAGAAGCTTGAAGTAAAGTATAAAATAGCAAAGCAAGGGTGCATGGGTGGCTCATCTGGTTGAGTGTCCAAATGTGTATTTAGGCCCAGGTCATGATCTCATGGTTCATGGGTTTGAGTACCTTGTTGGGCTCTGTTCTGACAGTGGAGAGCCTGCTTGGTATTCTCTCTCTTCTCTCTCTCTCTATCTCTCTCTCTGTCTCTCTCTCTGTCTCTCCCTGCCACTCCCCACCCTTTCTCAAAATAAATAAAAATTTCAGAAAATAAATAAAATAGTAAAGTTAAATTTACATGGAACCAGAAAAGAACCTGAATAGCCAAAATAATATTGAAAAAGAAAAGCAAAGCTAAAGCATCACAATCCTGGACTTTAAGCTGTATTACAAAGCTATAATCATCAAGAAAGTATGGTACTGGCACAAAAACAGACACATAGATCAATGGAACAGAATAGAGAACCCAGAAATGGACCCACAAATGTATGGCCAATTAATCTTAGACAAAGCAGGAAAGAGTATCCAATGGAGAAAAGACAATCTTTTCAGCAAATGGTACTGGGAAAACTGGACAGTGACATGCAGAAGAATGAAACTGGACCACTTTATTACACCATATGCAAAAAATAAATTCAAAATGGATGAAAAATCTAAATGTGTGACAGGAAACCATTAAAATTCTACAGGAGAAAACAGACAACAACTCTTTGACCTCAGCCAGAGCAGACTAGACAATATCTCAGGAGGCAAAGGAAACAAAAGCAAAAATGAACTATTGGGACTTTATCAAGATAAAAACCTGCACAGCAAAGGAAAACAATCAATAAAACTACAAGGCAACCAACAGAATGAAAGAAGATATTTGCAAATGATATAGTGGATAAAGGGTTACTATCCAACATCTCTAAAGAACTTATCAAACTCAACATCCAATAAAACCCCAAATAATCCAGTGAAGAAATGGGCAAAAGACATGAATAGACACCTTTCCAAAGAAGACATCCAGATGGCCAACAGACACATAAAAAATGCTCAACATCACTCATCCTCAGGGAAATGCAAATCAAAACCACAAGGAGATACCACCTCACACCTATCTGAATGGCTAAAATTAACAACTCAGGAAACAATAGATGCTGGCAAAGATGGGGAGTAAGGGGAACACTTCTGCACTGTTGGTGTGAATGCAAACTGGTGCAGCCACTCTGGAAAACAGTATGGAGGTTCCTCAAAAAGTTAAAAATAGAAGTACCCGACAAGCCAGCAGCTGCACTACTATGTATTTATCCAAAGGATACAAAAATGTTGATTTTAAGGTGCACATGAACCCCAATGTTTATAGGAGCACTATCAACAATAGCAAAGTATGGAAAGAGCCGAAATGTCCATCGACTGATGAATGGATTATGAAGATGTGGTATATATATACAATGGAATACTACTTGATGATCGAAAAGAATGCAATTGGGGCACCTGGGTGGCTCAGTTGGTTAAGCATCTGACTTCGGCTCAGGTCATGATCTTGCAGTTTGTGAGTTCAAGCCCCACATCAGGACTGTACTGACAGCTCAGAGCCTGGAGCCTGCTTCAGATTCTGTCTCACTCTCTCTCTCTCTCTCTCTGCTCCTCCCCCACTTGTGCTCTGTCTCTCTCTCACACAAAAATAAAATAAACATTAAAAAATTTAAAAAAAAACAAAAAATGCAATCTTGCTATTTGCAGCAACGTAGATGGAGTAGAGGGTATTATGCTAAGCAAACTTGTCAGATAAAGACAAATATGATTTCACTCATTTGTGAAATTTAAGAAACACAGCAGATGAACATCAGGGAAAGGGAGGAAAAATGAGATAAAACAGAGGGAGGCAAACAATAAGAGACACTTAAATACAAAGAACAACCTGAGAGTTGCTAGAAGGGAGGTAAGTGGGGTGGGCTAAGTGGGTGACGGGCATTAGGAGGGCACTGGATGTTATATGTAAGTGATGGATCACTGGGTTCTACCCTGAAACTACTACTATGCTGTATGTAAAGTAACTTGAATTTTAAAAATAAATTTAAAAAAATAATAAAATAAATAAATAAAAATAAAATAGCAAACTAATATATTCAGTTACAACACTAAATAATCTAAGAAATGGTTCCTTCCTTTGTTTGCATTTACTCTAAGATGCCATCAGATATCTGTGGCATGGTCATAAGATTTGGAACCAAGGAGATTAATTCACTATTTTAAAGGGAGAAAAGGTATTTCTCTTTAGAAATGCTAATAAAAAATGGGTTGAAATTTTGAATATCATTATTTCAAATAAACTGACATTATAAATCTCTTTCAACGTGTCTTATCCTCTTTAAAATAATTCATCAGGAAAGAATGATATCTCCTCATGCTTTGAATGGGTTTAATTCTCATTTGTCTCCTGACTCTTAGATGCAAAACAAAAGATATTAAAGAACAAGGTAGGAACTTAGGTTCTTACATAAAATGGAATTTTTGGTTTATTCAAGATGTTGCCCAATCTAGAAGACATCATAATCCCAGAACAGTTGCCACATTAGGAACCAGTTCTGGGCTGTCCTATCATTTGATATTTTCTCAACTTCTCTTTTTTTTCCAGGCTCAGAATTCATTTGGGTTTTAATCAAATTTGAAGAGTTAGCAAGAAGGCAGGATTAACAAACCTAGTATAGGTAGATTGCCTGTTCCTCAGAATATGGGCAACCCCTACTAAGAGGTGATTCTCATAATTTTTTGGTGGGCGTGGAGGGAGACCAAATTGAATAATTTCTTCCTTATTAAAAAAATTGTACTCAAGACTTTGAGATTTCACTGTCTGGTTGAATTATAAAGGTTTTTATAATAAAACATCCTTTAATGTTGACAATACTAACAATTATTTTTACAAAAGTCTTACCCAAATTTCCTGAATTATTTTCTAACTTAATTGAGATATAATTGCATATAACTTTGTGTAAGCTTGAGGTGTAAAATGTGATTATTTGATACATGTATATATTACTTAAATGTTTACCACAATAAGGTTACATAACACATCCTTCACCTCACATAATTACCATTTTCTTATTGTTGTTATGGTGAAAATATTACAGCTCTACTTTCAGGACAACATTCAAATACAGCACAGGTTTAGTTACACTTACCATGATGTACCTTAGATCCTGGGAACTTACTCATCCTGTAACTGAAAGTTTATACCCTTGACCAACATCTCCCAATTTCCCCGTCCCCAGCCCCTGGAAATCACCATTCTACTATTGGTTTCTATGAACTTGATGTTATTAAATTCCACATATGAGATTATACAGTTGATATTAAGAGTTAGGAACCCCCATGCATAGCCAAAACAAACTCTTCACTAAAAATACATACATTTGCACAGAAAAAGAGAATATTTACTAAAAGATATTCATTCTTCACTTAAAGTTTAAAGCATTAAATATAAAAAAACTAAAATTCATGTACCCTAAAATATGAAATAGATTTTAAAAAGCCAAAAATCCTACTGTATTGAATCATGTAAGTCAGTGGAATAATCCAAAAGCAATTACTTTCTCAAATTAGAAACACTATTTTAACAACATGGTCTCTGATTCAATATTTGGTGGGGATTCATGCCTATATGCATGAGTGCTGCTGAGCCAGTATGATCCAAGCACTTTAAAACCTCTTATATTCTCAGATGTAGGCTGTATGGACTCAAGTAGGATCCATGAGAATTGCTCTGATAATTAAAAGCAGGAGAACAGAAAAAGTTTGATAAACTAAAGCTCAGAAAATTTTTATGATTCAAAATGATGAGATATGTTAAGATAGAAATCAATCATGTAGATTTCATTTCTAGATTTCTAAAAACAGATGCAGCAGAGGATGTCAGGTGTGGACGGAGGAGCCCTTCTTTCCATGGGCTACCCAGCAAAGCAGCTTATTGAAAGCAGGGGCCAACATGGAGACAGAGAACAATGGTGTCCTATGGTTCACAGATAATGTGTTCAGCAATATGCACTCTAAGCTAACAAAAAATTGGCTGAAAATTTCTGGAGAAAACTCAGGATACTCCATGGCAAAACTAAGTCTATGTGAAGGTTAATAAGAGATGTCACAAAAGAATCAAAGGCAAAGAATCTAGAATTCTGAAAATGTATTAACAGCCAAAGTCATTAAGATGTTATTGACTTCAGTGACTGAAAGGGAATTGATATTTTGGGAGCATCTTTGATGCAAGACAAGATATTAGATGCTTTAAACATTGCTTCTTTTAATTTTAACAGCCCTGTGAAGTAGGTATTATTAACCTTCAAGACCACAAAGTTTATTAATAAGTTATGAAGTCAGGATTCAAATCCAGGCCAGTGAGATTCCAAATCCCAAGCATTCTCACTGCATTGCGTTACTTATGTGGAAAAAGCAGCAGGCACTGGAAAGTTGTTAAAACTGAGTTAGGTAAATTACAGATGCATTCATGCTTTTAAATATAATTCTTTCCATAGTAATTTACTTTAAACACCTATCTGCAGAAGTCCAAAATATCACTCACAAAGTTATTTAGTATTGCATTATTTGTAATAGTAAATGTCTGGAGAAACACAAAATGTCTTCTGTTAAGGGAGTGATTGAACAAGACATGATGTATTTGTATGTTGAATTAGTATGCAGTAACGTAAAAAGAATGAAAAAGATAACTATATGCTTACATGGAAAAATCTCCAGAAAAAAATCATTCATTAAAAATAAGGTACAGAGCATGTATATAGCATGTTAACATTTGTGTGAGGAAGGAGAGGAAGTAATAATACACATATATACTATATTAGTTATATGTAAATATAAGTATATACAGCTACAAAGAGATTCATCAGAAGAAACAGCCAAAAACTAAAAAAAATATGGTTATATAGAAGTGGTAAAGGGATATGGGGCTCAGGGACAAAGATAGAAGTTAAATTTATTTGAGCTTGTAATTTACTTTTTAACTATGTAAATGTGGATGCGCAATATCACTCATCATCAGGAAACTGCAAATCAAAGCCACAATAAGAGATCACCTCATACCTGTTAGGATGGCTATTATATATAAAATAACAGGTGGCAAAGATGTAGAGAAATTGGAATCCTTAAATACCGTTGATCAGACAACCTCTAAGAAAAAACACGGAGGCTCATCGAAAAATTAAAAATGGAACCGTCTGATCCACCAATCCTACCTCCAACTCCAACACAAAATAATTGAAATAAAATCAATATCAAAGAGATATTGGCACTCTCATGTTCATTGCAGTACTATTCACAATAGTCAAGATATGGAAACAATTTAAGTGTCCATGGACAGATGAATAAAGAAAATGGAACATATACATACAATTGAATATTCAACCTTCAAAAAGAAGTCAATCCTACTATATGCAACATCATGGACAGACCTTGAAGACACTATGGGAAGTAAAATTAGCCAGATACAGAAGGAGAAACACTGAATGCTTTTACTCGTATAAGGTATCTAAAATAGAAACACAAAGGAAAATGATGATTGCCAGGGGGTCAGTAAAATTGGAAGTTGTTATTCAATGGCTATAAAATTTCAGTATACAAGATGAATAAATTGTAGAGATCTGCTTTATAAGAGTGTGCCTATAATTAACAACATGGAATTGTACACTTAAAAATTTGTTGAGAAGGTAGATCTCATGTTAAGTGCTCTTGCCACAATTAAAAAAACTGGTAAATCTATTTTAAAAAGAAGTACAATAACAACCTTAGACTTTGTTCAGTAGTTTAATTTCAGTGTTAATATTTATTATTTTGATATTTGTGAACATTGTGTTATGCTACAAATAAATAATTACTTCAACATTATTATTGATTTCAATGTATGGAAAAAGAGACACAAATACAAAGTTCACAAATTAAGTAAATTTTCTGCTGCGTTGAAGATTATGTAAACTCATGAATTTTTAGAAAAATTTTGTATCCATGAAAGGATATGCCATACAGCCAAAGCAACACTAAAACAGAAATTTATGGCTACAAATACTTATATTTAAAATGAACAAGGGTTACAAATGAAGAATTTAACTTAAAGAACTAGAAAAAGAAGGAAAAACTAAACTCAAAGCTTGTGAAAGAAGAAAATAATTAAAGTGGAGATTAATAAAATAGAGAATCGAAAAATAATAGAGAAAATCAATGAAAACAAGATCTTTTTTTTTTTTCAAAATGATCACAAAATTAACCATCATTAGCTAGATTCACTAAGAAAAGACTCAAGCAAATAAAATCAGAATTGAAAGTCACTTACATCATTACTGACTTACAGTATAAATAAAGAATAAATAAAAAGATTACAACCTAAAAGCAAATGTACAAATTCCTGTAAACACACAATCTACCAAGACTGAATCATCAAGAAATGGAAACTCTGAACAGACCAGTAAGGAACAAGAATATTGAATCAAAACCTCCTAAAAAAGAAAAGTTCAGGACCAGATGGCTTCACTGGTGAATTCTACCAAACATTTAAAGAAGAATTGACACAACCTCAAACTCTTCCAAAATAGTGAAGGGGAGGTAACGCTTCCTAACTCTTACTATGAGGCCAGCATTATCTGGATTTAAAAAGCCAAAGACACTACAAGAAAAGAAAACTACATACAAATATTATCTATGAATATTAATCCAAACATCCTCAACAAAATACTAGCAAACCAAATTCAACAGCAAGTTAAAATGGTATACCAATGACCAATATTTATACCTTGAATGCATAGTTGGTTCAACATTTAAAAATCAGTGTAAAACACCACATTAATAGGAAAAAAATTCCCATATGATTATCTCAATTGATACAGAAAAACAATTTAAGAAATTCAACAACTTTTCATGATAAAAGCATTTAACAAATGAGGAATAGAAGGAAACTACCTTAATGGAATAAAAGCTTTATATGAAAAACCCATAGCTAACATTATACTCAATGGTGAAAGACTGAAAATTTTCCCTCTAAGACTGGGAACAAGACAAAAAAACATGACTACTTCTACTTAACGTAGAACTGGAAGACCTAACCAGAGAAATTAGGCAAGAAAAAGAAAGAAAAGGCATCCAAATTGGGAAGGAAGAAATAAAATGATTTCAATTCACAGATGCCCGGATCTTATATGTAGGAAACACTAGATTAAAACACACAAGCACTGGGGCACCTAGGTGGCTCAGTCGGTTAAAACGTCCGTCTTCGGTTCAGGTCATGATCTCATGTCAGGGGTTCAAGCCCCGTGTCAGGCTCTGTGCTGACAGCTCAGAGCCTGGAGCCTATCTTCAGATTCTGTGTCTCCCTCTCTCTGACCCTCCCCTGCTCACACTCTCTCTCTGTCTCTCTCTCTCTCTCTCTCAAAAATAAATAAAAGCATTAAAAATTTAAAAAAAAAACACACAAGCAGAAAACCAAATAACTGTTAGAACTAATAAACTAGCTCAGCAAAGTTGCAGGATACAAAATCAACACAAAGAAGTCAATTACATTTCTACACACTAACAA
>CM053567.1:31518762-31730460 GCA_028646485.1 Cryptoprocta ferox
ATATATACTATATACTATATGTATATATTATATGTCTATCTAATATATAGTACGTACAATGGAATATTATTCAACCCTAAAAAGGAAGAAATTCTGACACATTCTACAACAGGGATGAGTTTTGATAACATTATACTGAATGAAATAAACCAGTCACGGAAGGACAAATATCGTAACTTCATATTTATGAAGTTTCTAGAGTAGCCAAATTCTTAAAAATAAATAGGAGCATGGTTGCCAGGGACTTGGGGAAAGGGGAAAGAGAGAGTTAACATTTAGTGGTAGGGAGTTTCTGTCTGGGAAGATGAAAACAAGTTCTAGTGATGGATGATGGTGATGGCTGCATAACAATGTGAATGTACTTAATGCCACTAAACTGTATGCTTAAAAATGGTTAAAACAATCAATTTTATGTTATGTATATTTTACCGAAATTTAACAAAATAGCTCATTGGTGATGCTGAGTACTTCATGTTGCATCATATCTGTAGTCACAAAATGACCAGTTGCTTCACTGTTCATGATGATGATAAGCAGATTTCTCCATTGTGGATGTATATTATCCCCCTTACAGTTGGGAAATAATCTATGTGGCAGTATTTCTAACACCATCAATATTTAATATATGATAGATATATCTATATATGTGTGCTAACATATATCTATGTGTGCTTATGTGTATGCATGTATGTATATATGATACAAATATAGCAAAATGTTAACAATTGTTTGATTCAGGTGGTGGGTATACGGGGAAGTAACTGTACTATTTTTCCTTCTTTCATATGTTTAAAATTGTTGGAAGTAAATGTTGCCAATGTAAGAGGTTATCTAAGTTGTATAAAACAATTAAAGAAGGCTTTGATAGTCTCCCCTACCAATAGCTTTCCATTCATGTTTTCCTCATATATATGCATTCGACTCTTACAAGCTGGAAATGCTTGTACCTGTAATCTAAGGTGAACGTGATATTTTTCTTCCCACTAGATTATAAGCAGCTTGAATATAGCAACAGTATTTTTTGTTCTTTTTGTCACTCTCTTATAGTACCTATGCATACACCTGTTGTAATGATCGTAAGTCACCAAGAGACTCATGAAAATTGCAGGAGGGAGGTGATAGATTACAAAATATGCCACAGTTCTCCATTCTGACTTTTATCCATCCCCTTTTGCAATATGACTTGATAGGACTTCCCAGCAAGGGGAAGAATCTATCCCCTAATCCTTTGCATCTTTGCTGTACTTGCTTTGATCATAGAATGTGGTAGAAATGAAGCTGTACCAGTCCTGAGCCTGCTACTCAAGAGGTCTTCATACCTCATTATCTTTCAGAACCCTCCCAGCCACCATGGGAACTGACATAGGCTAGTCCGCTGTGTATTAAAAGATACTTGGTCTGTTGTCCTCAATACCTCAGCTAATAGGCAGCCTTAGAAGGAGAGCTTCCTTGCTGACCAAAAGCTGACCACAGCTGCATTACCGAACCAAGCTGGGAGCAGAATTGCCAACTCACAGACCTGCAAGATAAGTTAGTGTTTGTAGTTTTAAGCCACTCTGTTTGAGATGGTGTTTTACATAGAGAAAGATAACTAAAGCAAGGGACAAAGGGAAGAGATTTAGGAAAAGAAGAGGAAGAAGGGGACAGGAAGGGAAAAGAGAGGGCCTAAGCACATGAATGACATTTTCCACAGAAGTCCTGAATGCTATTTTTTATTTAATCAGGGCTGCTGTTGCACTGGTGGCATTCAGCAAAGTCACAAAAGTTAAGATGCTTTTCTTCTATTTTATTAAACTTGAGATTTGAAGTATTCATACAGATAAAAGATAAAAGATTCGTACAGATAATTATAATTCAGGAGAAATTTCTTCATTTGCTATTAGTTCATATGCACAGAAGCAGCATCGATCTTCCAGCAGTGAGTAGCTACTTAGTCTCGTCTAGCACTTTTCTCTTTGATTAAGCCCATACCAGAACAGTATTGCTTTCTTGTGCCCATTAGAACACTGGTGCTTTACTTTTTTAAGGCTGTTAAGAGTATCGACAGGTAATTTTTTTTTAGAGAGATAATTATCAGATTTCTGAGGCCACATGGATTCTGGGCTCTAATCTGAAGCCCCTAATTTCTTCCTCTGCCCCCACCATACACTTACTCTGAGCATAACCTCCTCTGAACGTGTGTGCACGTGTGCGTGTGTGTGTATCAGGAAATAAATGAAAAACATTTTCTAGTGAAAAATACTGACAAAGACCAGAAAAAAAAAACTGATCAGTGTCAAAACTTAGAAATTATGTAAACCGCCATTGGAATTTGTTGATATGCTCAAAGAATATCTGTGGACAGAGGAGATTAAGAAAAAAGTTGAAGAGGTAAAATGAGAGAGATATCAAACCCAAGGATCACTCGATTGCTTACCCCTCTGCTAAGCATTTTGAAAAATTTGAAGAAGCCTGGGAACGAAGAGCATGTGCAGGGCAGAGATGCTTATGTTATTAGTGAATAGATTCGAAAGAAACAGAGGAAAAGTGGGATAGAGACATCTGGCCTGATTTTGCTTCTGACCTAATTTTGGCTTCAGTCACCTTTCTCTTAAGATATTGATTTCTATATTAAGTGGACTGTTCTGATAGATCGAAATAAAATTATTAATGCCAACAAATTTAATTCTACTTATCAGTATTCCCCTGACCCATCAAGCAGTCAAGCTTGGGTAGTCAGTGAATGCACTTCCATGGCCCTCCCCAACACTCGCTCACTCCAAAGGAAGAAGGGCTGGAGAAGACCAATGGTTCTCACGTACACAAGAGAATTTCTCTAGATATTTTCCTAAATAAGGTAGACATCTTTGTGGGGGGTGGGGAGAGTCTGGTAACCTGCATTCAGAAAACTCCCCCAGTTAATTTTCCTGTAGCCGTCCAGATGCTAGTTCATGAGCAGATTTTTGGAAACCTCTAGATAAGAGGAAATTAAAGTCAAGATTCTATGATATTGTATTTATAGAGATTTGGTAGAGTAAGTTAATTGTAGAATTCGTTTGGGCACTTCCATAAATATACCATTTGAATGAGGCTCTAAAGCAGAGAACACAAATATAAATACTTACAGAATGAAGTGGGCAAGTGGAAAGTGTAAAAAACTGGAGAAGAGTGCCCTTTCTAAAAGTCATAGCCTATTACTGCCATTTAGGGAGCAGGGTGTAGTATGACTTTTCAAATATATCCAGAAATCCAGATGTTTGAAAGTGAAATTTCTTGATTTTAAAATATTAATTCATTTTTTAAAACTTAAAACACCATCCTTGGGCCAAACTGTATGAACATGACTGTCCTATAAGCTACCTTGGAGTATCTGTAGATGCTATGTTGCTTCTGTAAAATTCCATTCTGTCATAAACATTCTGAAGTATTCTAAGTATCAAAAGACTTTAAGCACAACAAGGAAACTGCCCTAGACTGTATAGTGATGAATGTTTGCCAAATATAATTTTTCACTAATGGCATACATTAGTGTATTATGACCTCATCCTAAAGACAGCCTGATAGGGGCTCAGCAACACCCCTCTCCCTACACATAGACCTAAACATGCACTGTCATTTCATTTTCAATGTCTATTTGTGTGAGTTTACATACATGGAGATTTGCTCCTCGCTGAAAGAAGGCACATTATAAGGGATACTGGGTGTCATAAGGCAATGGAGCATTGGCTACCACTCTCAGTGTCTCCTCAACTGCAGTCTTTCAGTTTCTTGTGAAGAATGGTATTAAAACCATGGAATGAACCAATGCTTTCCTTGAGAGATCTTGTGAGACTGAACCCAAAGAGTGCCCAAGTGAGAAAGTTTTTAACACAGAACCAGGGATAAGAGCATTCTCTTTATTTCTCTTCAGATTACCACATGGTTCCACCACCTGGAAGACTCAGAGAAAGTACAGCTTCATTTGGCACCTCTAAGATGTTGCAGCTTTTAGTGGGTTGGGGTCAGGGATTTAACATCTTATGGAGAGCAGCAGTAGCAGTGACAAATGTCCTGCTTTGAGTCACCTGGCAGCAGCTACCACCTACCTATAAGGAGACCAGAATCAATATAAGACAACTCATTCCTGCAGACCAGTGAAACCAGCCAGGGAACAACCAGAAACTTGATCCCTGGCACCATATACTTGCCATCATGGCCATGTGCTGCCCTACTGAATGCATTATTCACCCCAATGACATCTACTAAGGCTTAACTAAGCCAATATACGTTTCAGAGTCAATAGGTTCTTTTTGGTGAAAATTGGTTGCCTCCAGGGATTAGTGATGATTGTACACAGTTATTCCCTCTTGCAATGTCATTATTAGATATACGTTTTTTTTTTTTAAAAAGCAAGCATCATGCCTAATTCTGCCACAAGTACCAACATTTATTAGGAAGCAACATCAAAACATGCAAGTAATCGATCTTGCAAATATGAAGTCCTCACTCCCCTTCTTTCTACTCTGCCTCTGTAGGCAAGCCCTATGCAGGAAAGGTTCATCTTTCCCAGCAAATATTTGGACAGCAGAACCAGTTATGTGTCTGGCTTGATTAGAGCAAAGAGTTGTCTATAAACTGGGGAACTCAGAAATAAGTAGAGTTCTAGATTTAGGGAACGGCTCAAAAAATACTAGCCTGCTGGGATTGTCAGACTATTAATCATGCAATGGTAGATTTTTCTGTACAAATCTTTCTGTTTGACATATATTGACACTATTCATTTCTCCAATATTAACATAATTTAATATTATTTATGTTAATTAATAAACCCTCTGGTGCCAAACCAGACTGTGATATGTGAAGCACTTTCTATAGTCCCCTCTGAAGAGAGTGTGAATTGTGGAATAAGGTTTCACAGTCTAACCAATCACCTGTGAAATATTCTGAACTGTAAATTACTGAGTAGCACACTTCACGTTATGTAACCACCCCTGAAATATAGATTAATGTTAATTTAGACATGCATATACACCTCACACTTCAAACTGAAATACTTCAAATAAAATTTTAGAGTATGTTTTTAGCCAAGGAATTCACTTTTCAGTGAGCTCACTTTACAGTGAAAGAAACCAAGGCCATGGGATTTACTGATGTTACTATCCAATCCATCATCTAGGAGCAGCTAGCTCTGTAAAACTGTAGAATGGCTCAGTAAGATGCAATGTTCGCCGATGCTATAAAAAACAGACACCATGTTAACTAGGAGAAAACACCAACAAGACAAGGGTGTTGTACATAGATTTGATATTCACTCTATACCAGCAATCAACAATGGAGCTCTTCCTCCTGAAGGTACAGGTATGGGATTCAAGAGGTCAGAGTGAAAAGAGTGTCTATTAGTTTTGCACACATAATGACCCTCTCAAATATGTCATCTTGAGAAGCAGCAAAGCTATTCAAATGTTGAAATTGATAATCAACATCAATTTCCTTGACCAATACTCCAATATCACAAACCTCCTTTCTTCCTGTTTAGTCAGTTGCTGGAGAAGCCCAAAATAGCCAGGTGCAAATTACAGCTTCAGATTTAATAGAACCACTGTTTAGCCGTTTAGTGGAAGCACTATTCTCCTGCAATACTAAACTCTTGAAACCGTGGGAGCCCGGGGTCTATCTTGGTATTGGACAACAGAAAGAGTGATCTATAGCAGTAACAACACTTTTTTTCCTGACCATTATTTGAATCTCCTTTCAATGTTCAGGGAATTCCTCATGTTATGATCTAAAGAGAGGCAGAGCCTACCTCCCATTTATAGAAGCTCAAGTATTCCCTTTCCAAGACCCTTTTGTAGTTAGCACATGGGCATATGATCAAATAGCGAATAACAAGCATTCATTCTTGAACTTGAATACAGAACTGGTACAGCAAAAAAGCAAGATCAGAAGAAATTTCTCTGAAAGTAGATGTGGGTGCATCCAGTTTCCAAGAGCACTGGCATCTGGAGTGCCAGCAATAAAGTTCATTCAAAGGCCAGGATCACTATGGCACCTGGAGTTCACTGTGTAACAAATTAACACCACCTTTGCACCTCATTCTCATGCGATTGTGTAGGTTGTAAGTGTGGGTGGGCTTGAATGATTTCTCCACTCTGAGTCTCATAAGGAAGAAATTGAGGTGGTGGCCCACTTTGGCTCTTATCTGAAGGCTCTGGGGAGAATTTGTGCAACGGAGTGACTCTGCCACAGCACCCTGTTGATCTTGTGTGTATCCATACAGGTCATGCCAGCAAAGGCTTGAACCACAGCTTACCTGAGCCTTGGCAGAATGCCTGTGATCCTCCCCGAATAGAAGAGGGTGGGAAGATTATAGGGAGCTTCTATGAGGCCATTTCCCATTGGACCTATCTCCCATGGAAGGCTTTCATTACACAGTTACTCAGCACCTCCCAGGTTATGATGAGGTATGGGGCTTTCTTTCCTTCCACCTTCTCCCCCCAAAAATAGAGTTGTATGATATTAAGCTGCTTAGCTACCCCCTATGATTTGCTCCTCAGCAATGAGATATTCCACAATTCACATTATAGTCATCTGGCTCCTTTTGCTCAGACATTGTCTTTTCTGGTGTATGGAAAAAACACCATGGGAGTACAGATCATTTGGCTAATTTACCTTTTGCTGTTTATGCAGGTAATAAACTGCTATCCAAAAGAGACTCACTATATCTTTACCAGTAAAAACAGTCTGGTCTTAATCTTGGCCTTGCCTTTTCTTGGGTGTGGTTGAGGATCCACTTCCAGACTCATCCAGGTTGTTAGCCGAGTTCCTTGTTAGTAGTAGGTTGAGCTCCCCATGTTTTGGCTGGTTGTCACTGGGAATCTCTCTCCGCTCCTTAAGGTCACTTGTAGCCATCATCATGTTGCTGCCTCCATCTTCAAACCAGCAACAGTGCGGAGTCCTACTCATGGTTCAAATCTCCCTGACTTCTCCCCTGTGTAAAGGTACACATGATTTCCAGTGCCGTTGACAAGTATTGCATGAAATTTCTTAGGGCTTAAAATTCTTTTCCAAATAATTATAGCTCATAGACTGGCTTACAAATATCTTTCTTCATAACTCTTTAGCAGAAATGATAGCTTATACCTCCTTCTCCTTGTTGAGACAGCCCCACCTAAGACTTGTGGCATCAATGTCTATAACTCTACTTTTGAACTATTTCCTATATTCCTGCCTGTCCATTATAATAGAAAGCAACTGAGAAAATACGTACCCAAAGACAATCACTTTGCTTCTCATTCCCAATGAGAAACTCCCAGCCTGCTTGCCGTCCCCCAGTCCTATCCCCAGTCAAGACTCTAAGATAAATATCATCTCTAGCTGCAGAGAACAGTTCCTCCATATCATTTAATTAATTTCTTGGGAGTATGCTGGAACTAGCTGTTCCTCTTCCTCCAGGAGATCCTCAGAGGTAATCCCACGATGCCCTGTTTTCCTGCTTTCTTAAGGACCATCTATCTATACTCTTGTCTCTTTACTGCTACCTCCACTCTCATCCTCTTCCTGCTTGGGACACCTCATCCATTCCCCACACCTTCCTGCCCCTGCAAAGCCTCTACTCTGCACCTTCAATCCCCTCATCTGGAAAGAGTAAATCCTCTAACTCTTCATGACTTTGCCTTTACTGAAAACTGTCTCTCTGCAAAGAACTCCATTTCCTCTTTGGAGGCCTCTTATCTACTTCTTTAATCCCCACACCCCGCAGGGCCATGAGGCAGTATGAGTGGTCTCCTCACTCACACCATTGTTCCTTCCTCTTGCGATACCCCAGCTCCACCCATGCTCAGGCCATCAGGATATCCCGGAGGTGCCACTCCCCTCATTGCTGTCATCTACCTTCTCTCATTCCCATTCTGGCAGCCTCTGCTCACATCCCACCTTCTTAGTAGAGCTTCCTATGACTGCCATATCAGAAGTCACTCTCCCTCCTCCCCATTTCTTCTCTAACTCCTCATCTTGTTCATTTCCTTCACTGAACTTGTATTGTGAGATGCTTTATTAATTTGTCATTCCATTCATTTAGTGCATGTTCCTCTTTCTAAAATAAGGGAGAATCCTCGTCTATTCCATAGGTGTATCCTCAGTACCTAGAATAGTATCTAACATTTTAAGTAAAACTGCCTATCTGAAATTGGGTTAAATAGATACACATGTACCCCATAGTTATATGAAGTTCTACCTTGATATTTTACCTAACTAGCCAATTTTTCAGACACTCTTCATAGAATAACAGGCTTCCTGTTCCCTAACATGCAGTGTTTTCTCTATTATATATTACATGTTTACTTAAGGTCTGTTTCATAATTGTCCACTCTGTCACTTGGATGTAAATGCCTGTTTTGCCAAAGCCAATCTATTTTTAATCACTGTGATTTGATAAACGCTGTAATAACTGATAGGGCAAATTATTAGTTTTCCCCTTTTAAGCACTTCATATGAAGTCTTTTCCAGATGTACATTAGAGTTCAGACCATTGAAGTACTGCTGATGTTAAATAAAAGTGGAAAAAATAATTTTTAAAAAGCCCTAAATTTGATTACATAAAAACATGAACTTCTATACATAGAAAAATATCCGAACAAATGTGGGAGAAGTATTTACGCAGTATGTAGCAGTACTTGGGTAGGAATCAAGCAGATGCTATGATTCTCATGACCTCGGGTCATACCACTCCCCTGGAGCCCTCTAGTCCCTACCAGCTGGCAAGCTGCCCAACTGCCGTGGAATGCTCAGGAGAGGGAAGAGATGTTCAAATCAGCCTCGTACTTGGAAGGATCTAGGAATTGGTCTGAAAGTGAGAATAGGAAACTTGAGCACATTCAAATGACTGGTAAACTGGACAGAAAGGAGAGCATTAAGGAGTATGTGGGAAAGAAAGTGCCAGAGCCTAAAGATCAGTGAGAAAACTGGTTCCAAGAAAAGTGTGAAGCTAGCCTACTCACTGTCTGCCATAGAAATACCTCCCCCCTTGGATCACCAATGCTGTCTGAGGAGGAGAGGCCAGGCCTGTGATATAATTGACAAACCCAACTCTCCTAGTTTGGAAAACCTTTTATGAAGAGCTGGTTAAAAAACATAGAGAAACCTACCTGTCGGCCAATGAGAGAGAAGAACCCCTGTGTTGGTTGGGGAATGTGGGAAACAACATTGGGATGTCTGTCAAGTATTCTGAGACATAAGGAGTAGCCATCATGGAAAGGTACAAATGTCTGATCTTTATATTGGTTCCTCCTCTTTCCCTATTCCTAAATAGGTAAAAATGTCTGATCTTTATGTTAGTTTCTTCCTCTTCCCCATTGTTCCTAAAGGACAATGTGGCAAGACAAGCTGCAGAAGTGCTTCATCAAGAAGGATGATTATTAAGATTTACAGAATGGCAGAAATTTGCAATTAATGGGAGGTGAGGCCAGGACATTTATGAGTTACAAAGGAAAGAGCTGAAGGGTTAAAATTGTCCTTAATATAAAATATATTCTTAACACTGAAGCAAAGAAAGGACTGCCTTTCCAATGAGGAAAATAATGTCAATGGATAGCCACAGATAATTTCCTAGTGAATGAAGGAAACTAGAGTATGTCACCCTAACACATGCCTCTTTGACATAAAAATTATTTTAAGCTAAAGGCAATTAAGAAACAGTAAATGCAGTAAAAGCTCCCCCTTTTCTGCTTAAAGGCAGGATATAAATTCTTTTACTGGAGATAAACTCTTATCAGCCCAGAGAGGGCACCAGAGGAATCTGCAAACAAACCTTAGTTAAACTAACCCTTATTTTCCAGTTATTTCTTCACCATTTACTCCCTGTAGCACAAAACCCTTTGTCTTGTCAATTCCTCACGTATTTAATGTTTATAAAACTTCCTGTTCTGGTCACTTCTTTGGGTCTTCTTATTTTGTGTGTGTGAAAGCTCCATGCACATGTAAAAATTCAATAAAATTTTTATAGTTTTATCCTGTTCATCTGTCTCTGCCAGTTTCATTTCCATACCCAGCTAGACGCTAAGAGGATGGAGAAAAACTTTTTCTGCCTTACCCAAAGCATTATGACTTATAAGTGCACATGTACAAATACTCAATTTAAAAATGAAAGAAGAAATAAAAACTAAAATGATAAAATACACTAAATAGTTGAAACATGTTCAACATGACAGTGGGGGTGAAAGAGAGAAGACCCAGGATATCTAGTAGGAGTGAAACACAAGCTGTCCAAGAAGAGATTTTACGATTAATATCCAGTACTTAAAAATGCTCATATTCTTTGACATAGTCATTTCACTTTTAGGACTCAATCTGAGCAAATCACTAGGGAGGGAAGAAATATTTACAGAGATACTTATTGCAACACTTTTATAATAAAAACATTGAAAACATAAACAGGGAATGACTAAATAATTAAGATAATATAATACGTATTACACAGTCATTGAAACAATGTTTTAAAGTAATTTTAGTGACATGGAAAATATTTAATGTCTAATGTACAATAGAAGGAGAAAATAGGATGCAAAACTGTATAGTATGATTACCTACAAGCCATAAAATCACTGAACTGTACCTCAGACATCACCTAGGCCCCTGCAATCATTTTATGGATGAAGAAATTAAGGTTCAAAAAAGAAATTAAGGATGAGAGAGGATAAATGACTTCCCCCAAAGTCACTGAGGGAGTTTGGAGCAGATGGGGACTGGAAATTCTAAGCCCCCCACTCCTCATTCATAGTTCACGGAATTTGTTCCCATCAAGTTCCTGACTCGCAGCGCATAGTTTTAGGGGTTTCTAACCTCCACCTGCATTGCCACACCTCTCTCTCATTGGCATTTCCCTTATCAGCCAGTTATGACTCAAAATCAGACTGCCTTATCTCTACATCCATATCTGACTGGAAAAAGTGAATCCTTTTTTAACTACTTTGCATTGTCTTTTCTCTAAGTTATCCCATTCTTATCTGTACCATATCATTAACACTTTAGGAAATAGGCATTCCTGAGAGAAATGCCCCAAAGCCATCTCAAATTCACAAGTTTGAAAATACTGCTATTACATATTATTTCCTCCATAAAATGCCATAAAGTATAACTTAAAATTTTAAGTGACCCCCTTAGACAATTAATGATTCCATAAATTTAGTACTAAAGTCTTTTATATCAGCTATTAAAATAAATTCTGGTGGAAGCAATTGCTGAAGTAGTTTCACAGATTGCTTACTCTTGTTTCTCTGTAGAGTACATCATAGTTCTGAGTTGAACTCACCATTTGACTCCTTAATATTATTTTCTGGCTGAGAAACATAAACTGTGGAGTAACTTAACTTTCATTCCAACCCTAGTCGTTAACTTTCCCTCAAGGTCATTTTTCAAAATATATGAATGTGGGGTTTTAGTTTAGTTTTTTTTTTTTTTTTTAATTCAGTCACAGGCAGTAGTAAATAGTGCTAAGTAGAGAACAGAGTTGAGTCAAGATTTAGATACTGGGAAGCCCGTTAAGTTCACCCACTAAGAGACTCGCCATCTTAGCCCATTCTAGAACATTAAGTTCAAATTTACAAGCGCTGTTAAGTTACTAATTACTACTACATGTTCCTAAATAATTGAAATTTAAAATGTTCTCCTTGAATGCCAAGAATCTACTCTATTTATGTTTTCTTATGGATTTTGATTCCCAGTAAGACACTTTATAGTCTATTTTTACTATCCTATGCCTAGCTTATTCTTATTCCCCTTGCAATTAGTGTAGGTAGATATTTTGTTGTTCTTAACCCCATCCCTAGCATGAAACAGTTGCTCTGACTTAATCATTTGGCTGCCTGACGAGTTCTGCAAACGAAGCTGGCTCGGACTGTTAATGGGACAAGAGAAGAAAGACTAAAATCCATGTTCTCAAGACACCGCTAGGTCTTAAACAAGCAAACCTTGGATTTCCCACATTACCCCAAAGGGAATGCTTTGCTCTATTATAGGAGGTTGAAATGCAGCATGATCAGGTCTTCTCACCAATGAAAACAGAATGAGAAGCATGTCATTAAACAGAATGAGAAGCATGTCATTTAACATCATGAACGAAAGGGGGAAATTTCATCTTTAATGTATACTGGAGGCATCAAATTCCACAGTCCCTTGCAATAAAGTACGGATGAACACTCTAATCGTCATGTTCTTCCTTCCTTCTGCAGTAAATACCAGTTCACTTCAGAACTATTAGACAGGCATGTCAAAACACAGTCTGGCTTTGTCATGCTGAAGACTGTGAAGGTGTCTACCTTGTGGTCCAATGAGCCAGAAACCCAGATTGCTAACAGGTGACACCAAGATGGGATCTGTCCATTGCTACTCAGTACTTGGGGATTTGAAAAAGTTAATTACTTTGATTTGAGTTCTCTCTTGAATATTTTTCTGGTATAAATTTGCTTTGGTTAAAGGAATATTTTAAAGGTGTTTTTGATGATTATAATAAAACTCAGCAACTGTTAACAACTCTTTAAGTCTAGTATATAAATTTCCATTAGATTTACCTGATACATACTATGCAGGCTTTACCACTGTTCCCAAGTGGTTACCAGGTCCTCACTATTTTACCTCTTAAATACACATCCATCCAGGGTGGCTCAGTTGGTTGAGCATCCGACTTTGGCTCAGGTCATGATCTCACCACTCATGGGTTCGAGCCCCGCATCCAGCTCTGTGCTGACAGCTCAGAGCCTGGAGCCTGCTTTGGATTCTGTGTCTCCCCCTCTCTCTGCCCCTCCCATGCTCATGCTCTGTCTCTCTGTGTTTCTAAGTAATAAATAAATGTTAAAAAAATATACATCCATCCATCTTCTCTGACTCTGCCAGCATTATTCAATATCACACTGCCATATTCTCTGGCATGGACTCTGATGATCATTTTATTTTTCTTTTTTTTTAAATATTTATTTATTTTGAGAGAGAGAGACAGACAGACAGACAGACAGACAGCAGGGAGGAGCAGAGAGACAGAAAGAATCCCAAGCAGGCTCCACGTTGTTAGCACAGAGTCGGATGCAGGGTTTGATCTCAAGAACTGTGAGATCATGACCTAAGCCAAAACCAAGAGTTGGATGCTTCACTGATTGAGCCACCCAGGCACCCCTAATGATCATTTTCTATACAGATCCCCCATCAATTTCTTCAGAGTTTCTCACTGTTTTTTGTATGTTTTCCTTCTCTGTGCAACTATCTCTTCCACTAAACTCATCTTTTAAAATATGGACAGATTTTACCAGAAGCTATGGAGGAAGCAAAAGAAGATATACAAATTTCAGCTGACTGATTTGTTTTTTGATTTATAAAAATAAAATCAATATGCAAGAGGTTAATCATTACTGCCAACCCTACCTTAACCAAGGAATTTACATTTGAAAAAAGGTGAGTGTGTATGCAGGGGTTAATCTTATTCCACCTACTGACACTAAGCACTGGATGGCAAATGATGTATTATAGGTTCTATCTCCTTCCTGATGCATCTTGGAGCTATGAGGCTATTTCCCTGTTCTGCTCACATTCTCCAGGGTTAAGACCTTCCAGATGACCTGGGCCCACCTTCCACACTCCACTCCTTCCTGTCTTCTAGGGGACAGCAGCACCTAAAAAACACCACAACCTCCTAATCTGACTTCTTAGGAGAACTTTTTTCTGTGCAGGCTGCAAAATGCTAATTAGGTGTGGTGACTGGCCTCATCCCTCCAGTGTGCTCTTCCTTCTCTTCTCTCTATTCCTAGCTCCATTCTTTCCTCCTTAGTCTGAAGATCTTCCCTGAGAACAATGTGATTTCCAAATTAGAGTGGTGGAGGCGACGGGGATAGTTATACAAAGCCATTAAAGATCCTTCGTTAGCATCGTGGGTCCCTTTGTAAGGAAGCTTGAGGCCCTGAAGGAGGAAGGAGGTTTAACCTCTCTGCAGGGAAGAGCGTCAGATACTGAAGATTTCACTGCTCCACACAAAGGTGGTAGCTTGCAACAAACCAGTCTGTAGAGCAGTGTTGCTTAATGATGGTGTAGAGGAGGAAAAGAATTTTCCACACTCCTGGGGTCTTTGTCTGGGTATGACAATTAAATTGACAAACACAGATGAACAAGAGAAAAGCATACACAATAAAAATTGAATTTTTTACATGTACAGGGGAGCCCTCACAAGAGAACAAAGACCCAAAGAAGTGACTAGAGGAAGAATCTTTTATAACTTTTGGACAATGAAAAATAACATGTGTGGAGAATTGACAAAGTGAAGTAGTTTGGGCTCAGGGTAATAAATAGTGAAATACATGGTGAATTCCCTGTTTCTGGTGATAAGAATGTCTTCTTTCCTCTAGGTATGGGAAGATACCTTTCACATGGGAATTTTATGACCTATTTCAGGGAAGAAGGGCAAGTGGCAGGGAGAGTCAGAGTGACCTTCTTGGTTCTGTCATTTTTAAAAAATTCCTCATGGTATTTAATATTTTGAGACAGCATGCCCTGAACCCCATCAGTGAGAACATGGATTCTGGAGTTTACTAGACTGCAGACTGGGCTTTGAATCAAAATCATCACTTGTTAGCTCAGAAAACTTGGAAAAATTGCTCAATTTCTCTGGACCTCAAGTTTTTAATCTCTATAGCTGTGATGATTTCATAAGACAATCTACACAAAATGTTTAACAGGGTACTCTGTGCTCAGTAAATGACAGCTATTATTATTGAGTGTTCAAAGTGCTCTTCCACTGAGGGCTTAATGCTTTAATTTGCAAACTGCTTTCTTCATAGCAATCTTGACCCTCATGCAATCTATGAGGGAGACAGGGTAGATATATTATCTCCCAGGAGACTGGTGGGTTTTTCTGTTTTTGTTTTTTTCCCCAGATCTGGTAAGTAGCAAAATCAAGACTCAAAGCCATCGCTTGAGGGTTCAGGGCCTTTTCCCCTGGCCACAAAGGACCTTTTGACTCTCCAGGGGAAGAGCCACCATCCACAGAGGCCATGATTCCCCCATGAATAGTGTTTCTAAACAATGCGTAGTGGTGTGTTTCAGTTGTTTTTATTGATCTACTTGATTCCATCAGGCAGTATTACGGCTAAGAAGTCCAGCTATTATGTGCTGTTGATTTGTTTAATGATTATTCTAGGATCAGGTGATTTCTATTAGAAGGATATGATTGACCATTAGGTAGAAATGCATGTTTTTCAAACTACGAACCCTCAGCAGATAGGGCAGCAGAGCAGGCTTATCCCCAACTCCATACCCAATAGAAATTAGTGATGTGATGATCTGGTGTTGTCTGGCCAGGCTGGGGCACTAAACTTTGCACACCTCCACTGCCTACTGTTGCCTTGTTCCAGAAGTGAGGCACATATGGAACAGTAGGATGAGGGAGACTGACAACCAGTGTGTGACAGGGTCAGAAAGAAGAGCCTAGAATCAAAAGGACTCCCAGAAGCTTATTCTCCCTGCTGCAGAAGGGATTAGGAGGAACCCAAAAAGCCAAGGAAGAGAGTTCTGGACCATCTTTCCTACAGCACCACTGCCTTTCTGGAGAAACTGAGTTCAATTGTTCCTACCTTTCTGGGCTTTATTTTGTGTCATAAACTAAATGGGAAGCATCTTTAAGATTCTCTTGCCAATTTCTTGATTTTGTGGTGAACCCTGACTGCCTCTGATTGAGATTACTCTTGTCAAGGTGGTCTTTGAAATAAGAGAAGCTCATGCTAAAGAAGATATTTTGAGTGGAGAAGTAATAACATTTATTATTTTCGTTCTTTCCTCAAGCTAACTAATCCACGGATGATGCTTCAGGGCAAGGATTAACTTTTGCAAATGCAAGTTACAATTTTCCTGACATACAAAAATCCAGAGAGTAAAGGCATCCTGAGTAACCTTTCCCAAACCATTAAGATTTATGTGCACAGACCTAAACATCACTCCTTCCAACTCCTCTGAAGTAAGCCAAGGTATTTGCAAACAAAGGGGAGCCAAGGGCTCTCCTTGATCTTGTTGTTATCCAGGACTCTCTCTTTCCTCTTACTATGAGCAGGAACTGCACAGGTATAATTTTTGAAGGGTTTATTTGGATATATCCCAGGGCTAAGAAGCCTAACTTTCCCTTTAAAACAAAACCAAAAACAAAAAACTCTTCAGGGCAAAAGTTAGTTAATGTTGCTCCCTAGTGGCACGATTTCCAAAGAGCAACCTTTGGTGAATAACTGCACTGACACTTGCAAGGACCTGGCCCTTGGCACCTCTGATTGCAGGTGAGTGTAAATGGGGAGAGGAACACTCTTACTGGCTCAGTGATGGCCATTCCATGGAGTTTGACTTTCTCAACTAGCAAATAAATTCTTGCAGCCAAATTGCTACCCTTGCTCCTTTCACTCTCTCTCCTGGCCAGAAAGGATTTGATCCTTATCTTTTATAGCACTTTTATTTTTCACACCATCAGTTCAATCCTTGTTAGAAGTGAGATTAAAAGATATTTTTAAATATTCAGGAGGCCCAAAGAGTTTCCCAAACAAGCTGACCATTAGTCCTTGATGACTACTCAACATCATCATAGGCTTATCATTTTTCTCCAAAATCCTATACATTTGCACAGGTTGAGGTAGCTCTGTTTTCACAAACTGAAGAATAAATTCCTCTGCCCTGGTCTCAGTTTCCTTGTTTTGAAATGAGGAGGACTTAGGGATAAAGTGATTGAATGCTCAGTAATTCTTGTGCCTCAGTGCTCATCTACATAGTTTTTGCATATGATATTCCAAAAGGCCCTTACTTCAAGGACATCTTGAGAAAGGGAAATAAATGTATTAATGCAACAGTTACTGTCACTCTCTGTATCAAGGGCATTGCGTATAGAGGCAGTTTTTAGATAAATGCGATTAAAATCACAATACTGATGAAGAAAGTCAGAAATACCAATAAAGAGGGCAACAGTATTCTTTTATGGGAGAAATAATAGAGCTAGTGAATATGCAAAGCTGTGTCTTAGATGTTAACCAGTTTCAGAGTGCTTCATTCGCCTCATCTATGTACATTGGATCATTCACTGGGATTTTCTTTAAAATGTGTAGATTAAAATAAATTTGTCCTTAGAAAGTTGTTTTGTATCTACAGAGTTTTAGTTTCTCTCCTGGGAATAACTGGAAAACTGTTGGGCTATCCTCAAGCCAAAGATAGAGCAGGAGGTCAGTCTGTTCTTTCACTCCTGCCAAACCTTGCAAGGGGACAGTAGGGTTTGGAGAGAAGTGTCTGGGTGGATGTGCCAGTTCAACACGGGCCGATACAGAAGAGACGGATTTCACCTCCCATGCCATTGGTGACAACTCCGTTTTTCAACCTAATCTTTGAGTTGGATATGACTGCCCAGAGACTCAAGGAAACACACGTTTCTTTGAAATTGTCATTGTGGAAACACACTCACACAGCAATCAGCTGCTGGGACAATGCTTGGTGACTCGCCTTTATCTTTACAATGTTAGACTAATAATTCCAAGCGGGAGCAGTCAAGAAGATGGGCAAAGGGATGACCTGATGACCACTGCATTGAAACCCTGGCCAGAATTGCTGGTTGGAGCTGCCAACGGTGAGCCTCCGCTTGTGTTTCTCTGACACCACTTTGGCTGGCTGGCATTAAGCATTCTGATGAAATCGCCAGCTTCATGTTCAGCTGGCCTGATTGCTGGAGAGACTGATTGCATTATTCATTCTCATGAAAAGATTTTTTAGGACTCTCAAGGATCCATAGAGATTATATTTTTAAAAATACAAAAACTCCAGAGTTATCAACAGTTTAATTTATGCCTTCTATTCTTTCCAAAGGGGTAGAGTCAGAGGCTAAACAAAGAGCCTGAACAGAAAATGGGTTTTGGGTGAGATTGTTTGGAAGCCCTGTGTTTTATATGATTGGGCGTCCCTCTCTTTGTCCTCAAGTTTCTGTTTCTGTTTTCTCCTTTTTACTTCTCTTCCAGAAGGGTCCTCCATCTTCTTAAAAAAAAAACAAAACCAAAAACAAACAAAACCCTACTGCCTGCTAATTCCCTGTGAAATACCTCCATCTACTGGCCAAATGGAGAAGGCTCATGTCTTAACTTTTTTTGTTAATACTTGTACCAGGATTTAAGACCACCCTCCAAACATTTCATGCAATAATGAGGAACTACAAATGAGAAAATTAAAAAAGATTGAGGAAATTCTCCATTTTGCACTTGGCAATCCCCTCATATACTTGATATAATATGGGTTCACATGTGCAGTTTGCAAACACCCAGAATGAAGCAGGACTGCAGTACCACAGAAAGCAAATTAGTGAGAAAAGGAATGCAAGATTGGACAGTGAGCAGAAGAGATGGCATCTCTGGAAAACTGGTTAGCATATTTCTACACAGATCACAGAGGGGAACAGGCTCGGGATGCAAAGATAGAGTCAGAGACTGTGACCAACATAGCCATATTCTCCCCACGAAGAAAAATAATTCCATGTGATCCAAGAAGAAATCAAATTGAGTTCCAAGTTAGTTTATCAGAGGGGCCACCCCTCAGTAAAAGCCACTCAGAAATTCTTCTTCCTTTTTGTTTGTTTTTTCTTTTTTCAAAAGAACCCATCTGGAGGATGTGGTTAGGCACTAGTATATGGAAAAGAGTTCACAATCTGGTCGAGTCATAATCTAGGATTATAGAATCAAAGATTCATGTTTTGAGGCTGGTAAGAATTGCAAACACCAGTAGCAGCCTCCTCATTTTACTAATGAGAAATTAAGATGGGGGAGCATAAGAAGTTTGTCCAAAGGCTAATGCTTTCCGTAGTAACCAATAAATTTGATGAAAAGAAAAACAAAACTCAAGGTTTCTGTATGGATTTTCACTGCAATTACATTGTTTATAATATCAGCTTCTCCAGAGCTGATAGTTTCTAAGCACAAACCCAGTCTCACCAAAATGATAGAGATATTCGATTGAGTAAAAGTGCCTACCACAGTGGAATGTCTTGCTGTGGTCTGTCCACTTAGAATAAATAGGGAACAACAGAGTGAGTTAAAAAGAACAGTGACTTTTTTAAAGGGTGGATGATGAATCTAGAGAGAATATGGATTAAATCATATTCCCTCAACACTAAGCCTTTTCTAAGAGTAGTTCATTTACTATCTCTCCTATTGCATGACACTTGAGGAGAGTTAAACCAAAAGTAAAAATGAAAACTTAAGCAGGTGAAAGGTAAAGAACATTGATTAAAACAGCTTCATGTAAACAGCTCAAGAGACTGAGGCTATAATCTGTAAGTAACATTCCAAAGCTACAGATACATTAAATCAACAAGAAGATGTTTACCCCAGAAACCTGACATCCTTTCATTAGTGTGTGAGTGTTCTGTGGAAGTGAAACCATCTTCATCCCTGACTTGAGACTATGTTCTCCCATTGAGGCATGACCTGAGGCCTAGTACTTCTTAACCACTGTGTTTGACAGATGGTGAGGATGTTCATTGGGGGTAGGAAATGAACTTCCGCCTATAGAAACAGAAGAAGGTAGGGGTATACCATTCACCGTGATGGATGGATTTAGGCCCTTAAAAGATAACATTACAATATGACTATTACTTTCACAAGTATTACACACACACACACACACACACACACACGCTTATGAGCGCTGCTACACACACTTAAAAAATGAAGTTCGTAATTACTTTGTCAAATCTGGCACATTTCTTGAAGGGTAAATTTTTCTTAAATAAAACATTTATTCAATCCCAAAAAAAAAGTACAATTTTTTCTAGAATATTTGAGTGCCCAGAGGTAAATTACAGAGATGTGTACAAAGTGAAGCTGTTTTTCTAATCAAATCACTGCTATGGTATAAAATTGATCTGAATGGGGAAAAAAAAGTTCTTCAGTCATGTAGTCTTCATTTCTTAGATGGATTTTTAAAGGCATAGCATGAATGGTCCCAAGAATGATCCATTAGTATCAGCTGGAAATGCAAGGTAGCTTTGACAGGTCCTCGCCTCATCTCCCACATGCACGCGAGGAGGTTACCTGCTGGACTGGATGCACACCCGCCGGCTTGCCTCCAGCAGCCAAGTGTCTTCTCTGTAAGACAGGGTGACCCCTTTATAACTAGGATTCAATCACTTAACTCCCTTCTCTGAAACCCTTCAAATATTCCCTCTTGTTCTTGGGGTGAATGTTTGTACTTTCTCAACCTAAACTGGAACACAAGCCCTGCATGATCTGGCTCCTTTCATATGCAGCTGGCCTCCTTGCGTCATTACTGTCCATCCGACCACTGCCTTCTGAAGCTCCACCCTCCTTCCCACCCTGGCCCAAGACGGTGCTCCAGTCTAACGATGGGGCCAGTGCTTGTTCCCAGCCTCTCCACGCCTGCTGGCGGATCTGGCCTAGGTAGCACGCATGTCATGCTTCAGATCTCAGTTTCACACACAGTGTGCGTGCAGCAGCTTCTGGCCTCTCACCTAGATTAGGATCCTCCTTCCACCCCATTTTCCTCCCACTTTTTCCAGTTTCTAATTATAAACATATTCCCCAAGTTAATTGTATCCCATGAGGGAATGAACTAGGTTTGTTTTGTTGACCACTGTGCTTTGACTGTGCTCAGCACATATTACTCACTCAACACACACACACACGACAAAAAAAGAGACCCTTGCTCAGTTATTGTGAAATGTAAAGTTGTTTCAAAATTGTCCGTGTCTCTAGTTCTGAACACGTAATTGCTACCAAGCTACAAATGGCAGCTTTTCCTTCACCACATACTTCTACCATGATAACTCAGTAACTCAGAAAAGTTATCAAATTTGAACCTGTTACAAAGATATTAATGCTTTGAATGCCACTTGATCCAAATCATATGCCCTTTCCAGGACACACACATACTACACCACTCAACATGTATATACTGTTCATATGAACACACACGTCACCATGTGCACAAATACACACACACTACCATGATCACATGTACATGAAACATGCACACACACACCCTGCAAACCACATGCACACATTACACACTGACAGAACACATACACACACACCATGCACCATGCATAAACACACTGCAGATGGCACTACGTTTGTAGTGAGAGGTGGGAAATATGGAGTAAAGAAGTATGGAAAACTTGGGTAGAGGTCCATGTAGAGTCAGTATTTCCTCCACTTAAATATTTTTAAGGATCTAGGATTTCGTTCATTCAATCACCAGATATTTATTAAAATCAAGGGACTTGCCAGGCATGTGGCAGGTGCATTACGTGACACAGGCTGCTCAGTAATGAATAAAAGAGGTATGATTCCTAAGCTTGTGGAGTTTAAACTCTTGTGAGGGAAGATAGAAAATAAACCAGGAAAACTAGAAAATACTGTAACTATAAGAGGTGCTAAGAAGTTCTGTGAGGGAAAGGGCCATAACAGAACATTGACCAGATGTAAGATGGCCAGGAGAGCGTGATGAGACATGTAAATGGAAACCTGTAAAGAGCAGCTGCTGGAGACACGAGTGTGTATTTTAAGCAGAGGGAACAGCGTGTTGGAAAGGCCTGGAGAAAGAAAAGGCTTTGCATGTTCTCATAGCCAAGATGAGGCAGTGTGGATGGAGCACTCTCTAGATGAGAAAGTGCAAGTGGAGGGTGCAGGGGGACCAACTATCCCAATGTGCCCAGACCAAGGGTCCTCTCAGGGTGTTAGACTTTTAGTACTGAAGTTGGCATAGTCCCAGGGAAACCAGATGACCCAGACACCCCAAGTTCAAGATACATTTGGAAAGACTGACTTTGAAATCATCCTCACATTTCTTGACTCAGCCATGGAAACTAATATTACCATCACCATAACATAATATTAGAGGGCCAAATACCTGGCTGTTTCATTGATGTTGGATCTTTCTATTCCCATAGGGCAATTTCTGGGAAAAGGGAAAATATGTCTTAGATAGTATCTTGGAAAGAACTGATAATACTTTGACAATATTAAATAGCAAAAGTTAGGAAAATAAGAAAATTTCATTGATGATGATAGCTTAACCACTACTTAAGATTAATCAGACTAAGAAAATGAGTTCTAACTTGGAAACTGTGATCTTATTTTCCAAATAGTTATAGGTGCCTGCACTTGTGTACGCATGTGATATAAACACATAATTTCTTCCTTCGTTCCTTCCTCTCCTTCCTCCCTCCCTCCCTTCCTTCCTCTTTTCTTTATAATCAGTGCCATTCAGAAAAGGAATTGAAATAGCTAATGGTTATCGTTTCTTGTTTTTTGTTTTATGCTTTTCAAAATATGATCATACTACCTTATTGAATCCCTATAGTAATTCCATCAAGTATGTTATTATGTTATTTTCAACATAAGACTGTGAAAAGTAAAGTGACTTGTTAGGCATCACACAGCAAATGAACTGAAAGGCTAGGGCTAGAATTCAGGGCTCCTAACTCCTAGACCAGAGTCCTTCCTAATATTGCCCTAACGCTAGCTTAATGACTAGATTTTGTGGAAATTACAGCTCAGCTAAGAAGAAGGAATTATAACTGTGGCAGCAGTTCTAGGAAACATTATAATTCTCTCCTAGAAATAGTCTTCCACACAGAGCAGAATCATGGCAAGCTCCAAAGGACAATAACATTTCTCCTGGGTCTCACCATCTTATGTCATACCATCTCCACAATAACTGGTGGGGGGGATTAGGCCCCCCATCAGGCTGACATTTTGCCTGTCACTTGTGTGCACTGAAAGACATGGCATTTCTTACACCTTTGAAAACATCAGAGAAAATAAAAGAAATTACTCTCATTCTGAACTTTACCTCTGCTGGACCAAAGTGTTTGCTGACAGGGCAGGGATAAAAACAAGAAAGGGGAGGGCCCCCTAAAGAAGAGATAAGGGGAACAGATTCCTGGGCTCAAATATTTAACAACTGACCAATGTTCGTACTGGTAAAATCACCTTCTACAATACCTGCACTATCATGCCTTTCTTACTGACAAGCTAAACAAAAATCTTGAAGTACTTCTCTCAACTGTCCATCCAAGATCACTGAAAATGTGGCCTCTCCTCCAGTGAAGAATCAATTCATTGACACACAAATGGCTGAATGTCATTTCAAAGATAAATAAATAGTAAGTTTTTCTGAAGGTGTTTGCCACAAACCAAATAGATAGCCCATGGACCATAGCCATGAAGGCTATAATTTCCTCTAGGTCAGAGAGAAAGCTGGTAACAGAATCAGATCTAAATTTCTGGTCTTCTGAAGACCCATGTTGTGGACCCTGGTCTTCTCCTTCTGTTCATTCATTTGCATCCCTGAGTCAGTACCATGGTGGTTAGCTAACCCTTGTTCCTGGAACCACTCATTGTTATTACCCCTGGCATTAGGACTCAGTAATACACTAAACTCTAATTTCTGGAATCATTACCATGTAATCATGACATCACAGAAGCCCAACAGTTCTGTCTGCTGATCTTTCGAACGAAGCCACAGAGTGGTAGTGGGGAAGACCTGGGAGAATGGCCTGCACCATTGAGGTCCAAGCAGCATTTCTTCTCTCCTCCTTTGTGACCTTCTTCGTTGGACTCTTCCTCTTATTCATGTTCAGGCTAGTCTGGAGAACCATTAAAAAATGGCAAAATATCAAGGGAACAGGAATTATCTTGGTCAGTTTCCTAATTTGGAATCCCACTGTATGAAGATCTAGACAGTTTGGCAAGTGATTGTGTTTAGAAAACAATTTAAGCTTCACTCAGTTTCCATGAGCTAGTAGGACCAGCTCTAATTTGGTGCTGATCCTCCACGGGGGTGGAAAACAGGACCCCAGGCCACCTTTCCAAAGACTGCAGGTACAGAGCTATGCCTCCTCTCCCACCACTCAGAGAAGGACATGTTTTGTATGGCTGATGATGAACAGTATCTCTGGAAACAGAGGTCACTATTCTGAAAAAAAGTCCACAAACAGTATGTCTGTGCCTCTATTTTGAATTTCAAAATGATGGTTGTGCTTGGTACTGTGAGGGAGGCAAAAACGAACCTCGGGTCAACCTTACTTTCATAAATCGTGCATTGCAGGACGCATATACACTTTCACATGTACATTGCCTTTCATAAACCATGTTAACCCAACACACTGAGCTGCACGTACATTCATGCAGAAACCCATGCATACAGGCACATGCCATCCAGTCACAAAGGCAGACACTTTTCACAACCAAACATGCTTTGCAGGGGGGGGGGGTGCTGTTGAGCAACAGCTAGCAAATGATCATGACCAGAATAATGGTATCTTACCCAGATAAGACTTTGCTTAAGAGCTTGAAATAAAACTCTCCAATGCTAGATAATGGCTATTCTATTGCCAGTGGTCAAAGGCAACGGGCTTAATATGCCCTGTATGATTTGTTTCCAATTTTCTTTCCCAAACTTTGTTTTTCTGATATGGTAATTTCCATAATAGAACATATTTCACTTGCGCGTTGTAATTGATATTGAAAAGTTGCTTAGAACATTTCTCCTAATGGCAGCGGCACCTGGGTGGCTCGGTCGTCTGACTGAGCATCCAACTTCAGCTCAGGTCATGATCTCTCAGTTTGTGGGTTTCGAGCCCTGCGTTGAGCTCTGTGCTCACAGCTCAGAGCCTGGAGCCGCTTTAGATTCTGTGTCTCCTCTCTCTCTCAAAAATAAATAAACATTAAAAGAAAACATTTCTCTTTATCATAAAGGCTGACATAAAATAACAGAATTTGTAATAACTTGGTAACTTCCTAAGGTCATTGGCAATATCATAAGATGGAATTCGGGTTTCTTCATTTAAGATGTACCAATACTGAAGTTCAGAGATTTTGTTGTTAAACAAATTCCCTCTAATATTAATTATTTGTAAAGACTTTAAGCAGTGGCACAAAAACTGTGGAAAGAATTCTCAGGTGCACCTCTTAATGAGACTAATAGAGTACACAAATGAATAATGAGTGTGGTGAATCTGCCTTCTACCTGTTTTCTTTTCTCCCAATGCACAAATGAATTGGTAGATTCGTTAAATCTCCTTAGACTTCTGCTCCAGGAAGTATATCTTCTTCCCCTATTACATTTATTTTTGTGTGGTTACAAAAATGTGAGAACCCATTTGTCCTAAACATTTGCTGTATTTTTCACTTCTTTTGGATGTAACTCATGTCTACCCTCCAGTCCAGAGGTGTCTTTTAATTTCTAATAGGAAGCAAATACAACAAAATGTAAAGAAGTAGGGTACAAAGCAGCCAAAATACTATACTTTTCTGGTTTTGAATCCTGAGGAGAGAATCTGATACAAGTTGAGTGACTTCTCAGCAACTTGTTATATTTGAGAGTTTCTCTCTAAGCCTTTGGGGAAATGGCCTAATGCAAAAAATGTCACAACTGTCAAAGTTGTCTTAAAGGTTATTTGGAATCATAGTTTTCTCCTTAAATGTGCATTTTTAAAAGGTTTACTACATTCATAAATATGATTTTATTATATCTTAGGGTCAATTTGTTTTCCCACAGAAGGCTCTAATTTCATAATGAAATTCAAAAAAGTATTCCATATTAATGTTATATTGAATATTTTTTTAAAAAATCAATTCTCAGACAACATCTCAGGAATGCACATGATGAGTCATAGGTATTAGAGGGCAAATCATTGATCAAGACAGGGATTCTTTCAAATAGTTATTTAATGAGACTTCTCTTCCTACCACTCAGAAATTACGAGTAGAAAAATTAAGCCATTTCAAAACTCTGGCTCCCTATACAATGAGTTTATCTAAAAGTCAGACGGCCAGCAGGGTGTGATCAATCCTAGCTCACTTGTATCTTTCTTGGTGGTAGCTTATCAACAGATATGGGGACTAGTTCATACTCTGGCCTCTCCTCATCCCCTGCTTATGGGCAAGTCATTGAATTTCTCGATACCTCAGTTTCCTTATCAATAGATAGTGGATTTAATCACACTTACTTTGTCTACCTCATAGGATTACTATAAATTTTAAATATAATAAGGCATTTTATAAACATGAGGATGGATTATATCAGCAGGATGTGATACCAGATAAGGAACTAAAAGCAACATAAAATTGCTGAAGCTTTCCTTTCTTCTCAAAACAAAAATTAGGTACTTAAGTAATCACTAAAAATCAATTTGTAATCTTTTTTCTTTGTCCATGTATATTGAGAGAAAAGGGTAAAATACATCCCCACAGCATGAAGCAGCATGCTACTCTCAATCCTGACCACTACAAAAATGTCAGCTTGAAGGGTCTAGGACTGAGAGTATGTGAGGAAGGCATGGTGAGAACTGCAGAATTCATAATTAAAAAGCTGTGCAAAAGACGAATCAAATGCAAACCCAGTAAAACTCATTTCATGAAATGCTGAACGGGCAACTTCAGAGTTCTCTGGGGTGGACAAGGTGGAGTGATTTCCAGCCGATTCCACAGCAGGAGGCTCCAACGTACCTAAAACAGATTACTTTTTCTGAGATTCAGCTCACTCTCAATTGTTTCCTCTTGCTTGCAGGAACTACTCTTGACAAAAAGCATTGGTAAAAAACATTGGAAAAGTCTCCACTTACAAGGAATGTTTCGGAATCGTATAGAAATGTTGCTTTCAGCACAGACCTTTGTGGGGCAAGTGTTGGTAAGTACATTTTCATGGTTAGCTTGCTAATGTACTTTAGCCATGTACGTAATTATTGTCAGTATATATAACTGTATCACCCAGGTAAGCATCTGGTGTTCCCTGGTGACTTTATCTAAAATATCACTGCCTCCCCACTGCATCTCCCTTTGTCTACCTCTCTTCCATTATTCTTTTAATTTGAATATAATTACCTGGCATTGTATTTTTCTCTTGATTGTCAGTGGATGTGCTGGAAGAAAAGCTTTCTTAGCACAAAGCTTGTGTTCAGTTTGTTGTCCTCAAATGTAGATCAATGTCTGGCATATAGTAGATGTTCCCCAAAAATGTGATGTTTGGTGGATCATCTGGCCTGAAATGTGCAACTGTTTTCCCTTTATTTGCTTCTAATAACTTCTTTTCTTCATTATACAAACTAGTCTTTTTTGCCTCCCTAAGATGGTATTTATTGTTTTACTATCTATCTTAATCTAGGTAATTTATACATGTTAAAATTTAATTTAGGCATAATCTCATAGGGGAAATCTTACCTTATCTCCATAATAGGCTAAGAGTCTGTCTCTAAGCTTCTATAATATTCTTTGCACACTGCTATTAAAATTATCTGTGCATATGCCTATCTCTTCCAGGGTAGTGTGAGCTCCTTGAGAGAACAGACTATGCCATGGAAATGTTTATATTCCATTGTCTGGAAATAGAAGATGCCTTATAAATGAATGAATTGACCTGAAGTATTAAAAAGCAGAATCTATAATGTGAGGGTATGCTGCCATCAGATGGTGGTGTGGTGGTGTAGCTGTGAGCTAGAGATTATCCTGTTTTTTGTTTGTTTGTTTGTTTTTGTAATTGGTGAAAACATTGCTCTTTTCTGGTTAATGTTATTTAATTCAGATAGAATTATTTTTAAAACTTATTAGGAAGTACATAAATATAATTGCTTTTGATAGAATCTACAGGGAATGTTGAGTCATCTGAACATTCTTTTTCTTTCTTCTAGTGTTGGTCCCTTTTCTGAAATCCCTGTCAGTATGACCTGTTAAAGAAGGATTCTTTCGGATTATATCAGGGATTTTCTTAGCTAGGATCTCTTCAAATGCTCAAACCATGTGTGACATATGAGGATAATACTGGGAATGACATATTAAAGGTCTCTGGGGTGAGGGAGAACCTATACCACTCACTATGTAAGCATTGCAAATGGGGAGTGGGTGAATAAGGAATGATCACTGATTACATACCAATAAAAATTACTTCTTAAAATAACAGAAAAATTATTTTTTTCAGTCTGTTACAGCTGATGATGAAGTAGTTGGAACAACAGGAGTAAAGGTTATTTTGGAATAAACACTCTAAGCATTGATTATTAAAAGGCATAATCGAGACCCACAGTAGGGGTGCCAAACAAGTATTCTGTGAAAGACTGAGAAGAGAACAAAATAGCCTGTAGATTTCCTTTCCAACCATCCATTATTCCTTTCTTTGTAATTCTCTTACTTCTTTCAAAAGATACTTATTGTTTGCCAAGTACATGCAAGGCTGACACTCTAGATATGGTGAAAATACAGACAAGAGTTTTGTACTTATGGGACTTAAATTCTAGTGGGGGGTAGAGATGAACAAATATGTACATAAAAATATGATAAAATTAATATGGTGATCAATGGTATTGGGATTATGAGTGATGTGTTTGAGACTTTTGTAGGAGTTATTAGATCACATCAGATACAGTGATCAGAGACGAAATCTCTGAAAAGGTTTTGCACTGAGACATGAAGAATCAAAGTATAAAGCAATTAAACGATGGAAGAAACAAGGTTACTGACAGAGAGAACAGATTTACAGAAATGAAAAGCTCAGCTTCCTGCAAGGACCACAGTGAGACGCCCATGCTAGAGGTCATGGAGGGCAAGGGAGAATGAGGTCAGGGAGGAGGCAGGAGAACCAAGTGATGCTGTGTACTTCATAGTAAGGAACTAGGCTATTCAAATGGAATAAGTTTACTCTAATGCAATGGGAAGTCACTGAGGGTTTTTAGAGTATGTGGTTGACATGGTCTAGTTTTGTTTTAAAACTTCAAGAGTCACGAAAGTTTAAAAATAAAGCAATTGTCAAAGGTATACCAGGCAAGTGACCATAGAAATCGGGAGCACATTTTAATATCAGATAAGTTTGAATTCAGTGCAAAAAACAATAAATGAAGCCAAGTAACCTGTATTACATCTCCTAGGACCACTATGACAAAGTACCACATGCCAAGTGGCCTAAACATCAGAATTCTTTTGTCTCAAAATTCTGATGGCAAGAAGTCTAAGGCCAAGGGATGGTTCCTTCTGAGGGCTGTAAGAGAGAACTGGCTCCATGCCTCGCTCCTCATTCTGCTGGTTGGTTAGCAATCCTTGGGTAATTTTATACCCAGATCTTTGCCTTTGTTTTCACATGGCATTCCCATAATGTTTCCTCTATTCATCCCTGTGTCCAAATTTTCCTTTTCTAAGGGCATCAGTCACATTGATCCAGACTCCATCCTCATGACCTTATCTTATCTTGAATACATCTGCAAAGACCCTGTTTCCAAACAAGGTCACTTTTGGCGGTACTGTTATGACTTCAACATATCCTTTGGGGGGGTGGGGGACACAAATCAACACACAACCTTCATAATGATAAATGTAACAAACCTCGACCAAGATAGAACATCATGAATATCACCACACCAAAAATATGACTTCAAGATAATAAATAAAAATTATAAGAAATAAAAAAAGAAATATTAAAAACATAGTGGTAGAAGGATCTTTTAGTTCACCTTTCTCATATCAGGATTTAATAAATAGAAAAAATAATGTTAAAAAACAAAGTTCAACCAAGTAAACTGGAAGATGTAATTGGTCTTATTAACAAATTCATGAATTGAGTAGCATCCCATGTAATAAGCAGAGAGATGCTCTGAGGAGTTGTACAACATGGAAGGTTTTCAGAGGAAGGAGAGTGGGACAAAGAAGTTATAGCAAAAGAAAAATTGTTTCAGGCAACGTCACCTTCCCTTAGGGGTTAGAGCAGGGGGTCTTATCATGCAGATTACCTCACTAGCGCTGGTCAGGAAATTCCAGACTGGTTTAAAATTCTACTCCCTGGAATGGCTAAAACTGCAATTAGGTTAGGTGTTAAGTCTTCATGGGTCTTAACATAAAGTGACTCCATTTCGTATCTGTTTCTTTTTAACAATAATAAGCATGAAGAAGACCAAAGTAACTTACTTGATAAGAGAAAGCTGATTGAAATGATTAAACTCCATATGCTGAAAACAGAAGTTAAACTTACTAAGTATCTATGAACTATTTATAAAATTCAGCATATTATCAGGCTACAAAAAAAGTCAGAATTATGAAACTTACAAAGTACAGACAGCCAACATCAACTGAATGCAGTACAATAAATAAATAAGAAAATAATAAATAAACCCAGAAAAAAAGAAACAAAAATGAAGATCTTACAACCAACAATTGTTACATTTCTCTCTCTCAAAACACCCTTAACTCTGAAAAATCAAAATAACACTTGTAGTATATTTAGAACGTAAAACTAATGAAAACACCACATACCCCGTGCACCCAGAGTACAAGATGGGAGTGATTCTGAGTTAAATGCCTAACAATAAAAACTTGGTAAGTAAAAATATTTAAAATAAATGAATGAATATTTAAATGAATATTTAAAATAAATGAATCTCAACAAGTTAGAGAAAGAAAATACATTAAAAATACACAGAATAAATATAAAAAGAGCCAGAAATTAATAAGTTGTAAAACAGCTGATTATTTGAAACAAATTATTTGAAACAAAGAAAACTCAGTAGCTAGTCTTGTCAAGGAAAAAGTGGAGGTGGGGAGTGGCGAGCACAAATATATAACAAATAAGACACTAAGTCAGGAATGAATACATTGATAAAAAGGAAATTGAAAGTCATGTAAGCAATTAAATTTGAAAACTGGATGATTCCTTAGGACAATACAAAGGACCAAAACTAATCACAAAAGAAAGAAATGTAAATGTCAAATATCTGGAAGAAACAGATGCTGTCAGAGACGGGCATCACCACCACCACGACCACCACCCTCCTCCCCTCCATCTATGGGAGACCTAGATGATTTCAAGGTCTAGTCAACCAAATCTTCAAGGATGAGATCCCCAATTCAAATTAAGCAGTTCCAGGGCACAGAAAAGGAAGAAAGAAAACATTCAATTTTTTTTTTCAATGAAGGTACAGTATCTGTATCAAAACCCCCAAAGATAGCAAGTAGGAAAAAAAAAAAAACCTACGCACTAAAGTCCTTAATATTTAGGGGGAGGATACACCGCCAACCACCCAGTGGAAGAACAAAAGGAAGGAGGAGGAAAAAGAGAAGAAGGTGAAAAAACAAGAGGAAAAGAAAAAGAAGGAAAATGAAGAGAAAAATTCCAATAGTCAAAAGGGGAAAATATATTACCTTCAAAACAGGATACCTTCTAGAAATCCCTCTATAGATTAAAACATGGCAAAGTATTGATCAACACTATAGCACCAATGGGCTTGTTGTTTTAGTCATCACAAAGTTTTTATGTTTTTACAACCATTTTTGGAAGATTTTCTTGTGCATTTTTTTAAATTTTTTAAAAATATTTTTATGTCTTTTATTTTGAGAGACAGAGAGAGAGTGGGGGATGGGCAGAGAGAGAGGGAGACACAGAATCTGAAGCAGGCTCCAGGCTCTGAGCTGTCAGCACAGAGCCCGATGTAGGGCTCAACCTGCGGACTGTGAGATCATGACCTGAGCCGAAGTTGGACGCTTAACCGACGAGCCACCCAGGCGCCCCTAAATTTTTTTAATGCTTATTCATTTTTGAGAAAGAGAGAGAGAGAGAGCAAGCGAGCGAGCAAGCTGGGAGGGGCAGAGAGAGAGGGAGACACAGAACACAGAATCCAAAGCAGGCTCCAGGCTCTGAGCTGTCAGCACAGAGCCTGACGCAGGGCTCAAACCCAGAACCATGAGATCATGACCTGAACCGAAGTTGGATGTCCAATCAACTGAGCCACCCAGGAACCCCTGCCTTAAGTTTTAAATATAGTCCTATTCCCTAAACGATCTGTTCCTTTTTGAGTGGGAGTGGGCAGAGGGGTTGTTGCTAATTGTGTAATTGCTTCTTTGTTGCTTAGATAGCTAGAACAGTTTAGAACTAAAATTGTGGCTTAATCTTTAATAAATGTGCCTATTTTTGACATCATTCTAGGTACCATTTTATGTGTACATTGTGTTTTCCTGTCTTCCCTTGCTTCTATTTTTTCAGGCAATCTAGCACTTTATGTTTCTTTGTATTGTCTTAATTCCTTTCCAAAAATGTGTAATCTTTGCTGTGAATACGTAATCCCTTCTGTAAATTTGTAAATAAGCCCTTAACTAGATCAATAGTTGTCAATCTTAATATACAGATGAGCAAAGTATATAAATGAGCTAAGGAAGCATCACAGTTTGTTTGGAAATGAGAAAAAATATTTCAAAAATGATGCTGGAAAAACTGACTAAAAACTTATGTCACTGGGTTTTGCTCATTTTTATAATGCAATGATAATTTTAGGGAAAAACAAATATAAAAACACTATATCTGTTTCTACTTCATACTTTATATCCATTGTTTATGTTACAAAAATAAAATTTAAAAATCTTTTCCACCACCTTGAGATGAGTTGTATCTTTATGTTTTATTTTGCATTTCATTTCATTCTTTCATATTTTATATTTAATATACCATCAAGCATCAGGGACCTATTTTGTATGAGACTATAGTTTAGAGATCTTTATCATATGAATAAAGAAAAGACTGGCAGGAAGTACTTCACAATATTCACACTGATTATTTCTGCAAGGTTACATTGTGTGCCTTTTTATACACATGGCACATTATTCAAAAAATATCAAAGGGTGCACAAGTGAAAAATTAATTTCTTCCTTACCCCATCTCCACCCACTGCTACAAACTTTTTCCGTCTGACTTGAAGATTCTCAGCAACATTGTCAGATTTATTTTCTTTTCTTTGGGTGTTTGGGTGACTTAAGACAACTTTTCTCTTCCATAAGTTGTATCTCTAAAATTTAAAGTTTGAAATAAAAGAAGTTATTTCTTGTGGCAGTTCGTTGTGGAGACTAGTAAAGTGAATAGCAGCCTGTGAAGGCAAAATTAGATGTGAATTCAGGTTAGTGTCCTGGTCTCTTGTGTCTTCAAATTGGAATACAGCCTGGGGAAGCGGGGTAGGGGTTTCCAACAAACTTCCAAAGGGCCAGCTTTGTTCTAGATCAATTTTCCCAACTTCTTTGGGTGCTAGTTCCAAAAATGGATTTACCTCAGGACTTCTCACACCAGTTCTCCTCTCCCATTACTCTTTTAAAATCCATTTTGCAAAACAGAGGTATTATCATTACCTCTTTTTGGTAAATGAGGAATCTGATGCATAGAGAAATAAAAAGGTAAAAATTACAAAATTGGAAATAACTAGCTATGGGTTATTTCAATGAATAACTGCATTAATATATGAGAATGGATTAGCATATAATAATCAGAAGAGTCACTAGTTAATAATATACATGTAAAAAATATATACATGTATGCCTAGCATATAATACATATATAGGTGTAACTATTATTAATATTTTTATAAACAATACTCAGTGCTTGTCTCTATAAACAAAAAAATGATTAAAATTGAGGTTGAACCCTATCTCATTCTAGCAACAATATCTTTAATTAATTGCAAAAAATCTACCTCATTTGGATACATTTTCCATACAGTATTTATCATAATTTGTAGTGTAGTTACATTGTTTTCATCATATGTGTCTTAACAGTATGATAATTCATTAATTTTTAATGAATTATGTAAGTGTAAGACATTAAAAAATACATTGTGTAAGACATTAAAAAATACATTGTGTAAGACATTAAAAAATACATTGAGACAGGTGTCCGAAAATTTAGATGTCCTTTTAGTTTCTTGCACCTATCTTGAGATTACAAACCTGTTCTAGGTGTTAGGCAGTAATTACTGAACCACCATGATAATATACATTATAAATATACGTGATAATCCTAACCCCAGGTTTTTGCCAGTTGTCCTGGTGTAACTGTTTTGTAGGATCGCTTTCATTCTTAAAAGTTTATGTACTTGCACGATAAATAATATAATCTCCTTAGTTTTAAATGAAAAGTTGAAGCCAGAGGTCATTTTCCGAGGGAAAGGAGCCACTAGAAAGAATGAAATTTTGAAGGTCTCCTTGACTGCTCTATGGACTAAACTCCACATGTGGTTAGAAAGAACACTTTTCCTTCCTCTCTACCCCTAATCCACACCATTCCTCTCCCATGATGGGCCATGTCCCTCTCCTTTGGTTTCATTTGGCCTTACTGGGGACTTCTATATTTCAACGCATTTGTATATATAATTAATATCTTCCTTATCCTTCTTAATTTCAATATACCATTTCCCCCACTTATTTTGTTTAATTTCATTTCCCACCCCACCCCCCTAGTCAGTTTTAATAAATGCTGATGCTACCTAACATGCTACCCCACCTGTTCAGGGTGAGAATTTTTTAGTAAGCCTTTTCTGCTACCAAACCTGCATCTTTTCCTATCATCCAAAAGTCCACCTGAAGCTCTGGGAAGACGTAACGGGACGGACTCTGAGTTTATTGGGAGAAACCCCATAAAGGACATGTTTCCCCCTTTGTGAGACGATGAGGCAGGGAGAGCAAGTTCAAGCGCCAAACGAAGGCTTAAGGAGCAATAAACAGGCGGCTGTGTCTTGTGAAACTTGCCCTTAAAAGGAACATCCTCAACCCGCAGGTTATTTCTCCACGTGGCAGAGGGCCCTGGGCTCCTCCTGGGGTCTCTACCCTCCCTCTACCAGCATAGGTGTTGGGCCAGGGTGCGCTTGCCTCCACCATCCCGGGTTCCTCGTGCTTCCTTCTAATCACCTGCCCTGGTTGTGGGGAACCCCCAGCAGCCGGCGGCGCGACAGCTTCTCAGGCCCAGGCTGCTCCTCCCAGCACGCCAGGCCAGGAAGCAGCCGCACTGGTCAGCGCAGGGACCAGGTAGAAAAGGCCACCACTGAGGATGGTACCAGCCCCCACGGGCGTGGGGATTTCCAGGATCTGGTGGAAGGCTGCCAGGGAGTGAGGTTCAATGGTCAGCTGTTCCTCTGCAGAGGCAGCGCGGCACAGCTCAATCTGCCTTCTTTGCTCAGCTCTGTCGTTAGGGTTCTGGCCAGTACTTGGGTTTCCTCATGTTCGTCAATTTACTGGTCCCAGCACAGAGTTTATTTTCGCTGCTGGGCCACTTTGATGAGCTGAGTCTTCCTGAGCTAGTCTCATACTTCCTCCCTAGCTCTGTCAAAGGTTTGCAATAATATTCGTCGTCCAACTGGGGAGCTCAGTATTTGGAAGCGTAGCGTCTGAGCGGAGCTCCCCGGGCTCAGCCTGGAAGCTGAAGGACAGCACTGCGCATGCCCAGCCCCGGATCCCATCGCGCTTGCGCAGATTATCTCGGAGCATGCCTGTGCTCTAGGCCAGCCCAGTCTCTCCGGCTTCTTGGGTGGAATGTGTTTTATAGAAATTTTTCCTCTGACTGTGTCCTTGGTCTTATCTCATAGATTTTAGCAAGTATTATTATTATTTTTATGAATGCCTAATTCGTCGTAAGTTGTTTGAAATTTTAATTTTGATTTCTTGTTTGATTCATCATCTATTTAGAGGAATGCTGTATGTAAGATTTTATTTCCTTAGGATAGAATGACTTGTCTTTTCTACTTTGATAAAATTTATGGTCCAAGAATACTACTGCCTTTATGATTTCTGGTTTATGAAATTTATGGGAAAATTCCCTGTCGCCTACTGCATGTTCAATTTTTATTACTACTTAATGGGCTTTTGAAAGAATGTGTATTATGTTTGATATAGAAGCACTATTAATTGTGTTATATGTGTTTTCCATTTCCCTTAATTATTTGCTGACTGAGAGGGACATGTCAAAAATTTTTATTTATGATTTTGTAGCTTTATTGAATATCTTGTAGTTTTATTGAATATATTCATCTCGCATTTCTAACACATTTTAAATTATATATTATATATAATATCAATTAGTGCATAAAATTACCTTTTAAGTCTTTGCTTGAGTGTACCTTTTATCTATACAAAATATTCATGATTCTCACATTTAGTGGGGTGTTTTTTTTTCTGGCTTGAATATTTTTGAATACTTTGCCTTCATTTTATTCATACTTGATTGGGATGTCTTTGCCCAGCTACCTGTCAATCTTTTTCTCTAATTTCCTGTTAAGTAGGTCTCTGTAAATATTAGATGGAGCTGGAATTTTGTTCTCGTATTAAGAATCCATTTATTTGTTAATTTTTTAATTATATTTTTATTTTTTAATGTTTATTTTTGAGAGACAGAGACAGAGTGTGAGTGGTGGAGGGGCAGAGGGAGAGGGAGACACAGAATCCAAAGCAGGCCTCAGGCTCCAAGCTGTCAGCACAGAGCCTGACGCGGGGCCTGAACTCATGAACTGTGAGATCATGACCTGGGCCGAAGTCAGACGCTTAACCAACTGAGCCACCCAGGTACCCCATTTGTTAATTTATCAGAGGAATTTATTCCACTTTATGGTAATTTATTTTATTGGTCCTCATAATACTTAGAGATTGCATTTGCTACATAATAGAATATCTAAATATCACCGGCTTAAAAAAAAGCAAATGGTAGATAAGTTAGCAAAGAAATGGAAAATGGGTATTAGGCAGGTAAAAGCTCTGTCACAGCCTTGGTTTCTTATCTTACTCAAGAGGCCAGAAATACATCCTGACTGTGAATTTTGAGAAACCTGGACTCAAACACTGGCTCTCCACTTCCTACTGTGTAATCCTGGGCAAATTAATTTTTTCTAAATTGGATTCATTCATACAATATGAACAACCTCCTTTCAAGTATTGTAGGGAGACTTCTATGATAATACGTGTAAACCATTCAGGGTATACTAAGCATTGACATTTTTGTTTATTTGTTAATATTTATTACTTCTGTTTATTACATATGTTATATAATTCCTTTATTATTAGGATATCGTAGACATTCTAGGTTAAACCAAGTTCAGAACAAACCTCCCATTCTATATTTTCTTTATATCTCTCTGCATGTTTTATATCTATATCCTCCATATGCATGAGATCTTTGGCATGTTTTTTTCCCACGATACCACCCGTGCTTCCTTCCAGAAATTGTCAAATGAATCTGAACATTCAGTCCCAGATTGCTGTTGCGGTTTTTTGTTTGCTTGTCTTTAGCATTATACATCTGGTAAGATTTTTTTTTTATCTTTGCTTTAGAGTTAAAAATTAATTTTACCTGTTTCATTAAGTACCTTTTTTTTTAACATAACATGCTTTATCTTTATGAATGTTTTCTTTTCCTTGAGTATTTCTCATTTTCATTTGCAAGGGAAAGTGTGGATGGTATACTTTCATACCTTGAATGTCAAAAAAAAAGTTTTTTCCTTGTTCTCACTAGTGAACAACGGTTTTCTTGGGTGTAGAATTTTTGGCTTTCAATCCTTTTTCCTAAAATCTCTGTCAGTGCTGTTCCAGTATCTTCTAGCACTTAAGGGTACCTGCTAGATACAAAGCTTGTGTTTCTCATCTCCAAATCCACCCTCTATCCTCTGCTTTGTGATGTGAGTCCAGGCCTCAGCAATTCTGTGTGCCCTTTGTCAGCTTGCTTGTGCTCATAGTTGGGCTCTGCCAACAAGGGTCTGGGAGGAGACAGAAAGCCTAGGAATGGATGTTTTGCATCTGCTTTTTGTTTTTGTTTTTGTTTTTTTCTCAGCCTCACCGAGGCGATGGCTTTTCAGTCTGGTAGCAGTCCATGGTTCCGGTTTCCAGTTTTTCCAACACTGCCAAAACCAGGCTCACACTATCTCCTCCTCAGAAGTACCACCACAACAGCCAGGCCAGCTAGGACCCCCTCCTCCAAGGTCTGAAACCCAATTCCAGAGGGCACCTCTTTTAAGATCTAATGTTGATAATCCTGACCTCTTTTTTCCTTTTTTGTTGGTAACTTTTTCAATTAAGTTTTTTATTTTGAGATCATTGGCAAATCACATGCAGCTGGAAGAAATAAGATAGAGCCCAGTTACCCTGTACCCAATTTCCCCAATGGTAGTATCTCACAAAACTACAGTGCAGTGGCAACCGAAATTGATATAGGCAAGCTACAAAATATTTCCATAACAAAGGCCCCTCATGTTTTTTTTTTTATAGCCAGATCCACTTCCTTCCCATCTTAACACTCTTCATCCATGGCAACCAACAGTCTGTCTTATATTTGCTACTTTTGTGATTTTTTTTGGCAAGCTGATTCATCCTTTTATTTTTTTATTTTCACTTTATTTAAATTCAAGTCAGTTAACATAGAGTGTAGTCTTGGCTTCAGGAATAGAACCCAGTGATTCATCTCCTGTGTATGATACCCAGTGCTCATCCCCAAACCTGCCCTCCTTAATGCCCATCACCCATTTAACCCCAGATATAGCCCTGAGGGTGCAGCTTCTTTCAGTTACTACCTCCCTATAATTCCCATATTCTCCTTCTACCTTTCCCATTCTCCTGTGCTATTTCATAGATTTTTAGAATCCCAGTAGGAACGCTGATTGTAATTTGACTGAGTTTAATTACATGTTCTATTAGCGTTTTCATAGAAGGTCATTTCAGCTCTATTCTCTGCTTCATCCTCCTGTTTCCTTCCACTTCCCACGTAACTGGCATTTTCTATTGTCTGCTAATACTCATCCATGAAGGTTTAGAGTATTCGGTGTCCCTTGTTTACTGTGTTGGCTGCTGCTTGTGTTCTCTAGATACACAACACTATCCACCAAGGAAATTGGCAGTTTTAAGCCCCACTGTGGAAATCGGTCTCAATTTACTGTGTGTTTTCCCACACAGACAAACATGGGAGATCATGCTGTGGCCAGCAACTCTGCGAACAAGGCTCTTTGTGGAACAGGTCTCACATTTTTCCGTTTATTTCTTTCTGACTGCTTTCCCGGATGCTTCTGGGAAAAATATTGTGTTGCCACTGCTAGCCAAGAGATTCCCCATCAGTGACGGTGTGGCTGTAGAGTCTCCTCCAGTCCCTGGCTTTGTGGCTTCATCTTTAGTCTATGGGCTCAAGTGGAGGGCTTTCTACTCCACAAACAGCCAACGCTTCTAGATTTTGCTCCTCTGACCCAAGAGAAATGTACACATCCCCTTGGAAATCCCTCCTGTATCTACCCAACGCACTGAATAGCGTTCGCAAGATGTTAGCTCCCAGTGCCTACCTTTGGTTGGGTATACATTTTCATATTTGTTATATATTATTTCTGGATAATATTTTTGAGGTTTGTGGCATGAGGTTGGTATTGTTCTTAGTTTCAATGAAACTAACATTTTCTCTTTTTCCCGGGAGTTGGGGGGGGTTAATTTCTGCGGTTTGGAGGATTGTAAACATACGGCCTACCGTCCTCTTTCTGGAAGCCCGTCAATATATGATTTATACTTGAAGAATCACTTAAGAGATTGAGAAAATCATGTATAAAGAGAAGAAAAAGGTGTCATGGAAACTGTTAATCATTATCAATACATTGAAATATATGTATATAATCTCCCAATATCCACTCCCAACATCTTTCCTGAGCTTCAGAATGCATTTCTAACTGCTGTTAAACCCACAAACTTAGTAATATCTCCATCAACACTTAATATAAATGTTAAAATGGAACTTATAGTAAAAGCTGAGACCCCAAGGAAAATAGATGCCAGTAACTCTCAGGTGTTAAATAAGCTGCAATATTGCCACTTTCAAAGCAGTTGGAAGAAAACCATTTGAAGCTCTTAAGCCTCTTACCCAATCATATGTAAATTACGGTAAGTTAGTTCTTTATATGTTTTAGATACTAACACTTTATCAGCTATGTCATCTGCAGATATTTTCACCCATTCCGCAGGTTGCCTTTTAGTTTTGTTGATTGTGTCCTTTGCTGTGCAGAAGCTTTTTATTTTGATGAAGTCTTAATAGTTTATTTTTGCTTTTGTTTCCCTTGCTTCAGGAGACATGCATAGTAAGAAGTTGCTATGGTTGATGTCAAAGAGTTACTGCCTGTGTTCTGTTGCTAGGATTTTGATGGTTTCAAGTCTCATATTTAGGTCTTTAATCCATTTTTAATTTATTTTTGTGTATGGTGAAGGAAAGGGGTCCAGTTTCATTCCTTTGCATGCCGTCGTCCAGGTTTCCCAGCATCATTTGTTGAAGAGACTTTTTCCATTGTATATTTTTTCCTGCTTTGTATGAAGTTAATTGACCACATAGTTGTGGGTTCATTTCTGGCTTTCTGTTCTGTTCCACTGACCTGTGTCTGTATTTTTGTGCCTGTACCATACTGTTTTGATCACTACAGCTTTGTAATGTAACTTTAAGTCTGGAATTATGATGTCTCCAGCTTTGCTTTTCTTTTTCAAGGTTTATTTGGGGGGTCTTTTGTGGTACCATACAAAGTTTAGGATTGTTTATTTTTGTGAAAAATGCTGTTCATGTTTTGATAGGGATTCCATTAAATGTGTAGGTTTCTGGGTAGGATAGACATTTTGATGATATTTATTCTTCTAATCCATGAGCATGGAATGTTTTTCCATTTCTTTTGTGTTGTCTTTAATTTCTTTCATTAATGTTTTATAGTTTTCAGAGTACAGGTCTTTCACCTCTGGTTAGGTTTATTCCTAAGTATTTTGTTGGTTTTGGTGAAATTGCATTTGTTTTTGATTCATTAACTTCTCTTTCTGCTGCTTCATTATTGGCATATAGAAATGCAGTAGGTTTTTATATGTTGATTTCGAATTCTGTGACTTCACTAAGTTCATGTACATATCAGTTCTGGCAGATTTTTGGTGGCTTCTTTTGAGTTTTCTATATAGAATATTGTGTCATCTGTAAATAGTGAAAGTTTGACTTCTTCCTTGCCTATTTGGATGCCTTTTATTTCTTTTTGTTGTCTAACTGTTGAGGCTAGGCCTTCCAGTACTATGTTAAATAACAATGGTGAGAGTGGACATTCTTGTCTTGTTCCTGACCATAGAAGAAAAGCTCTGTTTTCCCCCACTGAGGATATTAACTGTGGGTTTTGCCATGTACGGCCTTTATTATGTTGAGGTATATTCACTGTAAACCTACTTTATTGAGGGTTTTTATCGTGAATGGATATTGTACTTTGTCAAATGCTTTTTCTGCATCTATTGAAATTATCATACGGTTCTTATCCCTTCTTTTATTAATGTTGTATATCATGATTAATTTGTAAATACCGAACCACCCTTGCAACCCTGGAATTAATCCCTCTTTTTTAAAAAAATTTTTAATGTTTATTTTTGAGCCGGGGGGTGGGGCATGAGCAGGGAAGGGGCAGAGAAATAGGGAAACACAGAATCCCAAGCAGGCTCCAGGCTCTGAGCTTTCAGTACAGAGCCCAACATGGGGCTGGAACTCACTAACTGCAAGATCATGACCTGAGCCAAAGTCGGACACTTAACCGACTGAGCCACCCAGGCGCCTCTGGAATAAATCCCTCTTGATTATGGTGACTGATCTAAAGAATTTATAAAACTCAACACCCAAGAAACAAATAATCCAATTAAAATGGGCAGAAGACACGAATAGACATTTTTCCAAAGAAGACATACAGATGGCCAACAGACACATTAAAAGATGTTCAACATCACTCATCATCAGGAAATACAAATCAAAACGATAAGGAAATATCACCTCACACGTGTAAGAATGGCCAAAATCAACAACACAAGAAACAACAGGTGTTGGTGAGGGTGTGGAGAAAGGGGAACCCTCCCCCTCCTGCACTGTTGGTGGGAGTGCAAACTGGTGCAGCCACTCTGGAAAACAACATGGAAGTTCCTTAGAAAGTTGAAAATAGAACCGCAATTTAGCAATTACACTACTAGGTATTTACCCAAAGAATACAAAAATACTAATTCAAAGGAATATATGCACCCTGATGTTTATAGCAGCACTATCTACAATAGTCAAATTATGGAAACAGACCAAGTGTCCATTGACTGATGAATGGATAAAGAAGGTGTGTTATATATATATACACAGTGGAATATTACTGAGCTATAAAAAGGGGACCCTTAGTGATTAAGTATTATCCAGTCTGCAACCCTTCTGCCCCTTCCCCTTGCATTTCTGATCACCTTTATTTTGCTTAACTTTATTTATTGTCTAGACTCTAAGATCCATAAAGGCAGGAATCTTTGTACATATTGTTCACTGATAGATCCCAATCTCCAGAATGATATTTGGGTCATGATAGGTACTAAAAAAACAAAAACAAAAACAAAAAAGCCAACTTGCAGAATTTCAATATGAATTGAATTGGTATCTCCAAAGAGCAATGCAAGTAAATTCAATTTCAATATGAATTGAATTGGTATCTCCAAAGAGCAATGCAAGTCCCCTTCCCAGACCCCCAGGGTGAGAGCATAGTGATCTAACAGCAGTCAACCAGCATTTCCTTCTCTGATCTCCCTTTTCTGTTCATTCTCTGACACTGACCTACAATTCTGGAGATACTGGAGTTAGCTTAGTCAGTGAGCAACTAGAAACAAAAACTCAAAAAAGTTCATAAAGAGAAGTCTGACCTTTTTTCCAGTACAGGTAACCTGCCCAAGGAAGACCTGAACTGAAAGGGAGTAAGGCTTTCATTGTAAATAAATTCAGTTGTACTGTTAGTATTACTAATAGTATACTGGACTACACATAAAAAAGAAAAGACTGGAAAACTAGAAATGATTAGAGGAATGTTTGGTTACCTATTTTTGACCTGAAAAGTCATGGAGGCTGCAAAAGGTTTCATCCAAATGCTTTGTGGGTTTGGAAGGGGAAAACTTCTGATAACATCCCACCAGCTCTGCTTTTTTGATAAACCAGGTACATTGGCATGTTAAATGCACTCATATTCTTTTCCTCATTTACAGCACGTTCCCTCATGTCAAAATCCTGACTGTCCTTTTAGATGGACATGTTGGGACTGTTTCTTCTCCAGTATCACAGACAATTCAAATCCAGAGTTTATATTCAATAACCCTCATTTCCAGCATGTAATAAAGTGCATAACACATTTAAAGCATTTAATAAATGTTTGATGAATGAAGAAATTAATACATGATAGGACTTCTTGAGGTCAGAAAGCTTTATGAGGAGTAGGTGGGACAAACTTTATTCTAAAGTATATACGAATGAATATTACATAAGTAAAATGGGTACATGTCATTTATTGAATACCTAGTAAGGGTCCAATCAATTTCTCTTGAGTGAAAGAATGAATGAATGAATACATGCATGCATGCTAACATAAATGAATGTGTGAAAGATGGCTGCATATATAGGCAAGGTTAAAAGAGTAAACAGAATTTTGTTGGTTTGTTTATTCATCTGTATATCAAGAAAACGATTTGTACATTGGTTCTTGTTTTTTTGTTTTTCCAGGTGATCCTTGTATTTGTCCTAAGCATTGGGTCTCTTATAATCTATTTCATCAACTCTTCTGAGTGAGTAAAATCCTCAGTCACCATGTCTTCTGTGTCATTAGGTTCCCAGCTAATTTGGAATAATGTTTAATATGCTTTCAGACATACACACTTACAAACTCATAAACAAAAGGGTAAGTGTTCCCCCTCGTGAAGCACTGAATCCAGTTTCACCAGAAAATGCATGAGTTTCCCCTGTATCCTGTCATCGTACATTGCTAGGGACTGTGGTGCTGTACATGTCTATTTTAGAGTCTCTGAGACTAGATGCTTCCAGCAATTGTCTCCACCCTTGGACCACTCATGAGGGTGTTCTATGTCTTTGGAATCCTTAAGTGTTGAAACAGAACTTGTATGATTGTTTCAGGATTTCTCATAGGTTTCAAACAACTCTGGATGATTTTGAAGAAGGAACATGCTCGATCTCACCTGGGTCAAAGGAGCAAGTTATTGTCTGCTCTTTTCTGAAGCCATTCTCATCTTCTATACCCAAATTAGAATGGTTTCTTGGACACAACCCAATCTAATCTGAATTCCACGCTGATCAACTGGGAATTACATTGGATTTCCAGCCAAAGTAAAATTGGGATTACAGGGCCACAGAAGTCAGGCAATTTTAGAAATCCTAGGGAAATTAGTGGTCTTTGCTTTGTGAGCTCCTTACTGATGTTTTAGGAAATTTTCTTTAAATTTGGGTTCATATCAGTCCATTTGACTTAGTGTAGCTCTGTATGAGAAGGGTACAGAAGTCAAAATGTCCTGGCTGGGTAGATGGTTTTGCAAACCAACCAGAGCCACATAATCTCTGCACGTCTGAATTCTCGTTGATAAAACAGAAATAGAACCAATGAACTGTATGAAAGGAAGAACAGATAATTGTCCTGTTATTTTCAGCTCCACATGCAGTCCAGTGGTTTTGTTTGTGCATACCTTTCCTCCCAAGAGAAAAGCAATTTCCTTAAAACGTGAATTTAAGTGTCTTGGATTAACCATTCATGGTGAATAAATAGAACATTGCCGACTCTTTATTTGGTCTTATATAGTCAGAACTTTTAAAATGCACATCTGTATAAATTGTTCTTATTTCTTTTCCAGCCCTGTTGGAAGCTGTTCTTCATACGAAGACAAAACCATCCCTATTGATTTGATTTTCAATGCGTTCTTTAGTTTCTATTTTGGGTTGAGAGTAAGTATCTATGGAAAATGGGAGGAAACAAATGAACACAACCGGTGCAACATAAAGAGGTCTGTATGTGCCTTAGTTGTACAATCTGTCTCTGTTTTCAGGCTCTACAACTAGAGGTTGTGTGCCCTAACCTGTCCAATGTATAAAGAGACATGAAAACTCTCTCCCTTGCACTTGAAACTGTATCTAGGCCAAAAATTCCAGTGCAAATGAAAATGATTCCTTTTGATACCCTGTCACACTGTCCTCTTTATTGGCTTCCCAACCTGCCACTGAGAAAGCTTTACTAATAACCACAAGCTAGGAAACCTGAGTAACAGCCTCTGAAATGTCATTGGCTCCACTGATTCCACTGATGGGACATGTGCCATGTAACTGTACAGAATACTTTAATACTTTTGTTTCATTTTTGTTACACTCATCTATTAAATAGTTCTCTCATTCCACACGTATTTATTGAGGATCCATCCGAGATCTAGGTTTCAGTTTATTTATCCATCCCATGTTTATAGGAGACTGTACACACACACACACATGCACATATATCTGTATTTTTTATCACCTTCCTTCAAAACTTAACTCTGACAACACTGACCATCAAAATCTTTTTATAGTAATTTCTCCTTCTGTAACTGCTTGCTTTCTTAATCTAAATAGGAAAACCCATAGACACAGGTCTTGGCCAGCCAAACTTCTAGATACTTGTACTTGTTCCGTTAAGGACCATTCTAAATCATGTATCTTCACTGTTCACAAATAGGAGGCTTTATCTATATAATTCTATATATCAGAAAGTTCTAGGAGCATCGGTAAGTTCAAAGTGTCTATTCTGAAGTGTTAAGTGTTAAGATCTGGTGAATAAAATAGGTTCATGTTCATTTAATGAACACCCATTAAATTAAGTCTTTTTTTTTAATTAAAGTTTATTTATTTATTTTGAGAGGGAGAGAGAGTGAGAAGGGGAGGGGCAGAAAGAGAGGGAAAGAGAGAATTCCAAGCAGGCTTCATGCTGTCAGCTCAGAGCCCTATGTGCGGCTCGAACTCACGAACTGTGAGATCATGACCTGAGCCGGAACCCAAGAGTCAGATGCTTAACCAACTGAGCCACTCAGGCACCCCTAAAGGTCCAGTTTTTGTATAAGTATATATGTATCTACATATCTATACTAATATATATTCAAGTATATAGCTATCTCAATATACATATGTGTGTATATATGTATGTGATAGGATGAGATCAAAGCTTCAGTTGACAAGTGAGATGAGTGAATAAAGCCACGGTATGTTCATTTTTGAATTCTTGTGGGTAACAGAATGTGGAGTCTTTTGTTTCCATTTCATAGTTTGTGGCAGCAGATGACAAGATCAAGTTTTGGTTGGAGATGAATTCAATGGTAGACATCTTTACCATTCCACCAACCTTTATTTCTTATTATTTGAAGAGTAACTGGCTAGGTAAGTGTATTGTGGGAATCAGGTACAATATCTCAAGAAAAAAAAAGAATCTTCCACATTCACTCATAAGTATCCTTTATTTCCATTTCTTAACTGGCCTAAATGCCATTTTAAAAAATTTTCACCATAATTATATGGTTTTGTAATATATTTTTGAAACCTATAATTTTTTTTTAACCTCAGTACCTGGTAACATACCTGATGCACAGTAGGTGACAGTGGCTGTTTATGGCAAGGTCCAGACACCCCACCCCCCTGCAGCACCTGTACGCTGGAATCGCACATGGACTGCAAGAGATGAAAAACCTCCCTTGGTTTCTCAAGGCAGTAAATCCAGACAGGCTGTGACATGTTAGAGATCTGTCTAATTGCTTACTTTGTCTTTAAGGTGGATGGATGGACAATGCACAGGCATTGGGTGGCTTTTATCAGTTTTTATGGAATTTTATATTATTATTTATTGCCTATCAAATATTCCTTGCTGTTAATTATCAAACTACGTGAAGTAAAACATTGTGCGAAAACTGAGGAGCAGACCATAGAGATTCTATAGTCAGGAGTTTAAGTGGTTTATGACTAATTTGCTGTCCATTCTAAAGAGGAATTCTATAGGGTGAAATGTGAGTAGTGCTTACGATATGTGAGGCCTGCTCCTGCATGCTTTATATGATTGGCTCAGCAGCCCTCCAGGGTAGGTACTTATCATTCCCATTTTGTAGATGAGGAACTAGAGAAGTGAAGGGCATTGGTTTAGCTTACAACAGCTGGTAAGTATCAGGGCCAGGATCTGAACTAGAGCTCCTGCTCTTAAAGCCGTGGCCTTGCATTGTATGTGAGTGTCTCAGAGAGAGAAAGTAGGTCAGCAGTCCTGATTGCGTTATAACCCCGACTACTCCTGGCAGTGACCCTCTTCCTTTGGTGGATTTGTCCTTTTGATTGTTTTGCAGGTTTAAGGTTCTTAAGAGCTTTGCGGTTGCTAGAGCTCCCTCAAATCCTGCAAATTCTCCAAGCCATCAGGACCAGGTAAATTCTTGCAAATTCTCCGAGCATCAGGACCAGGTAAACGCTGACCCTGCCCTAAGTCCTGTTTACTTGCTGGTTTGGATTAGGCAATTCACAATGTAAACTGAACCTTCAACTCCTTTCCCATTGGAATTTCAGTGTAAACCCCACGAAATCCCTTAGCTCCCAAGATAACATTCATCCCCTTACTTCCGCTGTACTAATATCACATGCTGGCTAGGAGGTTTACAATCATTCGAAAGAGTCTGTTTTGTAGAGCTACAATGCGTAAGTCCATTTAGACTTTAATTCTGCCTGTCCCTCCAAAAAACAAAAATTAAAATAATAGTAATTCAGAGGCTTTGTTCTACATACTTGCTATCATGAATCACATGTCTTCCATCCAGGAATGTAAGACAGTTTCTCTGACCATGAGGCACCCAGTAGCAGCAGTGAAATTGCTTATAAAAATGCAGCCACCTAAATGTCTCAAAAAAAAAAAAAATGCAAACTACCTTTGAGTAGCAATACTCCTAAAGTTTTATGCAGTTTGGCTTAATGTTACCCACTGAAAATCTTCATGCCTCTACGTTCTCCCTACAAACATCAAATTTTATAGGTCAGGTGATTTTGCTGCTAGGCATTCATGCGTTGTGGAGTGGTCGGGATTAGAAATGGCTGTTCTTGTGTAACAGGTGACCCTACCTGAAAACCACAGAGATTTCAGCTAAACTCTAGAACTTTACTTAGGACACGAAGCTTGTCCAATCTTCTTCACTCAAAGAGCCTGGTATGAGTTTAGCGAGACATTTCTGTGATCTACTCAAAATTCCAATTCTCAAACCCATTCTCTGGATTCCCAGGACCCTGCACTTTGTGCTGTTACTTTAGACAATGTAGCAATCTATTAAATTTAGTTTATGATGACACATATGTATTTGTAAAAGCAATACAATATCAGGCTAGTGGATATCATAGCAAAGTGTAAAATCTTTGAACAAGCGTGTGTGACTGGGTATGTCCAGAGCTGGGCAGCTCAGACCCTAATGTGTATATGAATCAAGCAGAGGATCCTACCACAATGCAGATCTGTAGATCAGGGGTGGAGGCTGGGATCCCGCATTCCTAATAATGCTCCCAGGTAAGCATACCATTGCTTCTGGCCCATGAACCATGCTTAGGAAGGCCCAATTTTAGAGGACGGGGTAGTGTGTTGTTTTGGAATCTGTCCAAACCCAACAACTTTTTGTGTTTCTTCCTCTAGCAATTCAGTGAAGTTTTCCAAACTGTTATCAATAGTTCTCAGTACCTGGTTCACTGCTGCAGGATTCATTCACCTGGTAAGCATCTCCTCAAACTCTCGCATGTTGCTCATCAGCATGAACGTCTTTTCTTTAAAAAATGCAGGCAAACCTTCTGAACTCTTGTCTCTCTCTCTCACTGTAACCAGTGTGGCAGTTTATCTTTTCACCTCTCCTTTCTTGGTCTTCTGCATACCCATATTTTCCACAATTACGTGTTTCCTGTACTCAAGGTATCTTATTGTCTTTCTTTCAGCTTTCAAAACTTGCTCTTAAGAAAGGATCTAATAGGCTTACACTTCAAAAGTATAAGCAGTAGGTGAACCTTATTGTTGTACCTTCACAGGGGTCTCAGCATTAAAAAAATAAATAAAAAGTCAAAGAAATGAAAGCAGTGAGAGATTTTCACACTGAAGAAGCAAGAGAGCTGTGGGAGAGGAATTGCTAAGTTGCAAAGGGGAGCTTTGGGGCTTTCTTAGTTCTGAAATCCATTTGCATATATAGCTGCCTCCTTTGCCTGTAGTAGAGGCTCGTTCTTTTTTTCTTTAATTTTTTAAAGTTTATTTATGAGAAAGAGAGAGACAGCATGAGTGGGGGAGGAGCAGAGAGAGAGGGACACACAGAATCTGAAGCAGGCTCCAGGCTCTGAGCACAGAGACTGATGCAGGGCTCCAACCCACGAGCCGTGAGATCATGACCTGAGCCAAAGTCGGACACTTAGCCAGCTGAACCATCCAGGCTCCCCAAGGCTCGTTCTTATCCCACATAATCTGAGTTATAACAAATGGATTTCAACAATAAGGAATAAACTCTTGGACTTTATTGCTTGAGGACAGTTGAGGAACAGTCATTAAAAATGCAGAAATTGAAGTACGATATTGAAAGCAGAGGTCTTTGAGAAAAGGAAACAAAACAAAAAGCACAGCAGGAGTCTTTTTCACTTGAGTCCTCCTCTCAAAATTAATTAAAGCATTAACCATAAAACAGAAAAAGAATTTTAAAGTTAACATCTTCAGCTGGTCAAGAAAAATGCCAAACACCAAATGCAAACCATGATATGAACCTTCAAGAAATCTGAAACCAGCCACATCCCTCCTCCGTCCTCAAGCAGGAGAGGAATTTCCCTGAAAGAAGGTCACAGCAGTATGAGTGGATCCCTGGATCTAGAGGACTGCACCTGGGAGCACGGGCCTGCCATGGGTTCAGCAATCATTAGGGTCTTTCTGGAGACTTTTTGGCCATGGCAGAATGGTAGGCAAGAGAGTGCTCAAGGAGAAACATTTTTGTCTTCAATAACAATTCCCAATGAAGGGCTCTTAGGCTGACTGTGGCCCATAGACCTATTTTGTTTGACCTAATTATGTTTGTATTTTCTGTTCTAAGTTTTTATTGCTTTCTAACTTTTATGGAGAACTCACATAAAATCCCAGATTTCTGGATTCTTTGAGGAAATACAAAGTTTTGGCAATCCAGTCTCTCAAGGCCACTACCAGTCCTAGTTGCAGACTTGATGCTCCCTGTTAATAGCATGTGCTCTTGAGTCAGACATGGTCTCAGCCAGCCCCACTTGAATCAAAGTCTCTTACTTAACCCTTCTAAGCATGTGAACATGTGCCCTTGATAATCACCCAGGTGAGGAGACCTCTGGTGAGGATGCATGCAGAGAAAGAAGGGGAAGCGGCCAGATGGCTTGTGACTGAAGGGCATCCACTGTGAGTCACCCCAACATCTGGAATGTTGAAAGCCTAGAATAGCTATATCCCAGAGCAAAGAAAATGGCAGATTTGCCTGGGAGGATATTTGAAATGACAAACCAAAACAAAAGCTGTAATTGTCCCAACTCACCATCTTCACATATAATTACTGGCCTTCATCTAAAAGCTGATACCATCAAAAGGTGAGTATTAACCAGAATAATCAAGAAGGGGCCTATGCTTAAATTCTGCCAAAAATAACAAAGGGGTGTGGTGGAGAAAAGAGAGACATCAACATAACAGTTATTCAATGTAACACTTATAAGAGCAATAATTACAAGATATTGTGTCCAAGGAAGCGGAGGAGAAGTTAAGAAAAAAAATCCGTATTTGAGAAAAAATGCAAATAAAGGACTTTAAAAACTAAAAGTACTAATTCAAACAAAATACATAGGTTTTAAATAAAAGATTATTAAACAGTAGCAGGAGTTGGAAAACAGCCCGAATGATATCAGAGAAAGAGAAGAATGATATCAGAGGAACAAGTATTACAGAGCTGAAAATGACATTAGAGGAAACCAAAATGTAATCACATGTGACACAAACATGCTGAGGAACATAGTGGACAGGATTGCAGCAACATGACATGGAAAAGAACAAAGGCATTTCAGCAATGTCAACTGAACATACTCTAAAACTAGTGTTCCTGGAGCAAAAGACACAACAAATGACACCAGAAAAAGGTGCCAAAATAAAGTCTTGAATCTGTGGGTTAAAGGATATACCATGTCCCAGTGTTGCAGAATTCTTTAGCTCAATACCCAGAGAACCTTGTCTTGCCACTTCAAAGAATAAAGAGTAGAACACAGAATAAATGAGCAGCAGGCAAAAGTTTTATTAAAAAGTAAGAATAAGCAGAAGCAAGGATAATACAAAAGCTCTCTTTGACGATAGGGGGCATCTGAAAGTGAATTCCCCTGACTATAGGCAAGGGACTTTATTTTATAGGATTTTGGTCCATTCCTTTTTCTTTTTTCCCTTTGTTTCTTTTTAGGTTCTTTTTTCATTGGCCTGATAACTATAAATGCGGACTTGTTTATTCCAGGGGGAACCTGGGGAAGGAGTAGGTGGTGCTTGTTACATTCTTAAGAAAAACTTTGTGCCTGTGAGGGAGTTTTTCTCATGCTCAGGCCCGAGAGAGTTTTTTCTGAGGGAGTTTCTCTCATGGTTAGATGTTCCCAACATTTTTTTAAAATACATGGTTTGCTCACTCCCAAGGGCCAGCAAGCCCTAGCCTCTCCCTTTCTGCCTACTGAATCCTATCTTTCCCTATCTTACCAGGAAAAATGACATAAATTATTTATTCCAACCATATTATGAAGCAGTTTACTGATCTTTAAGGATAAGGAGAGAATCCAAGCAGAACCAAGTAAAGTCTATGTAAGGGGGAGATACGAAACTAGCTTCAGAATTCTTGTCAATGTCAATCAATACCAGAAGGTGATAGAATAGGGTCTACAAAGTTTGTGTGGAAGTATAAGCTATCCTGTCATTTTAAATATGCAAGAGAAAATAGCACCCATGAGTCCCTTTTAAAAATGTGTCTTGAAGGGTGCCTGGGTGGCTCAGTTGGTCAAGTGTCCGACTCTTGGTTTCAGCTCAGGTCATGATCTTGCTGTTCATGTGATCGAGCCCTATATTGGGCTGGCAGTGTGGAGCCTGCTTGGGATTCTCTCTCCCTCTCCCTCTCTCTCTGCCTCTCCCCTGCTTGTATAGGCGTGCTCTCTCTCTCAAAATAAAAATAAACTTAAAAAAAAATATCTTGATGGTAAAATCTAGCCACATAGGAGATGAATCAAAACTAGGAACTCAGAAATGAGGAAACCATGATATAAAGTAATGGTGGTGCTTATTGAATGAATTAAAAATAGCGCTAAAGCATAGCCAAAGGAATTATGGTTGCAGACTAGGTTGTACACGCACCATGTAAAGATAACATAACTTGTAGAAATGATGGCAAGGAAAGAGGAGATGGGAGATCCTCCTTACATCCTCCACCATAGCATTTCTTACCTAAAGTTGAACAATGTCAAGTTTTAAAACATAAAATATTAGTTTTGAAATATGACGTTAAAAATAGATGATAATTCAGCATCTTAACGTTGGTCCATAATCCTTTATCTTAACTTTATGTTATCGCCCATCTGGGACAGATGGATCTCTGCTCACATGATTTGGAGGAAGAGCAGAGTGGACAGCGGGGCCAGCAGGAGGCAACCAGCTCTTAGACTTTGCTGGGAAGGAGGGGAGGAGGTTGAAACACCAAATACCCCCAAAGAGAGTGAGCTAAACCTTAAAAGCATTATTTAATTTATTATGAGGGTGATTTCCAGGTTGCAATAAATTTAGTTTTAGTTTATACAACAGGTTATGCCAGGATATGGTCTGATCCCTGTGCTGTGATGCTGTAAAAGACACTATGGGGTTTCAGCTTAAAACTGTCTCAAGTAACACTTTTAATCCTGAGGGAATATATATGACTTAATCTGTGTGGTTTAAACTGATTTCCTTATAATATACTAGTCTCAGACAACAGTGAAGACTCCAGAAGTTAGTGGAAGCAGATTAGTAGACTTTGCAACAAAACCCACTGCCAGCCGTGGGAGTTAAGGGTAGATGTATGATCCCTTTCTTATTTTGGAGTAGGGTATTATAGGAGTCCAATACTCTTAACTTACTCCTCACACTTAAGAAAAGGTCACTTTTTAAAAAGTGGTCAAATATCTGAGTGAACTATGTTATTTTTAATTTCTATTTCACTTCTTAACTCTGAAACAAAAAAACCGTACTTTCTCCAGGCATCTCTAACATCTTATCATTTTTACTCTAAATAGAAATGGAAAATATCCAGGAAATATGTAAGCTATTTGGAGAAAAATGTCAAAAAATGGAGAAAGAAAGGAAAGTTGTATATGTTATATAATGATCGTTTATAATATATAATAATATATATCATATATTTATAAGATTATATATACTATAAATGCATAGTAACATTGCCTCAGTTACTCATTTTATTTAATATAAAAAAGGTAATCTAATAAGTTTAATTTTCTTAAAATGTGAAGACTTAGGGAGAAATCAGAGGAAATATTCTTCAGATATTTTTTTAATCACTGACAATATTTTTCTCTTTTTTTGGCAGGGGGTGGTGGTGGGAAATAATGTGGAAAATTTGTTTGTTTGCTTTTCCTTAGACATTAGCCTTCATGGACTTGAATTCATTGGGATGAAGTGCCCATGTAAATTCTCCCTTTTTAATAATAATCCTGAGCTAATGGTAACTAAGAATAAATAATTATTGCTCAGTCTGAAAACCTGGCTTCTCTGAGTCTCATGGCTCTAGAATTCAATGATTTGACCAAATGAAAGGATAGCGATATGGGCAGCCAGTCCCCCTGGGGAGCTCTCCAAATGTGGGCCAAAGCTACATGCTCCCTCAGAGTTCGGCAGTAATCACAATGAAGGAAAACAAGACTGCACAATATCTACCCACACTTTGCAAACCCGTTAACGCAAGCTAGGAATCATTAATCCTTCATTTGGATTGAATTAAGTGAGACTAATGCAATGTTTTGCCTATTCTTTATAAACATACCCTTGGATTCCATTCAGAGAACTTTCCTGAATCTCCTCTCTTTGAACAGGTGGAAAATTCTGGTGATCCCTGGCTCAAAGGTAGAAATGCACAGAATATATCATATTTTGAATCTATTTACCTGGTCATGGCAACAACGTCAACTGTTGGCTTTGGAGATGTGGTAGCCAAGACATCACTAGGACGGACCTTCATCATGTTTTTCACGTTGGGGAGTTTGGTGAAGAATATTTTTAATATCTTTGAATATAGCTACGTAAACCCAAAACATGTAGTTAATGGTAGTAAATAAAGCAATACAGGTTTGAGAGTGAATGTTGCATTATTCAGAGCAAGTGTCAAATGAAAATGGAAAGATATTTAGATCCCATGTTTTCCAAACTGCCATCCTCTGGAGCGTATGATTCAGTTGTTTGATTGTCAAAGACGAGGATGGCAGACAAAGGAGAGCAGACTTTATTTATTAGCCTCTACACTGAATTGAGCAATCCTATGTTCCTTTACCTTTTGCCCATCAGACAAGTCTTTCTTCCAAAGAGGAAGGGCATTTGAGATTTGATTTGAATGAGCCCAAATAAGTAACTGTCTCTGAACTAGCATTTCACTTCAGATATGTGAACATCTGTGCTTGGTTCAAGAGTGTATCATGGACAAAGGAAACCTTTTTCTCTTTTAGTGACTTTAATTTCAGTTCCTTAAAAACCAGTGACAGAGTTCTCCCCTCCACCTTTCTGATATTCCCCTGTCCATATTGTTACATCCCCTCATTTCAGTTATTTCCCCTAAACCCCTCTCTGTGCCACATCTTTATTTTTTTCTAAGCCTCATGTAGTATCACATCAAAAGAGTCAGAGGAGCGGTTAGATGTGACTAGAGGACAAAAGGGACAGAGAGGTTGCCTTACCATTTGTCCTTGCTTTCATAATTTTGAATGCTGCAAAGCATTTTATTTGATTTAAACCAAATCCAAAGGTTGAAGGAAGAAAAATGACCTGCCTTTTGAAATACGGTTCACAGATAAGAGAAAATTTTATGCACCTTCTTTCTCTTTTATAATCTCAGAATTTTGGAATATCATTGAAAATAATGAGATCTAGGGGTGCCCAGGTGGCTCAGTCTGTTAAGCGTCCAACTTCAGCTCAGGTCATGATCTCACAGTTTGTGGGTTTGAGCCCTACATCAGGCTCTATGCTGACAGCTCAGAGCCTGGAGCCTGACTCAGATTCTGTGACTCCCTCTCTCTCTGCCCTCCCCCGCCCCTGCACGCACTCTGTCTCTCTCTCTCTCAAAAACAAACATTTTTAAAAAAATAATGAAATATAACATCTTATTTGCTGATAATTTTAGATCCTATTTGCAAACTATATCCCTGAAATGGTGGAAATTTTTGCTAACAAGAGGAAATACACCAATTCCTATGAGGTGGTCAAAGGGAAGAAGTAAGTAGCTTTCAAGTATAATTTCTGCAGTTTGAGAAATTCTACTAGTCACATATCTCTTTCTAAATGTCTGTTGCTTGGCCTAAGTGAATATATTGGCAAGGACGTTCATTTTCTGAAGAGGGTTGTGCTAAAATAAATACCATAAGAAGATATTTGGAATTTGATAAAAACAACTATGTAGATGCTGGTAAGAGCAGAAAATCAACTAAAATGACAGATAATATTGTTATTCCCTGTCAAATATTAACTGTGGCAATATTTCTGCATCCCTTATCACTGTACTCTTAATATCTATTACTGACTGTCCTATTGATTTTAATCATGTGGTTAACTTATGGCTAATTTCACACAACGGATCAAATTAAAGCCACAGTTCAAATTTAAAATAATTACTTCAACTCTGTGGTCTTAGCCAAAATTCCCCTGCAACCACAGGGGGGCTCGTTCACAGGCAGAGGTTTGATGGAGTGAAGAATAATTTCCACGTCTTCTATAATACTCCATAGATCACCTGTTCTGTCCATGTCACAGCCATCTGTTCCAGGAGAAAAATGGAGTTGGAGTTGTTTTTACTGTATTTCTCTGTGATGTGTTATTTCCGTATCCACTATGGTTTGCACATCTAAGAAGGAGAGAATGGATTGGAGATCTTAAATTTGCAGCGACTCTTTTTTAGTCTATCTGCTGTATAGGAAAGAGGTCCATTGGAGATAAACTCCCTTGAAGTGGTCGCTTAGCACAATTGGATGAAAACCAAGATTGACTTAGGAGTCTGAAGAGGGAAATAAAAATAATAATAATAATAATAATAATATGAATGAAAAATAAATATTGAAAACAGTGAAATGAATTAGATAAGCCAAAGTCTTACGCAGTTCATCACAAGAAAGGGATGCGGAACACATGCCAAATTAGCCCAAAAGGTCCGGAAATTTTAAGGTTAGATAGGATAAATATATGCTTTTAGTTTCCTTAAATGAGTAATGGAGGGGAAAATAGCTTATTTAAATGATTAAACCTAAGGAAATTGATAGCTATTTTTCACCCTAAAAGTTAAGAGATTTTTATACCTGTCTTTGATGTCTGTCCATTGGACTCACTTTTTTGTAGCTACTAGATAATTTTCAATGTGGAAGATAAACCAAAATAACCTAGAATGTGCCGCTACCTCTGCTATAGTATGGACTATGGAAAAGTCAGTGAACCATTCTGAGCCTTTGTTGTTCCTTTGTATTCCTGAAAACCTATGTATAATCAGGAATCAAGTGAAAGAAATCAAGTGAGGTAACACATGTGCAAGTCTATTATAAGTTATAAAAACTGTGAAAAATCTAGCAATTACAATGGTTATTATTGTATTCCTGAAAACCTATGTGTAATTCAAATATTTGGATTCATACCCAACATGGAATGAATGAGGGACTATAGAAATCTGATGTTTCTTTTCTCTACTTAAGATGCAATCTTCAGTGTTACTATTTTAAAAATCTGGGTAATTCAAATACCAGATTGACTTAAGGCCAGTTGTCCATCTCTACATCTGGACAGGAAGATACTTCTGTTCCTCAGATGATCCACCTCACATATTCTTGCCCCCTAGGTTCATCGTGGTCTGTGGGAACATTACAGTTGACAGTGTGACGGCTTTCCTGCGGAATTTTCTCCGCCATAAGTCAGGGGAAATCAACATCGAGATTGTTTTTCTGGGAGAGTAAGTGTATCTGTATGATTCATGATTCATTTGTGTGATTCAATTAATCCTTGAAATATGTGTGCATTTCTAATGGAAAAAGATTACCCTTGCAATATTGATAGGAAAATTAGGAAATAATAATAAGCAAAAAGAGAAGAAAAGGCAATCTTCTGACCAGAGTTAACCTCAGAGAATATTTAGGAATATATCTTGCCTAATGTTTATCTGTATACGTACAAACATTGTTAAAGAGATTTCCTATCGTTTACTATTATATGACCGCGATTTTGTGCACAAGTCTGGTGCACTTTCTAATTACTGTTCTGTTAATTCAGAATTGGAAACGTGAGTTCAAATAGATGCAGAAAGGATTGTTTTTAGTGACGCTTTTGTTCTATGAAACTTACACTTCCACAAGTAGAGTCCAAGTCAACTATTTTGTGAAATTCTGGAAAATGCATACTTAATATGAAAAGATTTTTAAGTAGGCAAAATGGTTTCTTATTGTTTTATTCTACAATTTTAGTTCCTAGTGAGATTGAACAATTTTTTTATGTTTTGACCATTTGGTTTTCCTTTTTTGATGAATAAAGAAATTTGCCTTCATTTCTCATAATTTCTTTTCTCTAAGGATGGTCATCTGTTGCTTTATGGACTTCTCAGGAGTTTTAATGTATTTTGATATTAGCCTTTTTGTGCCATTTGTTGTAAATATTTTTCTCTCTTTGCCTGTGTGTGTGCACACAGAAGCATTTGATTTACATGTACTATAACCTGTCGACTCTTCCATTTTGGCATCTGACTTTTCTGATACTCTTTGGCCTCTCCGTTCTAGAATTAAGCAAATATTTTTATGTTTTCGTATTGAAATATTTGATATTTAAGCTCTCAGGAATTGGTTTTGTATAAAGTGTAGGGAACTAACTTTTTTATTTTGTCCAAATGGCTTATCAGTTATCAACACATCACCAAATAAGTCAAGCAAATTTGAAATGACATTTTGATCTTGTTTTAAAAACAGTCAAAAAAGGACAAAATTAGTGATAAGGGGCTAATAATTATAATCCAGTTGATACAAAAAGGAAATCATTAGATGTATTTGCTACTGTATTTTCATGGCCTACTGTAGGTTATTATAGGTACTTGTCAAGAGGATGCATGAAAAATTTTTAAATTTAATGTTTATTTATTTTTGAGAGAAAGACAGAGCACTAGCGGGGGAGGGGCAGAGACAGAGAGAGGGAGACACAGAGTCTGAAGCAGGCTCCAGGCTTTGAGCTGTCAGGTCAGAGCTCAACATGGGGCTCAAACCCACCAACCAAGAGTACATGACCTGAGACAAAGTTGAACACTCAACCAACTGAGCCATCCAGCCGCCTCTGAAACAGAAATGTAAAAATTTTAAAATGGTACAAAATGTTGGAAGCACTCCCGTAGAATTTTTCCAATTATCTATAATTTTTGATGCTTTATATCCTCCACCAAACACTCTCTCTGGCTCCATATTCACACAACTAAATTGCTTACTGAATATCTCCATCCCGAACCTTCAACGCTCCCCAGACTTAACATTTTCAAAAACAAACTGATGATCTTATGCCTCTCTCTCTCCAGCTAACAAGGCAAATAAAAAAACATACATAAAAGAAGGAAAGAACACGGTATTTTCTGTCTTAGCCAATTGGACCTTATCAGTGCAGTTCTTAAAACAGAAAGCGAGGCATTGTTTTTGCTGCTCCTCTCCCTTAAGCCCTATGAATACTTTCATCAATTTGTCTCCTAAATAAATGCTAATTGTGTCTCTGCCACTTCATATCCACTATCACAACCTTATTCAGTTAATATTTTTTATCTCCTTAAGTTCTGGGAAGGCCACGTTACTGATTTGTGCCTTTTTCTCAGAAACTCTTCTCCTGCCGTTGTATGACTGGTTTGTTCTTACTCTTCAGCACTCAAAAATAAGGCAAGGTGTCAGGATCCCCTAACCACATGGATTAGTAATAGAGGATGGATGTTTTCCTACAGGAGATTAGGAGTTCTGTTAAAGCCACTAAATAAATACAATGATCTCTAAACCAAAGTCAGTCATCATTTTACATCTTTGGTACTATATTCTTTGCCCAGGGTTCCTCCTTCCTTGGAATTAGAGACATTATTTAAGTGCTACATGGCCTATACAACTTTTGTTTCTGGATCTGCACTTAAGTGGGAAGATCTCAGACGAGTTGCGGTAAGAACTAGTTGTTTTTCTTCTTCTGATTTCCCTAAGCAGCAACAATTAAGATGATAGGATGTATTTTTCTTTCAAAAGTATTAGTCCAGATGCTTAAATTGGGGGAAATAAGATTTCCTCAACTTTAAAAACTGATCATAAAGGAAATGTAGCTATTGCACCTCCAAATCCTCCTTGAAATATCAAGTAGACAGCACAGTTTTATTTTAGCAGTCTAAGAAATTGAAAAAGTTATGGATGGCAAAAGTGTGTGTTTAATCTTATCATCTGAATAGAATCCTTACCAGAGACAGATTTCCCAACTTTTTCTAAACACCCTGATATGCTTTCTGATAAGAGAAACAGAAAGGAAAATAGCAGAAATCCCATTAAGACTGGGATGAAAAATAATGAGCAAAGGCCAACAGTCTAGACAACTTTCGTTTAAGATCAGAACAGGCTTCTTCCCATGTTTTAAGTTTCATAGAATCACATAAACCAGGGGCTGCAGTTTTTTAAATGAGAGATCTCTAGAGTTAACATAAAGAACTGGAGTAGAAAATGACAGACCCAGAGTAACCTTTCTCTTTCCTACAACTCGGTATTGCAAGTGCCACTTTAATAATTTTCTAGACCCTTAAGATTCAGAATCCACAAATACTGAATGGCTGATTACTTTGGGCCAAGCATACCTCCAGTTCCTCCATTCTTTGCTGTCCTAAGAGGCAAATCAGTGTATACGAAGCTCTTAAAAACTTAGTTTTGGATAATAGGAAAAGTATAAACTATGCACTTTACCTGTTGTAAAGCAGTCTTGCATCTGTGTTGGAGACCCTAAGCCCAGGTCTGTCCCCTGCAACGCTTCCAGCCATTACAGCATCTACAGGACTCTGATCCTGCTGTAAGGCCATCCTTATCACCACTCCTTCCCAAGAGTGTTCTCTTTCTTATGGAAAATGTTATGATAAAACCACAGGGAAACCCAGGGGAGGAACACTAGAGCATTTCCCATATAATTAACACGATGGCAGCTGTCTAATCTTGAAGCATAGGTGGAATCTGCAGAAGCGTGCCTGATCATAGCCAACCCTTTGTGCAGTGATTCGCATGCTGAAGACATTTCCAACATTATGAGGTAAGAAGCTGGCACGGTTTTATATGCTTCCAGCTGATTTTATTTCTACCTCTTTTATGTTTTATTTTTATTTTTTGTTTTTTATTTCCACCCTTTTAAAATAAAGCCCAGTGTCCCAGTGCATTGGACCAAATAGGAGAAGATGTCATCTATCACAGCACTAGGTTCATCGTATTCCAGGTTTCTGCCTATTTTCTGTTTTTTTTTTCCTTCTAGAAGCTGTGTGCATGCAAAAATAGAGTATCCGGAGTATCTTTATGCTTCTCCACATACTTTCCTAAAGTTTCATGTGTATAAAAGTTATTTAAATTTAAAAAGCAATCATACAAATAACTGATAACTGTTCAGGTAACACTGTTATAAATAACATCTTTAAATCTGCAAAAACAAAGATGCCATTTCTGATTGGTGAATCCTATTAGTAGTCTTTATTTATTGGGGTTTTTCTCCAGTATTTCTGGTGAAATATTGTGTATCATTTGGTATAATGTGCTTGTGATTATTGGCAAATATCTTCAAGATGACTAGAATTGGTGTTACTGTCTTTAACCATGAGCTGTCTAAGAGCGGGAACTTGACTTGTGGTACTAGCTTCAAGCTATCATGGTGATGGCAATGGCATTGTGCCCAACCATATGAACTTCTGGTCCCCAGAGCATAATAAACCTACACAGCTGAAGGTAATTCTACAAACAGTAAGAAACAGTTGAGAACGTATACTGTAATAATACAGTATATATGAGGTAACCTTTGTTTCTTAGTATGTATAATGAGAAAGTTGGATAAGAAAGTCTATAGGCTACTGCTAGCTATAGACAGAAGTTCAATCACTGTTTTTTTCTGTAATTAATGTGTTTGAGTTTGAAGGCTAAAATACATGAAACTGTTGATTTCCTCCTCAAGAATTAGTTCCAGAACACCACAGTCTCCTCCTACCAAGAGCTGACCTTTCCATAGATTTAATTTACTAAGTCACTAAAACAATAGCATCCTTTACTGTGTATGCAATTAAACAGAACATTTTTAGAGAACAGCATAATGGTGATTTTTTATGTGTTGTTTTATTAATGCTTACCCACACATCAATTTAACTCTGAATTGAATTATATTACAAAGATATTGCATATTGCACATCACTGATGAGCATGTTTGTTGTTTTATGTAGAGTTCTGTCTATCAAAAACTATAACCCTAATACCAGAGTCATCATACAGATACTTCAATCCCATAACAAGGTATGGTAACCTTCTGGCCTACCTATTATCCCCTTTTAGCCTATGGAGTTAAATAACTTCCTTTGTCTAAGTAATAAAACTTATTAATTTCTCATAAGTCTATACTCAAGGATCTTTTGCCAATTACAGGTGAAATATGGAGTCTCATTAAGACTGTTAATCACTTAAAAATGCAAATTCATAAAGAGGTATATTTTTGTACTTTAGCAGCTGCTGCCTGAGGGTCTAACTACTAATCCACCTAAATCTAGATGCTTGATATCCTTTTCTTTGGGACACTGATCTCTCTTGGTACATCCCTGACTACTGGGAGCCACTAAAAATGAAATAGCCTGATTAAGCAATCACAAAGGTTTGAGACACAAAGAAAAGCTAGGACAGGGATGAGCAAAAAGGTTCAACTCCTACACAAGGCCATTTCTTCAAAACTGAGACAGGTCGCTATTTTACCTAGTGCAGAATTTCAAGGAGAATGAAGAAACAGAAGAATATTTTCTAAGTGAAAGAGTAAGATAAGACCTCAGAAAAAGACCTTGATGGAACAGAGATGAATGACAGACTTCAAAACAGTCATAAAGATGCTCACTAAGCTATGGAGAAGAATGGATGAAGAAAGTGAGAACTTCAACAAAGATGGAGTATATAAGAAAGTAACCAATTAGAAATCAGGAGCTGAGGAATTTAGTAACTGAACCAAAAAAAAAAAAAATACAATAGAGGGGTTCAGTAGCAGACTGGATGATTCAGAAGAAACAAAAGAGAGAAGCAAACAGGAAGACAGGGTAGTGGAACTCACCTAATCAGAGTAGCAGAAATAAAAAAGAATGAAAATGAGTGGGGAAAGTTTATGGGACAATATCCATTGGGTCAATGTTTGTATTATATGAGTCCAGAAGGAGAAAACCAAAGAAAGGGGCAGAAAACTTATTTGAAGAAACAGTGACTGAAAACTTCCCTAATCTGGTGAAGGAAACAGACATCTACATCCAGGAAGCTCAGAGAAATTTAAATAAGATGAACCTAAAGAGAAGTGCCTGAGTGGCTCAGTCAGTTTAAGCCTCAGACTTTGGCTCAGGTCATGATTTCATGGCTTGTGAATTTGAGCCCCAAGTTGGGCTCTGCGCTAACAGCTTCTGAGAGGCCTGGAGCCTGCTTTGGATTCTGCTCCTCCCTCGCTCATGCGCGCTCACTCTCTCTCTCTCTCTCTCTCTCAAAAATAAATAATAAATATTTAAAAAAAGAAAAAACGTGAACATAAAGAGACCCACACCAAGACTCATTATGATTAAAGTGTCAAAAATTAAAGACAAGGAGAGAATCTTAAAAGTTTGCAAGACAAAAACAACTTGTAATGTATAAGGGAACCACTGTAAGACTAGCAATAGATTTTTCAGCAAAAACTTCACAGACCAGAAGGAAGTGGCCTAATAGATTCAAACTACTGAAAGAAATGAAAAAAACAAAAAAACATGCTAATCCAGAATAGTCTACCTAGCAATGTTGTCATACAGAGAGTTTTTTACACAAGCAAAAGCTACAGGAGGTTATCATCACTAGGACAGCTTTATAAGAAATGATAAAGAAACTTCTTAAAGCTGAAAGGAAAGGACATCAATTACTAATAGGAAAAGATAAGAAAGTATGAATCTCAATGGCAAAAGGAAATATATAGTAAAATTCAAAATAATCTAATGTTGTAAAGGTGGACTAATCACTTATGAATCTAGTATGAAGGTTAAAAGACAAAAGTAGTAAAAATAACTCTAACTGTAATACTTAGTAAGGGATACACATGACTAAAAGCTATAAATTGTGATATCAGAAACAGAATGTGGGGGGGGGTAAAAATGTGGTTTTAGAATGTGATCAAACTTGTTAGGACTTTAAATAGATTGTTATAAAAATGAGTTATGTGAGCCTCATAGTAGCCACAAAGGAAAAATATATGTAGATACACAACAAATAAAGAGAAAGGAATCTAAGGTCTACAGAAAAACATCAAATCACAAAGGAAGAGAGCAAGAAAGGAAGAAAGGAACAGAGGATTTATGAAATAGTCAGAAAAAAATTAACAAATGACAGTAGACACATACCTATCAATAATAACTTTAAATATAGATGGACTAAATTCTCCATTTTTAAATGATTTAAAGAAAAAATATATATATACACACATATACAATGTATAATATATATTATATATAATATATGATCTATATAATGGAATTTTGTTCAGCCATATAAAAGAAGAAAATTTTGAGCTTGCTACAGTATGGATGGGCCTTGAAGGAATTATGCTAAGTGAAAATAAGTCAGAGAAAGACAAATGCCATATGATTTCACTTATATATAGAACTTAAAAAATTGAAAACAAAACAAAGCAATCCCCCCCCAAAAAAACCCCATATAGATAGAGCAGATTGGTGATTGTCAGAGGTGGGGCGGGGGGTGTTGAGGGTGGGTAAGATGGATGAAGGGGATCAAAAATAACAAACTTCTGCTTACAAAATAAATAAGTCACAGGGATATAATGTACAGCATGGTGACTATAGTTAATAATACTTTATTATATATTTGAAAGTTACTAACAGAGTAGATCTTAAAAGTTCTCATCACAAGAAAAAAATAATTGTAACTTTTGGGGTAGTAGGTGGTAACTAGAATCACTAAGGTGGTCATTTCACAACATATACAAACATTGAATCATTATCTAATACACCTGAAGCTAATACAATGTTAGATGTCAGTTATATCCCAACAAAAACAAGGAAAAAAATAAAAACTGTAGGTTCAGGATGGTATAAGAGGTCTATGTCATTTGACCTGATTTTGCAACTCTCACTATTTTTGTTTTAAAAAGTGGGAGTGGTAGAACACTGATCATTTTTAAAAAACTGAGTTTATTCTGATCCCTTCTACTGATCCCTTCTACTGATACAAGCACAACAAATCCTTTCAAGTAAAATAAATGCAAGAAAGCACATCTATTCAGAAAAAACTTTCTGGAATTGTATTTACTCTTAATGTTTGACCTACTTTCTACTATGAAACAGGTTTTTCTGCCAAAGATCCCCAGCTGGAACTGGAATACTGGAGACAACATCATCTGCTTTGCCGAACTGAAGCTTGGATTCATGGCCCAAGGCTGTCTGGTGCCAGGCTTGTGCACCTTTCTAACGACTCTATTTATTGAACAGAACAAAAAGGTAACCTTGTAAATTGTTGTTGAATCTTGGCTTTTTTCCCATGTCCTCACATGTTAGGATCAGAAATAGGGAATGAAGAAGGCACAAAAGCCCAAGAAATAAGATTTGACTTCCATTTGAACTTCAAAGGATTGAGAGATCGAAACTGAAGTCCCAGATATTTGCACTGACCTTGAAAAAGTTATTTATCTTATTTTTAAGAATATTTATCTGCAACATAGAAATATCTTTGCTTCCTACCTGCAATCCAAGATGTTAGGAATATAAACGTAGAAGTACTTGTTATTGAACATAGAAATATTAATAGGGACACCTGGGCAGCTTGGTCAGTTAAGTGTCCAACTCTTGATTTCAGCTCAGGTCATGATCTTACAGTATGTGAGATTAAGCTCCATGTAGGGCTCTGCGCTGATAGCGTGGGCCCTCCTTGGGGTTCTCTCTCTCCCTCTCCCTCTGCCCCTCTCATGCTCTTTCTCTCTCTCTCTTAAAATAAATAAATTTAGAAAAACCAAAAAACAAACAAAAAAGGAAATATAAATAGAGACTATATTATTAGTGGAAAAATTATTTAAATATAAATATGCAATAATTGATATAATAATAATTATATTCATTAAACAAATAATACAAATAATAACTACAACCTAATGTTTCAGGTTATTTTGGGGACAACTCCATGCAGTAATAATAATAATCACCACTATGAGTGCCTACTGTGTTACATTATGCTTGATGCCTGTAGTTGTTAGGTATCTACTCACAATTTCCCACCTCAGGTCCTTTGATACCTATGAGTCAAAATAAGTGGCTCAAAGGGACTATTGTGATGACTGCTATAGTACAAAGTATGGCCTTTGAAATGTCACTCCCATGAAATATTCCAGGAACGGTTCTAACCCTCAGCTGGGCCTGGTATCCCATTGTCCAGAGGCTCTTCAGAGAGTCCAAGAGTGACATTTCCTCCCCATTTAGTTATGAGTCCACATATGACTTCTTTTATACTCAATTCCCCCCTTGACCTCTTTTTTAAAATTTTATTTCCTTTATTGATAAATTCAAAAAAACGTTTGCATCTTTTCCAAATAAAAAATTGGAAAAATATAAAACCAAATAAAACCAAGAACTTCTGTAGGCTTGGAAAATAAAATAAGCTATTAATCTCATAATCTGATTTTTGTAAGTCTTATGTTAGTATCTGTAAAACTTCTCAGTTCTCAGATTAAAAGACTGGTATGTGTTTCAACTATATTAATTATATGGTGAGAAATTATAGTCCAGAGAGCATTTCCAATTGCTTCAAGGCACAGAGCATTGCCTTTGGTTTAAACTTAAGGTTAGATCTACTCCAATTTACATACTTGAGCTCCCTGACTCCACTATCTAAATCCAAAATCCATCTTATCTTCCTGTTTCCCTTTCTGATCTTTAAAAAAAATGAACACAGGAAGTCTTCTCCATCTCTATAATTTTTTTACCCTTTTTCAAAAACTGAAACATTTGAATTAGAAGTGTTAAGCCAATTTTTTCAGTAATTGGGATAATAGGGATCACCCAGTGAGGTGAGCCCTTCTCAATAGAATTTAAGCGAGTGGGAAAAGGCAGGAGATTCAGCTGAATCTTGGAAAGGGAATTGCAAGGGAGAGTGCCTGGACTGCCTGATAAAAGTAGTCCTTTTTTGTAAGGCAGGATTTGTGTGTGTTTGTGTGTGTGTGTGTTTGTGTGTGTGTGTGTGTTTGTGTGTGTGTGTGTGTGTGTGTGTGTGTGTGTGTGTTTTGTTTTTTTCAAAACCACAAGATGGCCATCTGAGGAGTATTTCTGAACCTGCCTTAACTGTCCACAGCCACACTGTTTCAGAGCTTCCAGACATTCACCTGGGATTCTGGGGTATAAAGGGGGCCTGTCCTGCCATGTCAGGGCAGTATGGTGGGGATTCTTATGGCAGCAGATGTACGTAGAACACAACAAAATTCTGAGTTCTTACACAAATAACAGAGATGAGTTACCCAAGAGCCCTCACTCCCCCACAGGCTATATTTAGCCTTTTTGAGAGATGCCCTTCTCCGTTCACATCTCCCTTTTCTCCAGAAACCTATTTCTGTCCTCGATTTTTATATTCCCATTTCCATTGATCAGGATGGCTACTTAAATTCATTTGAAGCTATGAAGACTTCTGATGCTGGGCAGAAGCCATGCATGTTTCTTCTTTGTGGTATACAGCTAGTCAGTAGAAAATGAATATATTAAAAAAAACCCACAATCTTGAATAGCCATATCTATGGAGAACCAACTTAGAGTCCATATTATCCTTCTCATCTTACTGTTACTGACTCAAAAACTAGTCTACCTTGCTGAAATTATTAGTAGAAAAATTCCAGTGGCCAGCAAGGAGTCATGAATGCCATCTGGGAAGAAATCAAGTCATGATGCTTTTACTTCATTCTGAACTCTCTAGTGTAAATAGTAGAGACATATGTTAGAGTTTAAGTTCCTCCTTTCTTCAGTTAACCACTAGGACAAATCTCTTTTCTATGTCTCAAGCACAATGGGTGCCTAGGCAGCTGGTTTGCTGCCTAGCAGGCTATACAACCTGAATTATAATATCCCATATTCCATGTCGGTGCGCTTCATGTCACATGATTGTATATTCCAGGTTTCTCCTACTCAGCCCTGGCAAAAATATTTCTTGAATGGCCTGAAGAACAAAATCCTGACTCAACGTCTCTCTGATGACTTTGCTGGAATGAGTTTTCCTGAAGTTTCCCGGTAAGTTAAAAGAAATAACTTTCCTCACTCTTGCAATGACATTCTTTCAACCATGCTCATTTGGGGCTCACTGTAGTCCAAACTCCACGATAGGTGTTGAAGGTGTGAGAATGAACAAGTCTGAGTCTCTACACCCTAGAACTTTGCAGTCTGTGTGGGACAGTTTCATGTCTGTCACAGTTGGCATGCTGGCTATGACTTCCTTTAGAATGGATTCCACTTTGGGAGACTCTTCCTCTGCTGAGGTACTAGTGTTTTCCCAGACACAGAGCATAAAGTGTTGGTCATGTTCTTGTGAATTGGCACCCTGCCATCCTCTTTCCTCACAATTACATGTCTTCCTTCCTAGGCTCTGCTTTGTGAAGATGAGACTCATGCTGATAGCCATTGAACAAAAATCCTTTCTTCGTGGTTGCTGGTACCAATGAGGCTTTGAATCTCTTCAGTTTTTTAAAAGAGAATCTTTATGATTAAGACTTTTCCAAAAATACAGCCATAACTAAGGTTTTGCCATTCGTTGAGAGCCAGCCTGTTGGGCACCCAGTCTGCTGTGGTACACTTAGTACTGTCTCTAATGATTGGGGTTAGAATCTAATGACTGGGGTTAGAGTGGTTATCCTGGTGGATAAAAGGGTGTTTTGCCTTTGTTATTATGGCTGCCCCAAATTCTCTCTCATGAGCAGGAGAGAGAAGTGGTCTCCTTGTCAGGTCTGTTCCTTTTAATATATTACCAGATCTTATAAGTCTTGACCATAAAATAATACTGAGTCAGAATTATTTATGACAAAAGATGCTCCCGCAAATTGTAGCCTTAGAAGGTAAGCTACAAAATATAGTGAAATGGGAATTTGGCCTACTGAACAAAGTATGCTGTAGGTAGGGTGGATAGAAGAAAGAAATAACATTACTAGACCAGTGGAATTTCTTGAGAACCCAAAATGAATAATATGAGAAGTAAGATAATTTATCATGTAATAAAAAATAATCCAGGACAAACAGAGAATCACCTACGATAATACAGAGATAAAAGATGCTGAAGAATAAGAAAAACTGGGGGATTAAATGGGATGAGGAACAAGAAAGACTATTATATTTTCTTGTGTGTGTGTTTTTAGTGAAAAACTAAGTTGAGTTAAATTGGAATTAATAGACTAAATCCTTATTCTGATTATGATTTGCTGGCCCCGTGGCATTGGAGAAGTGTCCATCTTCTGTAAAATGAGGAAGTCATAGCAGCCCTAAAACTGACATTATCAGGAGCCTTAGAATTGTAGGGAAATATTAAAAATTCAATAAGTTTGAATGATATCAGATGGACTACAAAAGGCTAATGTTATATGAAGCGTTGAAAAGAAGAAAAATTGAAGTAGAGAGGATTCAGACTGTAACTGGGCAAAAAAAGTCAGTGGGGTACTGTACCAAGGAAGTCACTAGAGAGAGAATAACAAATAGTATTGTCTGGCTATCTAAATTCTACTTCACAGTCCTTCCATGCTCAAGAAAATCTCGAAATCTAAATCCTTGCACAAATGGCCCTTCTTCTGGAAATAGGTCATGGTAAAAAGGGTGGAGTCTTAGAGCCATAAGCCAGGCAGTTTGGGTTTGAGACTGGCCCAGAACTTGATCAAGTTTGAACATCTTTGGCCTTTAACAACCAGGACTATGTATTGGAATTATTTGCAAAGCTTTAAAGACATATAGAATCCAAAATCCCACTTCTGAATTTTATAAAATCAAAATCTCCAAGGGTGGGGCCAGAGAATTTTTAAAGTCCCTCTGATATAGTCAGTTTATTCACTGGCATTTGGAAACTACTGGACCAAATGATCTTTGAGATCCTTTCCAACTTTAACATCCTAGATTTTGTTAAACTTTATTAGGATGGCTATGGAACATCACAAACCAGAAACATGAACATTTATAAGGCAGCTAATTTCCACATATATTCAAATGTCCTGGTGCTTTTTACTACCCCACATGCAATTACCCCTAATGAAAGAGGAACCTGCTCGAACTTAGACTTAATTTTGTTTTCTAACTGAATAGTCAGATGAATCAAAGGGATTAAATCCTGATTTGGATAATAGCAGTCTTTACACCATTGCTAGTTTATGACCAACAGTGCTATAGGCACTTTACTTACATAAACTCTTGAATCTTTACAATGATGGGTATAATTCTTAGTCCCATTTTATAGAAGAGGAAGATGAGGCCCAGAAAGGTTAAATAATTTTCCGCAACTCACACCATTCCCAAGTGGCAGAGCCAGAATCTGAACTCAGCCAGAATTTGGGAGCAGGGCTTCTGATCACGATGCTGTACTAAGTCCACCACAGCCATAAATAGAAGGAAAATAGGGCATCTCAATGGCTGGGGTTTTAGACTAGTATATAGAAAAGGGGGATAAGATAGGGGAACCTATCTTTTCTCATCTTTTATTTTCTCTTCTAATTGATACATTTGAATAGACTTTAAAACTTGGAAAAGCCCTTGATAATCATCAGGATTTGTCTTAGAGGATAATTTGTTGCTAAGAGATAAAGCTGGATCTGACCCCAGTCTGATAATGTTCTAAGTTTGTTCCCATAGAGAACATTCTCTAAGAGAGCAACTGGCCATGATTCATGAAGGGGGTATTGGAAAAGTCTGGAAAAATCTTCAAAGGGAGTTCACCTCTTCTTTCAAATGTCACCACAGATATTATCATGACAGTATCTCCATAACTAGTTATTTAATATGAGTTCAGAAGATGCCCCCTTAAAAATAGGAGATAATGAAGATACAACTAAGTTTATGCTTGCTGACTGGTGAACATCAACCAGGGTTATTGGGGTAGGGGCACAAATCCTTTCAAAGTTAAAATGGTTTGTTCTGCTCATTAATATAATTCAGGGCATATTTAGAAAATGCTATCCAGTATCTCAGGTAACAAACCACCTCAATAGAGCTATTCAGCATTTTTCTACTCCTGGCATAGAGTGGAAGAGCTTTTGTAGTGAAACCCCTTTTATTTTCGTAAGGCTCTTAAACTTGCACATTACTTTGGAGTGCCCTAACAACAGAATGAGCTTTCCAAAATTAAGACTTGACTTCTTTCCAACGTTAATATAAAAGGAATGTGTTTTAAAGGCAGGAAGGAGTACTTTCATTATTCACAAAGTATTGGGAGTTTCAGGGTTACAAGACCTCGCCATGCTGGAGGTCTGAATTAAAGGAAATAAAAATGGGATATCTCAACAGAGGGAGAAACGTGAGGAATTCAAATAGTCATAATGTACTGCATCAAGGAGGATCATGGATGAAACTTGTCAGATGTCATTTTCAAGCACACAAACCATAAGAAAATAGAAAATCAAAGTATACTTGTAGCAATAGAAACTATTCATGTGGTTCCTGCTCTCAAAAATCTTGCAATCAAGATAGAAAAAAGAAAACCGTGAAGTCAAAAGAAATACATAAGTTCAAAAATTACCTAGGCAAACAAAAGGAACCTTTGAATCCAGCTGGTTAGTTAGACATAATTTACTTTTACAGGGCAAGTAGCCGAAGGATAAAACCCACTGAGATGACCGTAAGACTTGCAGCTTTGTGGCCGTGGCATTGGATAGCCTAAATAAGCAAGGCTTCATGCGTCTGAGTTAGTTTGACCATTTCAGATTCAGGACACGGCCCAGGGAGGAGCTCACCCTTAGCTCAACTGCATGCAACTCAGCAACTGTGTTGTGACGTGGCTCACTTCTGGATATTTAGCAGCAATCAAAGAAATATAGTCAAATTCACTTTTTCTACTGTGTTTGGTGGTAGATGGGGATGGGGTATTATTAACTCTACAGCTTAGAGAATTCATTGGTTATGACAGAATGAAACACCGATTATTGCCACAGAAATGAAAAGGGGAAATTACTGTGTTTTTATTTTCTGTTTCCAACAGTCTGATGCTAAATCCACCTGCAGATGTTAAATTGCGTAAGAACACATTAGGGTTCTTTATTGCTGAATCTTCAAGGGACGTCATGAGGTAATTATTTTATTACTTTATGGGGAGAACGTCCTAAGGCAAATGCAACTTAACGGCAGACAGACTGAGCCAGTGCCATGCTTCCTTAGTGTTAAGCCTCACATAAGTCATTCTTCATTTGTTTTCATTGTCCAGAGCCGCCCTTTACTGTGCCAACTGTCACAATGATATCTTTACTCCTGAGCTAATTGGAAAATGTAGCTGCAAAACCAGGATCCACCGACAGTTCCCAGGTAACTGCACTTTATATCTGGTTGCCCTCAGCCCAGCTTCTGGGGTATGGCCAAGGAAGGAGAAGAAGTTCCCCCCTCTTAAAAGACAATGCCCATTTGAATTTGGCCAAGAAGTGGCATATATTTCCCCACTGGGCATACAAGACCTGAGAATCAGTCTTTTAGAGCTGAAAGAAGTCTTACTAGTTATCTAGTTAGATGCCTTCACACACCAGGCAAATGAGTACCAAAAGAGATTCAGTAACGTTCAAAGTCCCAGAGCTCACTGAAGGTGCTTCCCGACTTCAGTCTCAAAGTTCAGCCTCTATCTGACTGCTTGGTTGGCCATAGGCCAACTCGTGACCACTCTTAAAAAATTAATTGAGTTACATTTATTTGACAAAGAACGTGTAAATTTAAGGTGTGCACCATATTGATTTGATATACTTACATTGGAATATGATTGTCATTGTAGTGTTAACTAAACCTCTATTGTGCTACATAATTATCATTTCTTCCTTAGGAACAATACCACCCCTTGAGTACTCTGTTTCCTTAATGGATTATAGAGGGTTTAAAATTTACTCATTCTGACACAGTGATGAAGAAATGTAACTTTTTCTTCTGTCTCTAAATGAACCCAGTAGCTTACCAACAACCTTTCCCACTTAATAGCAGGAAAAGAGAAATGAATCTCAAGCATTCATGGTAACTTCCTCCCTTGTGGCTTTAAAACTTAGTCTCTTCCGGGTACAGTAAAATTCTGTGGATAAAATCTGTCGTTTTTCAGCATTTAAACTTAATTCAAAATTTGAATTTCCTATCAGGACTTGTCTTATCTCTCAGGTTCTTCTGCTCCCCTTTTCCCCAGTATTCTATTTAAATGCAGGAATAAATTTGCTCAATATCATGGTTGTTCTTGTAATGGATAGCATGATACCCTTTCATACAGGTCCTTACTGGCTCCTGAGGTACCTTATTCCCTTGGTAAATGTCAGCTTTTGTGACCTCTGCATCGGTAACCAGTATCAGTTCCTCCTGGCTTTGGGTCAAAATCTATCATCCCTGCCATAGCCTTGGGTCTTGAGAACTGCAGCATCCCTTTTCCTGTATTCCTAGGCTTTTCTTTCCATATGCTATTTTGGTCCCTCAGCTTTTTGGGATTTTGTATACTCAGATGTACACAGCTCTTGGTGTACATATGTCTGTCAGGAGGTGGGAGCCCTCACAGGCCTTCTCTCTGCTTAAACATATATTCTGCCTCATCTCCTCTTCAGTAACCACATTGCATTGTTTCTAAACCTTCCTCCAAGGGCACAACACTGGTGAAAATCTATATGAAAATGAAAACACATCTCTCATTTTTTCCCCCTTGCACACCACAAAACTATCATGTTTTCCTTGTCTACTCCCTGCTCACCAACCTGAGACACAAGCTATATATTGGGGCCAGGGGGAGTTAGGGGAAGGGACTAGGTCCCATCTGAGGGATCTAGGCTCTATCATTTTTATAATAACTTTATCGAAATATAATTTAAATACCATGAAGCAAATACTTCTAAAGTGTACAATAATTCAGTGGGTCTTAGTATGTAAGCAGATTTGTGCAACCATTACTACAAATTTAGAACATTTTCCATACATCACAAAGAAACTCCACACCCAAGAGCAGTTACGCATCCCATCTGGCCACACTCCTCGCAACCTCTAGTCTATCTTCTGTGTCTGTAGGTTTGCCTGTCATTTCATGAAAAGGGAATCAGACAGCATGTGGTCTTGTATGTTGGGCACCTTTCACTTAGCCATGCTGTAGCATGTATCAATACTTCATTTCTCTCCTTCATTTCTCTCCATGGCTGAGCAGTATTACGTTGGATGGGTATACTTCATTTTGTTCATTCATTCATCTGCTGCTGGACGTTGGCATTGTTTCCACCTTTTGGATATTGCTGATAATGTTGCTATGAATATTGGTGCACAGATATATCTGTTTGAGTTCCTGCTTGCAATTTTTTGAGTATATACCCATAAGTAGAATAGCTAAATCAAATATTAATTCCATGTTTCATTTTGTGAGGAACCTCCATACTGTTTTCCACAGTGGCTACATCATTTCACATTTGCATGAGCAGGACACAAGAGCTCCAATTTCTCCATATCCTTTTTTTAAAAATAATTTTCCTTTTTTTTTAAGCCATCCTAATGGGTTTAAATTGGAATATTATTGGGGTTTTTAACTTGAATTTTCCTAATGGCTAATGAGGTTGCGCATCTTTTATGAGGATCTTATTGGCCATTTGTATATCTTTGAAGAAATGTCTATTCAGATCCTTTAACCATTTTTAAATAGGGGTATTGTCTTTCTAATGTTGAGATGTATATGGTCTTTATATATTCTAAATACATGTCCCTTATCAGATATATTTTCTGCCAATATCTTCTCCCATGTTGTGGTTTGTCTTTTTATTTCTTCATATAATTCAATATACAAAAATTTATATTTTGATGAAGTCCAGTGACATAGTTTTTATTCTGTTGCTGGTGTCTTTGTGGAATAGCTAACCTGAGGTCATAGTGATTTACTCCAATATTTTCTTCTAAGAACTTTCTATTTTTAGCTCTTACATGTAGGGCAGTGATCCCTTTTGAACTGATTTTTGTGTTCGATGTAAGAAAAGGATCCAACTTCATTTTTTTCAGTGTGCTATTCAGTTGTCCCAACACCATTTTTTTCAAAAAACTTCCATAGTGAACTGTTTTGGGTACCCTTGTCAAAAACCAGTGGATTGCAAAAGTGTGAGTTTATTTCTGAGTCTCTGTTTTATTTCATTGATCTGTATATTTGGCTTCACACTGACATGACTACTGTAGTTTTATATTAAGTTTTGAAATCAAAAAATATGAGTCTTCCAAGTCTGTTATTTTTTTCAATATTGTTTTGATTATTCTGGATCCTTGTATTTCTTTATGAAAATTAGGATAAACATGTCAATTTCTGCAAAGAAGCCACCTGGGGTTTTGATTGACATTGTGTTGAATATGTAGGTCAGTTTTGAAAATATTGCTGTCATAACATAGTAACTCTTCTGACTCATGAACATGTGATGTCTTCATATCTACTTTTATCTTTAATTTCCTTCAACAGTGTTCTATAATTTTCAATTAACAGGTTTTAGACTACTTCTGTTCAATTGATTTCTAAGTGTTTTATTATTTTTAGTGCTATTATAAATGAAAATATTTTACTGATTTTGTTTGCAGATGATTCATTGTTAGTATATAGAAATACAGTTGATTTTTGTGCATTGATCTTATATTCTGCAACCTCACTGAACTTGTTTTTTTAGCTGTAATACTTTCTTTGATGGTCTTTTATTTCATTTTCTTGCCTAATTGCCCTGAAATAATCTCTAGGACAATGTTGAATAGAAGTATTAAGAGCTTATATCCTTGTTTTGTCCCTGACTTAAAGGAGAAAGCATTAAGTATGATGTTAACTGTAAGTTTTCATAGATGCTCATTATCTGGCTAAGGATATTCTCTTCTATACCTAAATTCCTGAGTGTTTTTTTTCTTGTTTTATAGTGGTTTTGATCTTTGTCAAATGCTTTTTCCTTTTGGAGATAAACTTGTGGTTTTTGTCTTTTATTCTGCTGGTAGAATATATTACATTAATTGATTTTATATATTAAACCAACATCCTATTTGGTCATAGTGTAAAACCCTTTCCATATCTGCTGGATTTGGTTTGCTAGAATTTTGTTGAGGAATTTTACATCTGTAGTCAATAGAGATGTTGGATGGTAGTTTTCCTGTCTTTAGGGGAGTGATGTCTTTGTTCACTTTTGCCCTCATGGTAAATTTGGCCCCAAAGAATTAAGTTGGGAAACATTCCTTTTCTTCAGTATTTTGGAGGAATTTGTGAAGGATTAATGTTAATTCTTTTTTAAACATTTGATACAATTTTACCAGTGAAGCCTAACTTCATTTTTTTATTATTAGTTTAATCTTTTTACTTATAGATCTATTCAGATTTTCTGTTTCTTCTCGAGACAGTTTTGATGGTTTTGTCTTTCAAGGAATTGGTTCATTTAATCAGTTATCAAATTTGTTGACATACAAAGTATTGGATACATATATATTCCCTTACAATCCTTTTCATGTTTGTCATATCAGTAGTAGCATCGCCACATTCATTTATGATTTTGTTATATGAGTATTTCTTCATTTTTGTGGCCAGTCTTGCCAAAAATGCTTGTCAATTTTGTTGGGTTTTTCAAAGAACCAATTTTAATTTATTTTTTTCTGCTGCTTTTCTTCTCTTTAAATAATGTATCATTTTTATTTCCTTCATTCAACTTGATATGGGTTAATTTTCTTTTCTCAGTGTCTTAACATGAAAGATTAGATTATGTCACTGATTTTCTATCTTTCTTTCCTTTTTAATAAATAAAGGAATTAACATCAATAAAATTCTCTCTAAGCACCCTTTAGGGGCATGCCATATTCGTGATGTTTTGTGTTTTCATTTTCATTCATCGAAAAGTATTTTATAATTTCACTTGTGATTTTTTGGGAGGGAGGACCCACTGATTATTTAAGCATGTGTTTTTATTGTCACATATATATGAATTTCTCTAATTCCTTTGTTACTGATTTTCTATTTCATTTCATTGTAGTTGAAGAGAATACTTTGTATGATTTAAATCCTTTTAAATTTATTGATACCTATTTTATGGACTAGCATATGATCTATCCTGAACAGTATTCAGTGTATATTTGGAAAGACTATGTATTCTTCTGTTGTTGGGTGGAATGTTCTATAGATGTTTGTCAGGTCTAGTTGATTCATAGAGTTTCTAAAGCTTTCCATTTCCTTTCTGAGAGAACAATCGATAGTTGTTCTCTGTATTACTGAAAGTGGGGTATTAAAGTTCCAGTTGTTATTGAATTATCTGTTTCCTCCTTTAAATATATTAGATTTTGCATCATATATTTTGGAATTCTATGGTTATTTGCTTCTGAGTCTGTTATATCATCATGGTAGATTAACCATTTCATCATTAGAAAATGTCTTTGTTTTTAGTAATATTTTTGAATTTTTGTTTTGTATTTTGTATTAAATTCTATTTTGATATGGCTCTCCTTTGATTATCATTTTCATGAAATATCTTTTTTCATCCTTTTTCTCTCAATCTATTAGTGTCTTTGAATCTAAAATATGTATCTTGCGTAAGGATACAGTGGACCATGTCTTTTTTTTCCATTTGCCACTCCCTGCCTCTTTATTGCAGAGTTTAATCCATTCACATTTGATGCAGTTAGTGATAAGTTAGTATTTACATCTGCCACTTTGCTGTTTTTTAATATGTCATATCTTTTTTTGTTTCTTTTTTTAATACTTTCTATAAAATTTACATTTTAATTGGTTAACATACAGTGCAATATTGGTTTCAGGAATAGAATTCAGTGATTCATCACCTACATACAACACCTAGTGCTCATCACAGGTGCCCTGCTTAGTACCCATCATGCATTTAGCCTATCTCCTACCCACCTCCCTCCATCAACCCACAGTTTGTTCTCTATCATTAAGAGTCTCTTGTGGTTTGTTTCCCTGTCTTCTCTTCCCCCCCTTCCCATATGTTCATCTGTTTTGTTTACTAAATTTCACAAATGAGTGAAGTAATATGGTATTTGTCTTTCTCTGACTGATTTGCTTCGCTTAGCATAATACACTCTAGCTCCATCCATGTCATTGCAAATGGCAAGATTTCATTTTTTTTGATGGCTGAGTAATATTCCAGTGTGTGTGTGTGTGTGTGTGTGTGTATCACATCTTTTTTATCCATTCATCCATCGATAGACATTTGGGTTCCCTCCATAGTTTGGCTATTCTTGATAATGCTTCTATAACATTGGATTTCATGTACCCCTTCAAATCTGTATTTTTGGAACCTTTGGGTAAATATCTAGTAGTGAAATTGCTGGACTATAGGGTAGTTACATTTTTACTTTTTGGGGAACCTCCATACTATTCTCCACAGTATATTCTATTCTCCAGCTGCACCAGTTTGCACTCCCACCAACAGTGCAAGAGTATTTTCTTTTCTCTGCATCCTTACCAAAAGCTGTTGTTTCCTGTGTTGTTAATTTTAGTCATTATGACAGGTGTGAGGTGGTTTCTTATTATGGTTTTGATTTGGATTTCCCTGATGATGAATGATGTTGAGCATCTTTACATATGTCTGTTAGCCATCTGGATATCTTCTTTGGAAAAGTGTCCATTCATATCTTTCACCCATTTCTTAAGTGGGTTATTTGTTTTGGGGTGTTGAATTTGATAAATTATTTATAGATTTTGAATACTAACTCTTTGTCAGATATGTTGCTTTCAAATATCTTCTCCAATTCTATAGGCTGCTTTTTAGTTTTGTTGATGGTTTCCCTCACTGTGTAAAAGCTTATTATCTTGATGACATCCCAGTAGTTCATGTTTGCTTTTGTTTCCCCTGCCTTAAGCAACGTGTCTAGTAAGAAGTTAGTCTGGGTGAGATCAAAAAGGTTGCTGCCTGTGTTCTCCTATAGGATTTTGATGGCTTCCTGTCTCACATTTAGGTCTTTTATCCATTTTGAATGTATTTTATTTTTGTGTATGGTATAAAAAAGTGGTCTAGTTTCATTCTTCTCCATGTCGCCATCTAGTTTTCACAACACTGTTTCTTAAAGAGACTGTCTTTTTTCCACTGAATATTCTTTCCTATTTTGTCAGAGATTAGTTGGCCATCTAGTTGTAGGTCCATTTCTGGGTTTTCTATTCTGTTCCATTGATCTCTTTGTCTGTTTAGTGCCAGTACCATACAGTCTTGATGACTACAGCTTTGTAATGTAGCTTAAAATCCAGAATCACGATGCCTCCAGTTTTGTTTTTCTTTTTCAGGATTGCTTTGGTGATTCAGGGCCTTTTGTGGTTCCATATAAATTTGGATTGTTTGTTCTAGCTCTGCAAAAGTTCTGGTGTTATTGTGATAGGGATTGCATTAAATGTGGAGATTCCTTTTGGTTGTATAGACATTTTAACAATGCTGTTTTTCTAATCCATGAGCATGGACTTTTCCATTTCTTTGTGTCCTCTTTAGTTTCTTTCATAAGTGTTCTATGGTTTTCAGAGTATAGATCTTTTACCTCTTTATTTAGGTTTCCTGCATTGATATCATATCCTGCAACTTTGCTGAATTCATGGATTAGTTCTAGCAGTTTTTTGCCAGAGGCTTTTGGGTTTTCTACATAGAATATTAATGTCATCTGCAAATAGTAAAAGTTTGACTTCTTCCTTGCCTATTTGGATGCCTTTTATTTCTTTTTGTTTTCTGATGGCTGATGCTAAGGTTTCTAGTACAATGTTAAATAGTAATAGTGAGAGTGGACATCCTTGTCTTATTACTGACTGTAGGGGAAAGGCTCTCAGTTTTTCCCCATAGAGGATGATACTATCTGTGGGTCTTTTGTATATGGCCTTTTGAGGTATGTTCCATCTATCCCTACTTTGTTGAGGGGTTTTATCAAGAATGGATGCTATATTTTGTCAAATGCTTTTTCTGCATCTATTGAAATGATCATATGGTTCTTATCCTTTCTTTTATTAATGTGGTTCATCACTTTGATTGATTTGCGAATATTGAACCAGCCCTGCAGCCCAGGAATAAATCTCACTTGATTACAGTGAATAATTCTTTTAGTGTACTGCTGAATTTGATTTGCTAGTATCTTGTTGAGAATTTTTGCATCCATGATCATCAGGGATGTTGGCCTCCTATTTTCCTTTTTAGTGGAGTCTTTGTCTGGTTTTAGAACCAAGGTAATCTTGGCTTTATAGAATGACTTTGGAAGTTTTCCTTCTCTTTCTAATTTTTGGAACAGTTTGAGAAGAATAGGTATTAATTTTTCCTTTTGTTCAAATTTTCTATTTCTTCCTGTTTGAGTTTTAGTAGTTTGTGAATTTGTAGGAATTTGTTCATTTCTCCAGATTGCTCAGTTTGTTGACATATAATTTTTCATAGTATTCTCTTATAATTGTTTGTATTTCTGTGTTGTTGGTTGTGATACCTCCTCTTTCATTCATGATTTTATGTATTTGAGTCTTTTTTCTTTTTGATAAGTCTGGCCCAGGGGGTTATCAATTTTATTTATTCTTTCAAAAAACCAACTCTTAGTTTTGTTGATCTGTTCTACTGGTTTTTTGTTTGTTTGTTTTTATATCATTTATTTCTGCTCTAACCTTTATTATTTCCCTTCTGTTAGCTTTAGGCTTTATTTGCTTCCTTTTCTAAGTCCTTTAGATATAAAGTTAGATTGTGTATTTGGGGTCTTTCTTGCTTCTTGAAATAGGCCTGGATTGCAATATACCTCCCTCTTAGGAGGTATATTGCTCCATCTCAAAAGTTTTGGACTGTCATGTTTTCATTTTCATTAGCTTGCATGTATTTTTTAAATTTCTTCTTTAATTTCCTTGTTGACTCATTTATTCTTTAATAGGATGTTCTTTAACTTCCATGCATTTGAGGGCTTTCCAAATTTTTTCTTGTGGTTGACTTCAAGTTGTGATCTGAAAATATGCATGGTATGATCTCAATATTTTTGTACTTATTGAGGCCTGATTTGTGACCTAGTATGTGATGTATTCTGGAGAATGTTCCATGTGCCTGTGAAAAGAACATATATTCTGCTGCTCTGAAGTTTTCTGAATATGTCTGTTAAGTTTATCTGGTCCAGCATATCATTGAAAGTCATTGTTTCCTTGTTGATTTTCTGCTTAGGTAATCTGTCCATTGCTGTAAGTGGAGTGTTAAAGTCCCTTATTACTATTGTACTATTATCAATGAGTCTCTTTATGTTCGTTATTAATTGGTTTGTATATTTGGGTACTTTCAAGTTTACAATTGTTAGATCATAAATATGTACAATTGTTAGATCTTCTTGATGGATAGATCCCTTAATTATGAAATAATGCCCTTATTCATCTCTCATTACAGGCTTTAAAAAAAATCTAGTTTGTCTGATAATAGTATGGCTACTTCAGCTTTCTTTTGATGTCCATTAGCATGATAGATGGTTCTCCATCCCCTGACTTTCAATCTGCAGGTGTCTTTAGGTATAAAATGAGTCTCTTGTAGGCAGCATTATAGATGGATCTTGTTTGTTTATCTATTCTGATACCCTATGTCTTTTGATTGGAGCATTTAGTCCGTTTACATTCAGAGTACTGATTGAACAGTATGAATTAAGTACTATTGTGTTAAATGTAGAGTTGGTATTTCTGGTGATGCTCTCTGATCCTTTCTAGCCTTTGTTGCTTTTGTTTTTTTTTTTTTTCCTCCACTCAAAAAGTCCCCCTTAGAATTTCTTATAGGACTGGTTTAGTAGTCACAAACTCCTTTAGTGTTTGTCTGGGGAACTCTTTATCTCTCCTTCTATTCTAAATGACAGCCTTGCTGGATAGAGTATTCTTGGCTGCGAGAGTATTCTTTTCCCATTCAGACATTGAATATATCTTGTCACTCTTCTCTAGCCTGCCAAGTTTCTGTGAACAGATCTGCTGTGAATCTAATCTGTCTTCCTTCATAGGTTAAGGACATTTTTTTCCCTTGCTCCTTTCAAGACTCTTCCTTTGTTTGTGTATTTTGTGAATTTGCTTATGATATATCTTGGTGATGGCTGGCTTTGATTGAATTTAATGGGAGTTCTCTGCACTTCTTGGATTTTGATGTCTGTGTCCTTCCCCAGATTAAGGAAGTTTTCAGCTATAATTTGCTTACATAATCCTTCTGCCCCTTTCTCTCTCTCTTCATCTTCTAGGACTCCTATGATAAGAATATTATTATGCTTTAAGGAGTTGCTGAGTTCCCTAAGTCTGCCTTCCCTGACCTTTGTTTCCTTCATCTTTTCAGCCTTAATATTTTATATAATTTTGTTTTTTATATCATTAATTCACTCGTCTGCCTCATCCATCCTCATTTTAATTGTCTCTATTTGGGTTTGCATCTCAGTTATACCATTTTAAATTTTGGCCTGCCTAGATTTTAGTTCTTTTATCTCTGAAGAAAGGGATTCTCTGGCATCTTCTATACTTTTGTCAAGCCCAGTTAATATCCTTATAATCACTGTTTTAAATTCTAGTTCAAACATCTTACTTATACCTACATTGATGAAGTCCCTGGCCATCATTTCTTCCTGTTCTTTCTTCTGAGGTAAATTCCTCCGTCTTGTCATTTAGGAGGAAGAAAAACAAGAACAACAATAACAATAATAATAATAGAATGAAATAAAAATTCAAAAATTAAAAAAAAAATCAAATAAAGGAAGCTAGATCCTAAATGTGTTTTGGTCTTCTTGTTAAGAGAAGCCTGATAGAGCAAAAAGAAAAAAGAATAGGGAAAATTTTTTATTTAAAAATTTAAAAATAATTAAATTTTAAAAAATAACATAAAAGAGTTTTCTCTTTCTATATCCAAGAAACAAAAGAAAAGAAAAACAACAGCAAAAACAAAACAGAAGCAACAACAACGTCAACAAAAACCAACAAACATATGAACCATTAAACAAACAAACTCCAAATGAAGCTAGACCCTAAAGCTGAAACTTTGCAGCAGTCTATGGTCAGAAGACTAAGCTCGTGGAAGGGATTTGTGGTGGTCTTCTGGGTGAGGGGCCTTCTGTTCCTAGGTCTCAGGTCCACTTGCCTTAGTGGAGATGTGCCTGGAGGGAACAGGGAGCAAGGTTTGGTGTAATGACTCCATTCTCCACTTGGTGGCACTGTTTAGCTCACTGAGGTCAATCAGTGTTGGTCGGGGCTACTGGTGAAAATGTCTTTGCCCAGCTCTCTAGTCTCTGGAGTGGGAAGTTCACCGTCCTCACAGCCAGGAGATCAATTTACCCCCCTCCTGTGTCTCCCATTTCCATCAGCTCTATGCCTTCCTCCAGTCTGTGTCTGAGTGGTCCACGTACCAGGGGTCACCTCCCTTCAGAGTTTTTTCTCAGATGTGGCTGTGGTCCAAACCCAGCACTTCAGAGACCCCCCACAGTTCAGTCCTGGAGTGATCCTTTGGGGAAGATTCTCACCCACGGTGGCTGGTGCCTGCTTGTTTCAGGAAATGGTCACACTACCATTTAAGGGCAGGGGCTCAGAGTTTATGGTAAATCACAACACAAAACCACTGCCAGGGCTTACTGTCCTCAGCTGGCATCTTTGTGTCTATATGGGTGAAAACGGTGGCTTGATGGAGTGGGTCTTTTGCCTATGGAAAGGTGTATCACCTCCACCAAATACACTCCAAGCAGGGGAAGTTCTTCTCCCTGTGAGACCCAGGGGATCTTCAGACTGTGCTACCCACTCCCAGGGCTCCGCCCTGCTTCCTCAAGGAAACACCACCAGCCATTGAGCTGGGAAACTTCAGACTCTGTGCTCCACTGTTTATAAAAACTGGTGGTATTGAAACCCTCTTGTTTTTCCCCCATCAGTGGTTTTTGGGAACAGTTTTCTTGTGCAATCCTCTGTACGTATTTTCACTCCTTTTCTCTAGCTGCTTTCAGGGGGTGTGCTTTCTTGTGCAAACCCAACGCACTGCTTTCTCTCCCCTCTGTCTTTCTCCTCTCCACAAAATCGGCTCCCTCCCTTCTCTGGCACTGTGGCTCTTCTCTTCCTCAGTTCACCTCCCCACACCACATACCTGCTGCATTCCCTCCCTCAAATTATGCAGATTGTTCTGTTAATCCTCGTATCCATTTCCTCGGTGTTGAAAATGATTTGATGTTCATCTAGCTGTGTTCAAGGGAGGAGACAAGCCCTGGATCCCCTTAGTACTCTGCCATCTTAACTCCTCGTTTCTCATATCTTTTTTGTTTCTTAAGTCATTTACTACTTCTTCTATTGCGTTAGGTGTTTTCTAGTGTACCATTGTAATTCCCTTGCCATTTATTTATATACGTATTTTTGAGTTATTTTCTTGGTAGTTGGCCTGGGGTTTACTGTTAACATCACAATGTATAATAATCTTGTTTGGATTAATGCCAAATTAATTTCTGTAGTATACAAAAACTATGTTTTTATATGTGGGTCCATTTCCTCCCTTTAAGTTATCATTACACATTATATCTTTATGTATGTGTACCCATCAGCATAGATTTGCAGTTATTGCTTTGTATTTTCATCTTTTGTTTAGGTTTATTTATTTTTTTGAGAGATAGAGAGATAGATCACAAGTGGGGTCAGAGAGAGAGAGGGAGACACAGAATCTGAAGCAGGCTCCAGGCTCTGAGCTGTCAGCACAGAGCCCAATGTAGGGCTCAAATCCACAAACTGTGAGATCATGACCTGAGCTGAAGTCAGATGCTTAACTGACTGAGCCACCCAGGTGCTCCTGTATATTCAACTTTTAAATCAGAATGAAAAAAAGAGGTTACAAACAAACAAAAATCCCTATGTTTTATTTTATATATACTTATGTAAATATACCTTTACCAGTGCTCTTCATTTCTTCATGAGGATTTGAATTACTGCCTAATGTGCCTTTTATTTCAAATTCAAGGACTCTTATTAATATTTCACGTAGGGCTTATCTAGAAGCAATGAACTCTTTAAGTTATTGTTAGTCTTAAAATAATTTATCTTTTATTTTTGAAGGATAATTTTATCAGGTATACTGTTTCTCAGTATTTCTTTTTTGATTCAGGACTTCAGTGTCATCCTACTGTTTTCTCGCTTCCATTGTTTCTCTTGGGAAATCAGCTGTCAATATTATCCAGAATCCTTTGTACATGATGAGTCACTTCTTGCTTCTTTGAAGAGTCTCTCCATTTCTTTGGGTTTTAATAGTTTAGGAAGCATCTAGGTTTAGATCTTTTTGAATTTATACTACATAGAATTTTTTGAGCTTCTTGGTTGTGTAGATTAATGTTTTAAGTGCAATTTGAGAAATTTTTGAACATTATTTCTTTAAGAATTCTTTCCACCCTTTCTCTCTCTCCTCTCCCATCTGCAACTCCCATTAGGTAGATGTTAGGACATTTATGTGGCATCCCAAAGGCTCTCTTAGGTTCTATTTTTCTTTATTTCCTTTTTCTTCTGTCAGTCAGACTGGGTAATCTCCACTGACCTATATTTGAATTGCCTGATTCTTCAGTATGCTCAAACTTGATCTCAAATTAGTGTTTTTTCTTTATTTATTCAGATATTATACTTTTGAACTCCAGGATTTCTGTTTTTCTAATAATTCTAACTTTTTATTGGTATTCTCTTTCTTGTGTTATTATACATATATATTCCTTTTATTTCTTTAACTGTAATTTCCCCCTTCTCTGAACATACTTAAAATAGCATTTAATAGATTTAAAGTCTTTCACTAGTAGTAAATGCAATATCTGGGCTTCCTCTGGGACAGTATCTGTTGATAGCCTTTCATTCTGTATATGGATAGTACTTCCCTGTTTCTTTCCATGTCTCATAACTTTTTGTCAAAAATTAGACACTGCAAATTCTATAATGTGGTAATTATGGAAATCAGATTTCCCACTCCTTCCCCAGTGTTTTTTGTTGTTATTGCTTGTTGTAGTTGTCATTGTTTGTTCAGTGACTTTTATGAACTAATTCTATAATGCCTGCATCTTTATCATTCGTGGCTGCTGAATTCTCTATTGTGTTAGTTGAACAACTCTCTAATAATTGGACAGAGATCTTGTTTAATGCCTACAACCACTAAATCTCCCAGTATTTGTCGAGGAATTCTGTGTTTTTGTTGAGGCATTCCCTCTGCTTCAGTCTTACCTCCTGCTTGCACAGAACATCAAGGTCAGCCATAGGTGAGTGCTTAGGGCCTTCTCAGTCTGTGTACTTCTGTACATAGTCCTGGAGTCCTGGGGATGTGTGTTGTTGTTTACATTACTATTCTAGAGTTTTTCAAAGTCCCTATGGACAACTCAGTCCTGAGTTTCCCCTTTAAACTTTTATTTAGTCTGTTATTTGCCCTATCTTTTATCTACAGACTTAAGCAGCTGTGATATTAAATATGTGATGAGGCTTACTGATCAGAGTATTTTAGAACTAGGTAAGTTCAAATAAGGTTGAAAACTACAAGCCATTCAAGTAGGATCATCCGGGGAACCACCACACAAGTCAAATAACGACTCTTTGGAAATAAGGCTATGAAAGAAATGCGGTTCAGCTCTGCTCCCTGGCACCAGGAATATGGGGCATTATTTTCTAAGGATACTGATTAGCTAGGGAGTGGGGGATGGGACTCATATAAGTTAAAACACCACAAATATTGCTGGTTTTACTGAGATTTATTTTTCTTGATTGAATGATTTTTGTGTCACTGCTGGTTAGTTTTCAGAATTCTGAAAAAAATTTATCCTGACCATTTTTGTCAGTTTATTCTTTATATTTATGGGTGGGCAGAGTTTCCAAAGTCTTTACCATTTGGGGAGGGTGTCTCATTTTCATTTTTGGAAGATATTTTTACTGGGTATAAAATTTTTGGTTGACAGTTTATTTCAGCACTGAATATTTCATTCCAGTTCCTTCTCGCCTTCATTCTTTCTGATGAGACGTCATCTATTAATCCCTAAAACTTGTAAATCAAGTTTTGTTTGTCCCTTGCTGCTTTCAAGAGGTTCTTCTTGTCTTTGACTTTCAGTATTGTTACTATGATATGTCTGTGTCTGGGTATCTTGTTTATCATATTTGGAGTTCATTGATATTTTTGAATGTATAATGTAATAGACTAGGTAATGGCCCCCAAAGATATCCATACCCTAATCCCTGGAACCTGGGAATGTTATTTTCGTATGGCAAAAGAAACTTTGCAGAAATTTACAGGTTAAATTAAGGATTTTGAGATTGGCAGATTTTCTTGCATCATCTATGTGTAGTCTAATTGTAATCATAAGAGTCCTTATGAAAGGGAGGCAGAAGGAGGAGATTTAGCTACATACACAAGAGAAAAGGGCTTGTAATAAAAGCAGATGTTAGCTGATTCAGAGAGAGAAAATGTTGTGCCACTCCCTTTGAAGCTAGAGGAAGGGGCCACAAGGCAAGGAATACAGGGAGCCTCTTGAAGCTGGAAAAGTCAAGGAAATGGATTCTCCCCTAGAATTTCTGAAGGGAATTTCATGCCTTGATTTTAGCCCAGGGAAAATTAGTTCAGATTCTAAGCTCCAGAACTGTAAGAGAATAAAGGAATGTTTTTTTAAGCCACCAAATGTGTGGTAATTTATTACAGCATTCATAGAAAATAGTACTGGCATACCCCCTTTTATTGCACTTAACTTTAGTGCACTTTGCAGGTTTTGCATTTTTCACAAATTGAAGTTTTGTTCAACCCTGCATCCAGCAAACCTTTTGGCACCATTTTTCCAGCAGCATTTGCTCACTTCATGTTTTTGTGCCACATTTTGGTAATTCTTGCAATATTGCAAACTTTATTATTATTATATTTGTTATGGTGATCTGTGATCAGTGATCTTTGATGTCACTATTGTAATCATTTTGGGGTGCCATGGACTGTGCCCATTTAACACACATAACTTAATTGATACTGTGCGTGTTCTAGTTGCTCCACTGACAAGTACTCCACTCCTTCTCCTTGGGCCTCCTTATTCCCTGACACACAGTATTGAAATTAGGCAAGTTAATAACCCTACAGTAGCTTCTATATGTTCAAGTGAAAGGACAAGTCAGTTGATGCAGGCAAGTTCATTGTTTTATTTTAAGAAATTGCCACAGACACCCCAGTCTTCAGCAACCACCACTCTGATCAGTCAGCAACCATCAGCATCAAGGCAAAACCCTTTACCAGCAAAAACATCATGACTCACTGTAAGCTCGGATAAGGATTAGCATTATTTAGCAATAACATATCTTTTATTTAAGGTATGTACATTTTTTTAGACATAATACCATTGCATACTTAGACTATAGTATAGCATAGCTATAACTTATATATGCACGAGGAAAACAAAAAATTCATCTGATTTGCTTTATTGTGATATCTGCTTAATCGCAGTGGTCTGGAACCAACCCCACAATACGTCTGAGGTGTGCCCATCCTTGTAGATTAATATTTTTTGTCAAATTTGGGAAGATTTATTTGAGTATTTTTTTCTGCTCCTTCATCTCTCTTCCCTCTTATTGATTCTCTCTTTGCATGTCTATAGTACACTTAATGGGAATCCACATTTTTCTGGAACTATTTATTTTTCTTCATTATTCTTTCTTTCTCTCTGTCTCATTTTCTCTCTCTCTTTTTCTTTTAGTCTTTTGGAAAGCAGTCTCTATCAATCTGTCTTTATATTTGCTAATTTTTTTCTCCTGGCAGTTTCCAATTGCTACTGTAACCAATTACCACAATTTAGTGGTTTAGTGATGAATTAACATTTATCATATGTTAGGGGTCTGACAGCATGGCTATATTTCTTTATGCAAGTTCTAAGGAAGACTGCATGGCCTTGCCTACTCAAGTTGGAAAGGCTGCTGGCACTCCTGGGCTCACAGCCCCCTTCTGTCTTCAAAGCCAGCAATGTCTGGTCAGGTGTTTCTCATGTCTCGTTGCCCAGACTCTGCTTCCATCATCACATTCCCTTCTTTGACTCTGGATCTTCTGCCTCCCTGTTCCATATTTAAGGAACTCCTGTGGTTACACTGGACCCACCTGGATAATCCAGGAAAATCTTTTAAGGTGAGCTGATTGGCACTTTTAATTCCATTTGCAACCTTGAATCCCCCTTGCCATATTGAACATGACATATTGACAGTTTCTGGGGATTAGGACATGGACATCTTTGAGAGAGGGTGTATTTTGTGCCTATCATAAGCTCCTTGATGTATCTCCTAGGCCTGTCGTACCAAAGTCTGAAGATGAGGTGTCAGCAGGGACACACTCCCTCTGAAGGCTCTCAGGGAGAATCTGTCCTTGCCTCTTCCAGCTTCTAGAGGCTGCTGGTGCCCCCTTGCCTGTGGTAGCATCACTCCAACCTGACTCTGTCTTCACCTGGCCTTTTTTCCTGTGTCTCTCCTCCATGTCCTTGTGTCCTCTCCTTCTTTTAAGGACACCAATTTTGGACTTAGAATTCACCCCAAATCCAGAATGGTTTCACCTTGAGATTCTTAACTAATTATATCTGCAAAGATGTAATTTACTTTTAAGGTCACTGTAAGGTCACTGTACCAGGCAGCTTGAGTGGCCATAACAAAATACCACAGTCTGAGTGGCTTAAACAGCAGGGATTTATTTTCTCACAATCTGGAGGCTGGAAGTCCAAGATCAAGGTGCCAGCCAACTCAGTTCCCGGAAAGAGATCTCTTCCTGGCATGTAGCTGGCCACCTTCTCACTGTGTCTTCCCACGGCAGAGTGAGCTCCGGTCTCTCTCCCTCTTTTTATAAGGATGTTAATCCTATCCGATCAGATCAGATCCGATCAGATCATTTCACCTCAATTACTTCTGTGAAGTCTCCATCTCCACATACAGTCACAATGGGAGTTAGGGCTTCAACATGTGAAATGGGAAGGACACAATTCAATCCATAGCAATCACATTCTGAGGTCCCCAGTGGACATGGATTTGGGGGGACACTATTCAGTTCATTAACCCTTCTAGTGAATAATTAACTTCAATCAGTGTACTTGTCAACTATAGAATTTCCACTGGTTCCTCTTTATAGAAATTTGTTTTTTGTTATTGTCTCTTTGAAGAGATACTTTCATCATGCTTTTCTCGAATCATTCGTCTTTTAAAGTTCTTTGAACATATTTATAATAGCTGCTCTGAAGTGTTTGTCTGCCCAGTCTGACATCTGGCCCTTGCACAGGTAGTTTCTGTTGTCTGTATTTTTTTACCCCTGAGTATGGTTCATGTTTTCTTGCTCCTTTACATATCTTATAATTTTGTTGTTCTTGTTGAAAACTAGACTTTTAGATAATATGCTGCAGCAACTCTTGATAGAGGGCTTGTAGTCATTTCTTGTTTGATTAGTTGGTTAGTGATTTGGCTAGACTATCTCAGTGAAATCTATTCTCCCAGCAGTGTCAAGGTGCCACTGTTGCTCTTCAGGGTACAGCCCTGGGCTTGCACGTGGTCATCCAGGGAGGACAGTGGTTTTAACAGGGCACTTTATATTGTCTCCTTCCCCTATCTCTCTGTTAATCTCTCTGCCTCCATTGGTATCACACCCAGCTCTTAGGGGACACCAACTGGCTGCTGCTGCCTTTTATTATTTTTGACAGTACCCTCAGGCATATATTGGTCTAAAGTATTATCCAGTTCAATTTGGGCCCCATTGCAGGAGTAGTGTTTGAGGCCAGTCTTTAAGGTCCTTTCTGACCCAGAGAGCACTCAGTCAGCTGTCTCCTTTCCTGGTTCACTGTAGTAAATTCTGGCCTGTGGTTTACCTTGTTGCTCTCATGGAGCTACCAGCCTCAACCTAATCGTTTGCCACTAAAATCACTATTGTTTCAAGAGCACCTTTGGGCTTGAACTTTTCTAGTGTTCCAAATAAAGCCACTTCCCTTGGGAAGAGCCTCAGAGCTCTGTGTGCCTATGGCCTGCCTCTTCCTCCGGGGAAAATGTCTGAGTCACTTCTCCAGAGCTGTGGGGAGGGACAGTGATCCATTTCTCTAGAAGCGACATACCTGCTTTTTGAGCAGGGCACTGGGCAGTGGTGGTAGTGTCTGGTCTTCTTGGTTTGATTCTCTCACTCTGGAAACTGCCTTAGGCACCAGGAGCTGGGATGTGGGTAACCAGTGCTCATTGTTTTCACCCTGTGATGCCCGAGCAAGGCCTCTGCCCTGTGAATGAGGGCCATGTAGAGGAAGAGGGCTTCCATGCTCTGGCTGCACCTGAAATTTAACCTCTGCAACATGGTGCTGGAGGACTGAGAAATACTAGTGCCTGCCTCTCCCAGAGTCCTACTGGGAGCGAGAGGGAGGGGGAGCTCTATATCCTTGGGTGCATTTATCTAGAATGGAACTTCTATCGTACTTAACTGGTGTTGGAGGAAAGGAAGTTTGTGACTCAAGTGTCTGTGGCTCTTGCAGTTCTTCCTAAGATTTAGTGTGCTTTCTTGAATACAGCTTGCTCACTTGCTATATGCCTGTGGGAGAATTTCTAGAGCATTTAATGTGTGTGTGTGTGTGCACACACGTGTGGGTGCACACATTTGTTTTAATAATGTTCACTACTTATTGTTGTTTCACTGAGGAGCAGATCCATGGAGCTGCTCATGTTGCCATTCCACACGCAGCACTAAAGACTCTATCTTAACCTTAACTTTATTTTCTCTGAATCTTTCAATTCCCACACAAAAATCTAACACCATATTGGGCATAAAAAGAAGCTATTCCTATGTGATTTCCTGAAAGCTCTAGAGTCTGCAGGATTGCCACTGAATGCTTCAATCCGAAGATTGCTAATTAAATGGACTTCGAGGCCCTATTTTGGATTCAGAAGCTAAACACTGACTCTTACTGTGTTCTATAACCTATGAATCTTTCCCGAGGCAAGGGTTGAGGCTGACTAAACAGGAGAAATATCCCATTAAAGAAAGGAGTGAAGAAAGAAAAAACCAGTATGTTAAAAATATCCTCCTAGTACACATATCTTTATAATATATGAAAATCTAGGGTTTAATGCGGTAGGTGTGTTCATATAAACGTGTATGAGTCAGACTTTCGCAAGCACAGTATAAAAACTCCTGTGCACGCACTTCAGTCATTTCACTAAACGAAACTGTTTTATAAAAATTAGGAATCACCCTTCCATTTAGCCAGCTTTTATGTGTGGATTTACTATATCTATTTTAAAACAGGAAGTTGCTCTAGTAAAAGAGGGAAAGCTTTTTGCCTCGATAGGATTGCTCAGCGATCGTATCTGTAGATATGCCAAATTTTACCCTCTTCTATAACATGCATTTAATAGTATCTAGGAAGTAAATTAGTAAGACTTCTAATCGAATGTTTGAGCTTTTCTGTAGTTATCACAATTCTCAGAGTCTGTGATTCTTCTCATTCTTCTGTAGTTATGAAAATTCTTCTCTTTGATTATTCTCGGTCCCCACTCCTGCCAAGCCTATTCCCTGTGTCCTGGAGAACTTTATCCAATTATCTGGTACCCAGATGCTCCAATAGTAGGCAGCTGTTCTTGGCTTTGTTTGCCAGACGATGGCAGCAGAGTACCAGGTAATGCTCATGGGTCTGACGTCTAGAGAGTGGGCTTGTGTGGGACATTTGAATCTGGAGAGAGCTCTCAACAAAATGTGCACAAGAGGACATCACTGTAGAAGGGGGCGCTTTGGCCTTATAGAGTTCAAAGTCATGATATGCTTTGGAGATGCTCCCAGCGAATTAACCTTCAAAAAGGGCTTAGGAATTTAGCGATACATGACAAAATAGAAACATTTTCTGACTTTGGATTAGTACAAATTTCATGTTGACTATTTTGTCTTTCAGAGCTAGATGAAGAGTATCCCCAGTCCACTCTTTTCTAATAACTATCTCTTTCTTGAGCTTAGTTTGCTCAGTCCCACCAATTTCTTCCTCCTCCTATGCTAATTGAGAGTTCAGAAGACCTGAATGACAACGACCACCAATTAGCTGTGATTTAGGGAAGACATGCTACCTTTTGGAGTCTCTGTGTTATTTCCAGGCCAGGTGGTTCTTGTCATCCCTATGGCCGTTTTCACTTCTGAGGTTCCATGATTTACAATCCCTCTTTCCTTTGACCACTTCCGCTTTTTGAAACTGGAACCACACCAGAGATTCTCCACTTAAATTCATAAGCTTAACCTTTTCAAGAGGTAGCACGTTGGTGAAGAACATGGATTCTACAACGGCCCCTCATAGCTGTGTGACTTGAAGCAAATTATTTAAGCTCTCATTGTGCTTCCGATTACTATAACATGCTGATGATAATATTATACCTCTCAGAAGATTAAATGAGAATATTAGCACATAAAGAGTATACAAATTGAGTATATTAATATAAAAAGCATTAAGACCAGTACCTGGAAAATAGTAAATATATGTATGTTAATTATCATACTACCCATGGGAACACAAGCTCAAAAAGAATCTCATTATTTATTTTCTCGTCAATGAAATGCAGATGAAATAAGAATTGGCCGAGAAGTCCTAGTGGATCATACTTACTTTAACCCATTCCCTGATGTTTTGGGGTTCAGAGCAGGAAGACCAGTAGGGCAAGCCTTCAGATCAGGAGGACTTGTCTTTCCATTTTTCTGCCTACTCTAGTTAGGTAATTTATTGGGCAGGAACTTCTCCAGCCCTAAGGATACAGTTCACTGCATGCTATTTCACCATTGAAACCTCGGAAGCCTCTGGTCTTAGAGCAGGAGTCCTCTACCAGGGGAAGGAGGAGCTAACACAAATCTTTGTATGCAGTGGGGTGGAGGAAATGGGCAATATGAAAATGGCCCTGAGGAAAGTTGTTTCCAAATTTCCCTAATCTCTACCCCAGAGCACTGTTTTAGCATCCTCATTAAAATGTTAATTTTTGCAGTGGAGTCACAACTAAAGGAGAGGGGAATTACTATACGGAGATTTGGAGAGAGGATGTGAAAGGAGTCAGGGACAGGAAGCAATGATATGAAATGGTTTGGATCCCTGGTCCAAACTTGAATGTACCCCACTTCACAGTTCTCTTTAGATTTGGCCCTGGATCACTTTTTTCATAAACATCCAAGACTAATTTAAGACAGGAGTCACCCCAGGCAGTGATTCCCAGGGAGGAGAATTCCAAACCCAGAAGGTTGAGATAGAAATCCCCTAATGAATCTACCAGCTGGGCTCCCTGGCTGGGTTACCTAAGCGACTCTGAAATCTAGCCAAAAGCTCTCATCCTATACCAGTGGCCTTAGGTAGAAGAGAGAATAGAAGGGGTTCTTATGTGACTCTTCTTCTCTAAAGCAGGATCGGGGACCACATGTCCACTAAATTTCAATAAAAAGAAAAGCAACTTGATAGTAAGCCTTCCAAGACCATGTACAAATATCTTGTATTCCTATATTCATGACAGTTGTTATTCTAATACTGTAGTTGATGGTGGGGCTCCATTTCTGCAGTCCTTGTGTCTGTCGCCACCTCAGCTGTGTCCCTTTTTATTTCTCATCCCAGTTACTGTAGCTTCTGTGCTGGTTTCCCTGGCTATAGCTTCATTTTATGCCACTCCATGCCATCTTTCATGGCTATAATAATTTTCTTGGAAATAACTAATCATGAATGGACGTATAAATAAAATAAATCAATAAACAGATGGAGGAATGCTATCCCTCCTTTTGCAAGACTAAGGCATTGGGTTGATCTGTTGTTCTGCTTCTTTTCTATCTCCTAAGAGAAGTGGTTCTTATCCAGAATACATGATATCACTTTTTAGGTGTGTCAGAATGGTGGCCAAATACTACATTTTGTAAATAATTGCAATAATTTGGCTTCTTAGGAATTAGGGGCAGATTCAGAATTATCCAGATAATATAGGAATTATTTTTGCTTATTTGGATGACGATAAGATTTCTTGGATGAGATAGAAAGGGTTAGAGTTCTTGCTCTCCGTATATGAGGCATGTCTTCACATGGAGTCCTATCATGAAAGCCAAAAAGGAAAATGTTTGCCTGTAGCTTTCAAGAGTATCACTTTTGAAGAAGAGAGAAATGTAATTGGTCTTTTGCAGGGACTTTTTTTTTCAATCATTCACAGATGTTAGATGCTATGTATTTTCTTTTTTTAATGTCTAATGCTTTATCCAGAAACCTTCTCTGGAATATTGATAGGGAGGTCATAGGAGACCATGACAGGACATTAATAGTCTAGCTAGAGTGTTAAGGCAAAATCCATTCTGTTCTTTTCTTGCCTAAAATATGAAAAAATACTTGCACACTGTCAGCTTTAGATAGATAAATATATAAACAAATAAAATGATTAGACTGCCTTGGAACGTAATCAGAGAAACTTCAGTTGCTTATCGACTGCCTTGAGATAGAGGACTTTGGCTTCTGATTTCTATGGTATTCTTTGATTTTTCCTTTGAAGCAGCATAGAAATTGGGGGCAGGGGCAATAATAGATGTTGTGCATTCTTAACTGCCCTGTCTGCAACCTGATAGAACACGTTTAGACATTTTAGACATGGTCATTAGGATTATAGAATTAGAGTTGGAAGGGACCAGGGACCAGGAGAGGTCACATGTGCCAGTTAACCTTTCACCTTCAGGCAGCCAGCCCAAGGCCAGAGGTGTCACCATACAGGATGCTCTCTCTGACCCCCAACATGCTCATACTTCCAGAACTATGAAAGCCTCCAAAAGCATACAGATCTTTAATGTGTTTTCAGAAGAGATTTTCTTAAGAATAACACAAGGGAAGATTCAAAGTTTTAGCAAAATTTCGAGGGGTTCATACATAGCACTCACCTTACCGACTTATCCTCTCCCACCATTTTTTAATACCTGGCAAATGTTGGCTGCCAAGTTAGGCTTTGAGAAAGCAGAGACTGAAAGTTCCATCACATCTAAGCCAGTTTGGGCATGTTTCCTTTTGCATTCCATAGTTGAGCTTCTATCACATGTAATCAGCGGGTAGCCTTTAAAGACTGACAGTTGACACACCAGTCCTCACTCAGAATTTCCTTCAGATGTTCTGTCCCGGAGCCATTCTCCCCAGGGCAAAAGGTAACCAGGAAATAAGGAAACACCAGTCAACCTGAAAACCCCCATCAACCCACCCTATGTAAGTGAAGGCATCTGAGGATTACAGGTAGGGAGCAATCTCATTTTAAACCTGACTCTTAGAACACCTGTGTGATGCAGTTACTGCTGATTTAAGCTGACAAATCCCATATCCAAAGGCGGTCTCTCTTCTTCCAGAAGTGTGTTTTCACTCAATTGATATTTTCCATGGATTAGAATGGGTCAGAAAGAATTACATCAAAAGAAGAGGGAGACCAAGGTGTTTTTGTGGCTCTTTCTGTCGGCCATTGTCCCAAATCCGCTGCTATGTGGGTTTTAAAGGTTTATTCCACATGAACTCATTTTGAGTAGTCTAAGTACACAGATAATTCTTAAATTGATACAAGAGGAAAAGGTTGTGTTTCTTTTCTCCACTTGGGTAAGCAAGGTGGAAGAGTGACAGTGATTGCTACTCTTTGACTTTGTCCATCTCCTCGATAACTTCTTCTCACACAGTTCCCAATCTCTAATCACCCAGCAGTTTGGTTCAGGCCAGCAGATCATGCAGGGTCCTTGAAGAGTGAAAGAGAAGTAAGTAACTGACAGGCATCCTTTAGAATGATATTTTTTATCACAATTCTAAGTGCCAATTCCGATTGACCAATAATGATGTCCTAGCCCAATGTGTTGAAAGAATTCCTAGGTCAAATCTGGGTTCTGGAATAAAAATGGCATCACTGAAGAAGTCATGGTTGATGTGTCAGGTTTTTTTTTCCATCTCAGAGAAGCTTCAAATAGCTCATTTAATTCTTAAATTTCAAGAATTCTTGCATTTATCCTCACAGTCACCCTTTGAAGTCTCGGTATCATTCCCATTTTGCAGGTGAGAAAATGATTTGCCTTTATATTATTTCCAGATTTGGAAATTCACAAATATTTTGAGACCTAGCCCATGTAAGATCAAGATTCTTCAAAAACTAAAATTAATCATAAAGGAATCCTTCCTTGAAGGAAAAGTAAAGTAAAAGGAGGTGGTATCCGAGGAGAATAAATTACAGCCTGGGCAGTATCTGCAGAAGGGAAAAGGGGACTTGTATAGTGATCCTTTCTTAGAGTCCAATAGTGGCTGTAGACCCCTGTCTGACAGGGAGCTCCCTGGGATGCTACACTTGGGTGAGATAGAGGAGTGATGTCTTAGAAAGGTATAGCAGCAACTCAATAGGTGCATATTTTAGGCATCCATATGGTATTGAAATCCTCACAATCATTTTCTACCCTCTCTCTAACTCTGCAGAAGGAAATTCAAGTGATTTCTATAGTCCATCCTCTTAGAATTATTAGTCTGTGGCTTAGGATCTCTACCCTCTCCCTAGCGGGGGGCCTAGAAATGTCTCAGGCAGTAGCAATGGTTCAAAAGTGCCTTACCAAAAGATAGACTGGCTCATTAGGATTGCTGTGCTCTTGCAGGGACATTGGTGCTAGTGAAGAGTAGCAGTACGAAGGAATTCTCTGATTCTGCACTGAGTGATCATTTGCCAATGAGACAGAAGAAAATGAGCAATGTGAGCTTCGCCACCAGGTAAGAGCCTCAGAGAACCCTGATTCCCTCTGGTTTTCTGAGGATCCTTGGGCAATACAAGTGTGATGTAAACCAGAATATTGGCTTTATCAGCCCTTATAGTGACCAGTGGAATTATTCCCCACCAACATGAGTTCATCTCTGCTTCTCCCACTGTCATTAAGCTAAACAAATATACCTCCTTGCAACATTGCTCAAAGAAATTTATGTGACGACCAAAGGTCATTTCCCAGTGTTCTCTCAGATCACCTTTCAGGTACCCTAGACATGTGGTTTGGGATGAGATTTCAATTATTCCCAATTTCTATTATTTATCCATCTCCTATTTCCAACAAATGGATAATGAGTTTGCTTTTGTTTTTGAATCTGCAAAATAGGGTCAACAAATTATTTTCCCCCACTTTCTTTTTCCCTGCAGCTCTTTAGGGCATTAAAATCTTGATTAACCAGAATGCAGGGTTGCCATTGGAGGGTGATCTGTTCAGCTGATTTTTAAATAGAGGGCTGATGGGGTGCCTGGGTGTCTCAGTCGGTTAAGCATCCAACTTTGGCTCAGGTCATGATCTCACAGTTCATGTGTTCAAGCCCCGCATAGGGCTCTGTGCTCACAGCTCAGAGATTCTGTCTCTGTGTGTCAGATTCTGTTCTGTGTCTCCCTCTCTCTCTGCCTCTCCCCTGCTTGCACTCTGTCTCTCTCTTTCATAAATAAATAAACATTAAAAAACATTTTTTTAATAGAGGGTTGATCTAAAAGTTCTATTGCTTCAAAGTTTACTGTGAATAGCTTTGTAATATGTTGGCAGCATTTCAATTTAGTACCTATACTATACTAGGAAAAATTTTTGATGATTGAGAACTGTGATTATCTACAGGTAGATACTGTATTACCATGGTCAATATGTGCTGGCATGTGGGTGTGGGGTAGGGTCAGGGTTAAGTTCAAAGGCTGTCTAGTTGTCTCAGTTTTGCTATATTAAATGAGTATGATAGTCATAAACACTTTGTAAGTGTTTTGTAATGATTAGGTGAGATTAGGTATTTAAAGCGCTTTGATTCTTGGCCAGAAATAAGTACTCATCAGATGTTCCTTATTGTAATTATCAAGTACTATTCCTAGGAAGGTGTACAAAATTGGGCTGAATCTGTAGTCAGTGCATAGCCTATCAAGGATGTAGATTTTTAAATAAAATCCATGATCTTGGTATTTTAAATAACTCACCCCCTTCTTTTAATATATGAAGAACGATGCTTCTGTTTAATTGGGGATTCCGGAGAGCTGGGTCTGGTTAACAGAGGTTTTCACCATACCACTCCCACAGGTGAGGCAGGTGTCACTGTCTGAGCCATCAAAGATGCCACCTCTTTGTGTGTGCATTTTCCAAGAGGAATGTAACAGGCCTAGGAATTACAGATTCTGCCCTTTGCCTTTGATTTCAGTATTTTAGGAAACTAAGTGAGATAATCTGTGGGAAAGGATTAAGAACTTTGTGTGGAGGAAAGTGCTATGGGATTTCAGGAATTCACACTCTTAATGACAGCAAAACAGCTATTCACTGTAGTTGGGGTTTGCAATTTCCTTTTTATTTTAAAATGGTTGGTAAATAGGGATTTATTGAGTGCCTCTGTGTGCTAAGCAGGCACTCTGCTTGATGTGTTCGTAGATACAGAAATGATGTTTCAACCCTCATGAGATCTAGTTGGGTAAACAAGTTGAATTTATATAAAATAAATCAGAGTTCAAATAAAACAACACTCTTTGAAGTGCTACATAGATAATTCTGGCAGGAGGGCAAAGGAAGAAGAGGTCAGTGAAAGGCGGATGGATTGTTCCAGAAAGTTTCCTGTGGCAGGTGGGATTTGGAAAAATAGGAGAGAGTGGGCATCTCAGCTTCTGTGAAGGCCATGACATGGGCAGGTCATGGGGGAAACCCAGAGCCTTCGTGTGCCAGCTGGCCTGACCAGAGGTGAGAATGTGTGCTAGCCTGTTGTGTGAAATAACATCTCAGATTTCTCAAGAATACTTTCTTGACTATTGGCGTTGCACATCTGTGTATTTGTGTACACGTGATGTTTATGTTTTTTTAATGTTTATTTATTTTTGAGAGAGAGAGAAAAAGAGTGCGAGTAGGGGAGGGCACAGAGAGAGGGAGACACAGAATCCGAAGCAGGCTCCAGGCTCTGAGCTGTCAGCACAGAGCCCGACGCAGGGCTAGAACTCACAAACCGCAAAATCATGACCAGAGCTAAAGTCAGTCGTTTAACCAACTGAGCCACCCAGGCGCCCCATGTTATGTTTATGTTAATGCACGGTTGTTACGAAAATATAATTCACATGTAAAAATTGTTTTGAGATTGTACAGACAACATTAGGGGTCACACATGAAGTGCCTCAGTCATGCTTATGCGTCCATTCATCCTTTCCCACGTCTTCTGTGATAATAGAGGACTGGCAAGTAATGGATACAAAAAGCCACAGAAAATCCTTATATTAAATGTAGGCATTCAGTTTCACGGACTTTTCCTCATTATTCCTTAGTATAGCTATAAAAAAGAAATCACTTATTAGTATGTTTCCCATTGTCTTAAGTACCTGCACTGTCTATGATAAATAAGGAAGTGGTTCAAAGCAGGCATCTAAAGGAGAATTGGTCTAGAGGGCATGACCATTCATAGATTGGGCCTGTCAGCCCTCTCTCTGGCTGGGAGATTCCTGAATATGCTTTAAAAGCCCCAGAGAAGGTCAGAGATCATGAAAGTTAGCCATCCAGATCATCTCTTAAAGATGATGCTTAATTCATCTGCACCTCTTAATTGAAAAGCAAGATATTTTCACATGAGCTACATATTAAAAAAAAAAAAGATCAGCATCATACTGCTGGTTAGACAGTGATAGATACTTCTATATATATAAGTGCTATTTGTGGGTACATTTCTGTGGTATTTCATCAATGGAGTTGGTTAGTTCAGGTGATTTAAGTACAGTGTTAATGGGATCAATGACAGATCCTGCTCCCACTTAGAACTACAGAATAGGGTGTGTTTTTGTTTTGTTTTCTTTTTTTATTTATTTTCTTTTTGTTTATTATTATTATTATTATTATTTTTTGCAGGGCAAAGATAACACCAGCTCTTAAATTGATAAACATATGTTCTGTGTAACAACCAGTAGTAAAATAAAATTGATGGCTTAATGGAGTTAAGTAGGCATTATTGGGGGAAAAATGTAAAATGTGTGGTGTACGCTATTTGTGATCCATTTTTGATGTGTTAATAGTATTACATTCACATACCCAAAACAGCATAACATTATTTATAGTTTTGCTGACAATGGCTTGGTGCTTTTAAAGATGTAATCTTCAGCCCACCAGTGGGTTTTCCAGTAAGTTCAGAAACTACCATCTTCTATTCTTAGTACTTGAAGCAATACAGACAGCCCTAACTTATACAAAAGTTATAGTCCAATATTTCATTGTGTCCCTGTGGTCTTTCTCTTCCCATAGAATAAGCAATGTTATAAATAGCAGTTGGGTTCTCAGATGGGCACACAAAAGTCTATTTAATAGATGGTAGTTAAACGTGTATTTGTTGAATAAATAAACACTAGCTGTATTCTCTTGAGTTCTGTGTCTTTAAATCAAGGGATCATGTAACATGAGAGATGAGTATTTCCTCTTTCTTTCCATGGTGATCCAGTGCTACTTATGCAAAATTTCATGATAAATAAAAAGACTTTTCAACTACTCCTGGAGCCCCTTTCCCCTCACTTCCAATTTCTTTATTGTGGCTACCCTACTTTGGGTGAGCTTGAGAGAGTTCCGCCCATTTTACTGTTCTACAGTTATTTACTGAGTTATTTACTCTGCCTCTTTCCTATCAAAACTCACTTCTCCAGTAAAACTGATTCAATGAGATATTACAAAGAGAAGATTCAGATATAATTATTTCATATCATGTTGTACCTAACCAGTAACACAATAACCACACTAAGCCATTCAGTATTTTAAAAGTAGATGTTTATAAACTCAAGTACATATTGACAGGTATCTAATCAAATGAACAAGAGGAGGCAGAAATTTCTAGGAAGTTTATGATAGATCCGCGTCAGGAGAAGAAATTATTTCTTAAAGAAAGATTTGTCTTCTTTGGGTGTATCATCCCTTCCCTAGAAATCCTCCCTCTGGGTCTCTTTAATTCAACTGTTACAGACTATATTGAAATCTAGATACTGAACTTTCCTGCATAATTTCCCTTCCCACTGTATCTTTGTGAAACCTATGACTAAGATCATATGTAAATATGGTATCAACTTCATCTTCATACCCTCCATGTGCTTTTAGAGACACCAGAGACCATGCATGTCATTTTTTCTCTCTTTCTTAATATCCAACCCAGTCTTAGCTCTTTAAAGCTCAAGCATCTCACAGATATCAGTCATGAGCATTGTGCATATATTAGGTATGACCCCTGGGTCACCATCCTCTTTAGCCTTTATGCTTCAGTTTCCTCATCTGCAAAACAGAGATAATATTAGGACCTAAATAATTGGGATAAAACAGACTAAGTTCTTATGGGAAGCCTAATGCCCAGTAAAAATTGAGCAGGTGCAAAGTGGGTCATGGTGTTGTGGTTGTTCTGTCCCCCATCCTCCTCTGCCACTGTTTCCCTGGCTCTTAGATTTTCAGGCTTTTGCAACCAATTTCTTTCACATTCAGGAGGAGAGGGTCTGAAGTTTCAGACCTTCCACAATTTCACTCACTGTCTACCACCCACCATCTACAGCCTATCAGCTCAACAGAGCATATCATCAGGATTTTCAGTGAAGACCTGTACTACGGAAACTCCCTCTGGTGCAGTCACTTTACCATGCCACATCTGCCTATAGCACACTGTTCCCCCTCTGGAACACTGTATTTCGTGACAATTCCAGCTCTCTCTTTGGCTGTTTCTCAGCGCCTTCCAGCATAGCTGATTTCATGGCAGTCTTTAGTTTCTGAGCAAATTTTGATGCATCCAAAACTGCCATTATATCATCTGCCGGGCCAGAAACTGGTTAGTATCAGAGGTATACCATCCATAAGGACATGGGAAATCCACCTAAAGGGGAGAAATTACCACTCCCAGCCCTTCAGCACACTCACTCACAGCCCTTGTATAGTTTATTCTCGGGGGTGACTCCTGAGACCTTTGCCCCTTTAAGCGCCCACTTTCAGATACTACGCACCACCACACCACCCTCCCACACACAGTCAGGAAAGGAAGCTGGATCCTTCCTTCCCTTTTATTCTCAGTTCCACACACTTAATTGAGTCCTGTGCCCCAGATGATCCAGGCAAGAGAAACACCATCTTTTAGCCTCAGTGATGTCTGAACTCCTACTGAGGACCAGTTCTCAGGGTCTTTCCAGGGTCCGAATATTGGAATTAAATCACCACACATGGTTCTTCTCTCTCCACATCCTGAGATTTCTATAGAAGCTAAGCATATAAGATTGTCTGAGCAGCTACTTTTTTTAAGTGATAGGATATCATATTTATTTATTTACGTATGTATGTATTTAAGTTTATCTACTTGTTTTGAGAAAGAGAGAGAGGGAGAGAAAGCACACAAGTGGGAAGGGGCAAAAAGAGAGAGAGAGAGAGAGAGAGAGAGAGAGAGAGAATCCCAAGCAGACTCTGTTCCACCAGTGCCAAGCTGGATACAGGGCTTGAACTCACAAGCCGTGAGATCATGACCTGAGCCAAAGTTGGACGACTAGCTGACTAAGCCCTCCGGGCACCCCAAACAGGTACTTTTCTCTCTTCCTTCCATAATAAGCTTTTGAAATGACTTTCCCTCTAGATAATCAGAGACTTCTTTATTTGAATAAAATAGAGTCCATAACTAGTAAATCAAAAGCATTCTTTGATTCTTTCATTCCTATATGCATATTGAGTTTGCCTTTACTGTAGGATTTCAAATCATGTTGTAGAAATCCACATGTGCTTAATACTGCATAAGCCAGCATTTAATCTTCCAGAGTTACCTTTCTTCAAGAGTCCAGATAGCACTTATGTTTGTAGCCTTGGAGATTCTAGAACCTCTAAAGATGCCTTCCTCATTGCAACTGATGGCATTTGACTATGTAGGAACACCTAGCAGGGGTGTGTGTCAGTCATGAATGCAATAAGCATCTTCATCAAGTCTCAACAGAGAGGCCAAAGAAAATGGCAATACAAATGCATCCTGCAAAATTAGAGGTATAGATAGGTATGAGGATAGGGATAAAGATAAGCATACACCTACACAGGTAGAAATGATATTTTTAAGCACAATGAGACTGGATTCCAAAGACAAATGAAAGAGGGTGCTAGCAAATAGAAGAATAAGAATTTGGAAAGGACTTCTAGTTTTTATCTTGTACCTATAGGCAAAAATTGGATTTCTGAGAAGCAAAGTGCTACAATTCTAGCAAAAAGTACTCTCTCTATATATGTGTGTGTATATATATATGTACACTTGTGTACATATATACATATATGTGTGTATATATTCATATATATGAATAATTCATCAGGTATTCATTAAATAAATGAATTATTCAGATTATCAAACAACATTTTATTGCTATTACTTAAAAATAGGGGTGCCTGGGTGCCTTAGTTGGTTAAGCGTACAACTCTTGATTTCAGCTCAGGTCATGATCTCATGGTTTGTGAAATTGAGCCCTGTGTTGGGCTCTGCACTGACAGCATAGAGCCTGCTTCAGGTTTTCTCTCTCTCTCTCTCTCTCTTTCTGCCCCTCCCCTGTTCTCTCTCTCTCTCTCTCTCTCTTACTCTCAAAATAAATAAACATTTTAAAAAATGTCAGAGGAATACCATGGAAAATTCAGCATATTCCTTCCATTATTCCTGTCTTCTTTGCCCTATTTGACTAGCTTAGAAGGCTGTAATAAAGGAGGGACAAAGGCCTTTTTTAAACCTCTTTGTTAACCTGTAGACAGGTGTGAAGAGAAATGAAGTCAAATTCTCCTAGGACTTGCAGGAGTGGAAATTTCCATTGATGTAGCTGGATGGGAAGATGGAAACAAAAATTACAGTGGGACAGCTGATCATTTACTGAGTACATATATTTATTTGCATTAAGTAGTTTTTGCATGTTTTCATTCTTGTCATTTATAATCTCTTAAAAGGCAGGGATGAGACCTTATTTGTTTAAGGTCATATATAAAAGACCAACTCAACAAGACAAGGTGAAGATTATGAGAAGTTTAGTCACTGTTTTTGTGTAAAACTCTATTCAAGGACTAGAAATGTGACTTACATAGTTTCTAGGAAAAATTGTCACAGACTTTATAAAAAAATTTTTTAATGTTTATTTGAGAGAGAGAGTGAACGAGAAAGAGAGAGAGAGAGAGTGAGAGAGAGAGAGAGAGAGCACGTGCATGAGTGGGGGAGGGGCAGAGAGAGAGGGAGACACAGAATCCAAAGTAGGGTCCAGGCTCTGAGCTGTCAGCAAAGAGCCCGACGCGGGTCTAGAACACACAAACTGTGCGGTCATGGCCTGAGCCGAAGTCTGATGCTCAACTGACTGAGCCATTCTTTGCTCTTTGACAACTCACCACTGCCCTTTCCTGGGATTCTATTTCCCAGATACTTACTATCCCCATCAACATCTGCTATTTGAACCAAACATCACTTACAAAAACAGAAGTTTAAAATATTAGCCCTTCCAGAGGTAGTTTGTTTTGTTGTTGTTGTTGTTGTTGTTGTTGTTGTTTTATCAGGGATCAGGGGTTTCAGCTAAGGAAATCTCCCTAACTGGGGAATTTCAGGCATCAACCAGCAGGGGACATATGTTTTTAGGTGACCTTCAATAAGGGCCTTTCAGGAATATCTAAAATCACACATCAAAGCCTGGTGCGTGCTGTGGCATTTTAGTTTTTAGGTCATGGCAGGAGTGATAAAGTAGGAGTCTGCCCAGTCCCATGGGTAAGGTGGGTGTGCCAGAAGTGGACTGTCAAGAATGAGACATCAGTCAGCTCTGTGACTTCCTGTGCTCTGTGATTATGAGCAAGGTACTTACTGAACTGTGGCTCAGACCCCTCTTCTGTCAAACGGATGGCACCGACCTCATGGGGCTGATGAGAAGAGTAAGTGTAAGATTCTTGGCCAGGTTCCTAGGAAAGAGTAAACACTCAATACATGTTAGCAATTATCAGGACACAGGAGACACGATTATCCCACAGAATAATTGAACCCACAGTCTGGAGACTCACCTCAAATCTGCTTTCTGCTGAAACCGTATTAGCATTCTTCATTTGTGTTACCACCAATAGTATGAGTAGGAAAGACAGAGGACTTAGAGATAAATGTCATTTCAATTTAAATCTGAGGGGTGATAAAGCTACTGCAGAACTCACCTTTAGTAATAGAGGGAGACCCAGTCCCTGTCTCCCCGTGAAGCAATATGGTCTTTGCCTGGTAGGAAGAATTACTTTCTTTAACCCTTTCCCCAAAGGCATATGAATATAAGTATTCCAGCCTATGTGAGTCCCATGCTGCTGTCCTAAAGACCATGGTGGCTTTGGTAGTGAATGTCAAGGACAGGGCCATCATTGTCCTCAACTCAGCATCAAATATCAAAGATGTTTACCTAATACATTGTTGGCTTTAACGCAATTATTTATAACTTTTCACCCAAACTTGCCAACAGCACGTTCATTTTGAGTCTGTAACAGTCCCCAAAATAATTGGAAAATCTTTCTTGTCAAGAGAGGATTGAGAAAAGGCATCTTTACCGAACTCCTCCTCTCCCCACACTAAGACCCACTTCCCTTTCCCTCCCGGCATCCTGTTCTGTTCTGCTGGTTGATGACAACAGCCAAGCAAACACGGGGCAGGCAAAACTTCAGGGTCACTAGGCAGCTTTCTGCCTCAGCAGCTGCCTTCAGCACATGCGCAGCTATCAGGACAATAAAATATTGTTCATTGCTTCTACCCCACAACCAATTAGGTCAGCTGTAAATATTGGAATTGCTTGGTAAACATGCTGGAAGATTGTGCTGACTTGTTAATATAAGTGAAAATGTAATTAGATTTATAACACTTTTTTTCCAAACCATAATTTACAACAACAACAACAGAAGAAAAAAAAATTCCCTTGCAACCTGCTGAAATACCATTATTAAAATGCATATGAAAAGTCAATTATGCCAGAGGGAGGTATTTAAGAGAAGTGAGTTTCCATACCCTGGGATTACACCGTGGGGATTGCATCTTTCTTATTAATTTTTTTACCCCGAGATCTTTGCTGCTGCCAAGTGAAAAGGAACAGATATTTTACTTATTTCATTCTGAAATATCGCTGCAGATAATGCTAAAACGTACACTAAATAACTTTGCTCCTTGAAAACCTCCTTTCTCAAAGCCCCAAGAAAAGCTGAGTAGCCACCGTTCTCGTTTTTATTGATAAGCCTGTCTGTTTTTAAGCAATAGTCCTATTCCTTAAAACATGTGGAAATCATATACCTTCTTTTTTCTGTTATTCTGTTTTATGTTCTAAATGAGTAGATTATTACATGTACTTCTATGGCGAACCCTTTAGTAAAAACAAGAAACAACCTCTTATTTTTGTTGTAAACCCTTGAATTTCCTCTACTCCCAGGATCATGTTGGGAACACAGCTCCCCCCTCAGACAGGATGGCATAAGTACTAGGCTGGCCTTTGATAGGTGGGGCAGCTGGGCCTCCTCTGCCACAGGAGCCTCTGTCCCTCAGGCGAGGCCCACCCGCCTTCTGGAGACTGTTCCAATTTCAGCCCAGACAGGCTGCTGCCTCTCTGCTTTCTGGTTTCCTCATAATGAAATGTAGGTATTATTTTATCTCATCTGTGTTTAAGGTACCAGTGGGGAAAAGCTGGTTAAAAAAAATCATAAAGCAATTTATAAGTGTGAGAGAAGCTGCCGTGTTCAGTCTCAAACTTCCAGTAAAATGTTCAGTTTAGATAATGGAAGAAATTTTTAATACATATTTTTTAGAATTGCTAGTGCATACATTGTGGATAAATTACTCTTTGGGGGAAGATTCTGGGGTTGCTATATGAGAATCAATCAATAAAGTCAATCACATATGTCTGTGCATATACATATACATATGATTTACTTTATACATTTATACTTCATACACGCCTATATATACATACATTACATATACATGTATTTACAGGAAGATCTAGAGAAGCCAGAAATGGGGAGTGGCAGACGTTATGGACTTTGATTCAGGGTAGTAGCTCAAACCAGAGGTATGTCTCAGTCACTGAGAACAATGTAAATTTTCTTCCAACATAAAAATGTTCACAGTCTTTATTGATTGATTGATATAATTACTATGTTTAAGACTTTTATATTTGCATTTACCACAAGTCAGAACACATTAATATTTCCAGTTCTTAAAATAATATTTTATGAAAAGCATTTTCATACTGATTAGCTAGATTTGCTTCCAGTGAAATATTCTGTTAGATTCTACAGACAGCCAAGCCTATGCCTGGCTTTCCACTGTTCATAGGGTAAGTCTGAATATTCTTGGGCCTTTTCTAAATTAAATGTCCCTGATCTCAGTTTTTGCTCACCATGTAGGTACTCAGTGCCAGGGCCATGGCTTAATATGTTTCCTTTCTTTCTCACTTTATTTCTGTTTTAATCCTTGAGAAATCCTTTTTTGTGGATCAACACCAGAAACCAGTTTTAAGAGACTTAGAGATGGCTCAGAGGGAGGAGATAACTGGGAGGATTTGTAGGGCCAGGTCAAGTATCTGCTTGGCCTGTGAGCTCAGTCTTCCAGGAACAACTCCCAGCACCCACACCCCACCCCAAGCCATTGATTTTCATCTGCATCCCTTAAGCTCACCCAGGAACACAGCTCTGAGGTGGGGAAGAAAAAATATCAATGAACCCAATGGCATAAGTCTCTGACCTCTTTATATAGATTCTAGCTGTCTTTTTTTTTTTAACAGTTAATTTGTAGGAGGGAAAGGTGAATATATTATTGAATAAAATAGGCAAAAACCATTCGAGGTGAGTTTACATTCATCTGTTTTTCAAAGTCATGGGCCTATGTCAGGTGACTCTAAATCTTAACGGTTATTTGGAACCAGGAGGAAGAACACAGGAGAAACGTGTTTTTATGATCTGCATAAGCAGATTATCTCTGTCAACCCTGATTATATTCCTCCTTCCAGAGGGACCTTCATGGCCTACCTGCTCACTTGGAACGTTTTGCCTCCTTAGGGCAGTGGAAGTAAAGGAACACCATTCCTAACCCATCAGCCTCTCATTCTTTAGCCAGATACTCTCAGCTCCACCTCCAGAGGTGAGCAACTGCCGCCGGCTCTTTTTCCCTCTCGTACTCCCCCTTTATTCTTCCTCATCTTACTGTTTGAGCCACTGGGTCTCATCGTAGTATTTTTCCAAGCCTGGAAATAACAGAAGATTAGAGTAGGGATAAAAATAGTAATTCCCAGGAGTGTGGCTGTGTGTATGTGGGCACGGAATAAAATGTTCAGGGGATGGGAGGCCTCTTCAAACTGTATCCTGGCCCGTGATCCTAATTCAACCCCTGGCTGACTTGTTTTCACTCTGAGAATCACAGTGTACAATGCAAGACATCTTTGACGGGAGCACTGAAGTTGAAAAGAAGTGATAAGAATTGGAGAAGTAGGAAAAGTAACAATTCTGGAACTAATTTCACTGTACCAAATGGACAAACAATTCTAAAATTAATACTTTCCCCAAGTGCCTGATTTCTAACCTGCCTCTCATCACTGCACTCAGGAATATACTCTAAGGCAAGCAAAAACAAAGGCAAAACAAACAGTAAAACCAACGGTCAACCTATCCAGGTTTATCAGCAGCCAAGGCCTAGGCTGGCAAGCCTGGTGAGAGGTAAGGAGAACAGGTCAGGAGGTTGAGAGATAGGTTTCTCTCCTGGAGTCAATCATTTGTCTCATTTTCTCTGTTTTACTCTTAAAAATATCTTAAGTCTCTCTACCCTTTCCATCTCCAATTCTCATCGCAACCCAAGCTACCATATTCTTTCCCTGAACCACTGGTGAAAATGTTGCTTCACCCGGTCTCCTTCCATCTCTTCTTGTCTCTCCTCATCCATTCCTCTATTGCACTTAGAATGAGGTGTCAAACATGAAAATTTGACAGTATTGTTTCCCTTCAGTGGTTTGTCAGTACCTTTAGGTATAACATCAGAATCCTTAATAATGCCCTTCATCCTATGGTCCCTGCCTCTCAGAAAACTCCTTTGGGCTCAAACAGTATTATATTTTCCCACTTCTCCAAGTATGCACTATGCTCCTTTTCCTGCCGTGGACCTGTGCATATTCCTAGAATGTGATTCCCTTCTCCTATTTGTCTAATAAAATCCCACTGTGTTCCAAGGGCACTTCAAACCTCAACTCAAAATACCTTGGATCACCAAGCTACAAAGGGCTTTGTGTTTGATTCACATTCAGTAAAAATGTGGCTTGTCATTACAAGGAATGAAGTCCTTTCAAACCAAAGTGTGTCTCTCACGTGATCTTTTATAAACTGAATGACTGAAATACAAACATCGTAAGTAGTGTCCAATCACTTGCAAGTAACAGAAACTCTTTTAAACTAAAGAAAGACAAAAAAAAAATTCCTAATAAGGAATCACAGAACAGCAAAGGTATAAGGGAGAAAGCGCTGTATGTCTTCCCTCGAGACTGGAGCCAGTAAGTTGGATCTGTGTGCCCTGAGCCAGTGCTCTCCAGCAGCACCCCCACTGGGTTGTGGGGGTAGATACAGATACAGATATAAATATATATAATTCCATGCCCCCCAGGGTACACAGTGTCATGGTGAACACTTGTGGTACGCATTAAACAATAAATCTATCCCCAAGGAGCATATGTGTGATATGCAAGGCAAAAGGACACATCAATTCATTGCAGAATGGATCAAATAAATGGATACACTTTGTATTTCCATCTAATATTTGGTGAGTGCTTTTGAGGTGCATTATGCTTTGATGGACTCATTAATTTGCAGGAGTTATTGTGCTAGAGATGAGAAAATTAGTGAAATTAATAAGGAAGGCTTCCTGCAGGAGGCAGATCTTGAGCTGCATTTGAAATGCCAAATGCTTTAACAGCTGGCATACTGTGATCTGCACGAATAACAAATAATTAATGCAAAGCAAAGCGAACCTGACTGAAGGAAAACACAGGTTGGCTCTCCCCTCATGAAATTTACCTGGCAACCAGCGAACCATCAGGACTGTGCTCAAGTCACTTTCTCAAGTATTCTGGAAGGCCTGCCTCAGTTGAGTACTGCAAAGCTGGATTTATGGCTCAGATATTTGTTACATTTTAATAAGGCTTGGAGACTTAGATGTTATTCACGTATCTGCCAATCAAGTACCTGCATAAAAAGTAAGACAAACATAACAATAAATGCTAAGCACTCCAGTGTTTTCGGCGACTCCAGAAGGATGCACGCTGCAGGCTTTATGAACGTGTGAGAGTGAATATACAGAAGCTTGGGGAAAAGGTCATTGGTATTTTTGGAGCAATAAATCAAGTATGGAAAGATTTGCATTTTGGCTGTATAACATACAGGGCTGGATTAGAGGGAGAGAATACTTTGAAGTAATATTTCTCTGCTGACTTGTTTTATTAGCTTCCTTTAAACATGTTACATTATTGCTTATAGAATTTCATTTACTCGGATTGGCAGCTTGATAAATACGTCTATTGGCGATGATTTGGATTGCTCTGGGCATTAATATTATTAAAACCTGTCACAAGGAAATGTCTGAAAGATGACTTACTGTAAAGATTACAGCATGAAATAAATCATCCAATGGTATTTGTTACCATTTATGGCCTCTTGGAGCTGAGTCAATCCCTTTTTATGTTGCATTATTTTTCAAGTTTTTATAGCCTTACATTATATATTGCCGTCAGAAATGAACAGATGGGGTGTCGAACATGAGCTTTCTGAATAATTCCCACCCTCTAGTTATTTGTATGAAGGACAAGTGCAAAACTGTGCGTTCTCGAGCAAAAAGGGGAGAGAGAGAGGTGGAGAAGCTGCTGTTGAGGAAAAGGGATCCCTTTTGTCAGGTTGTGCAGGCCAATTCCACCAGCTGGTTGGAATCCCTGACTGGCAGTCACCCTGTTTGGGTTTCAAGCAAGAGACGAGGTGGCTGTATTTGGCTCCAGCGAGCCAACAAATGCCATTTTCAAATGCATTTTCTCAGAGCGCCTCTCGCTGAGACACTGCCACGTTTGGAGGTGAACGTGTCACACTCTTACTCTAAAAAGCTGAGAGATTTACAACACACACACAAACACACAGAACAAGAAGAAAGACACATTGGAAGGATTTCCTGTTCTTTGAGTGAGTGGCAAAGATGCGAGCATCCTGTGGGGGTGCACAAAGGATTCTGTGCCGCCTGAATTATTCAGCCAGGCCCTTGGAATTGATATCAAAGGAATGAAAGTCTTCCCGTGGAGGTTTTTAGCCCCTGATGGAGGATGCAGGAACAGAGGTCTCAAAGGCCTTGGACACACTGAGGCAAGGTATGTCCTTGGGGATTTTTAGCTGTCCTTCTCCAATGGGACCAGGCAGCTGCCCAATTGTCATATGAGCCCCCTGCAGAGTCCTGAGGCCCTGCCACCTTTGGAGATGAGAACAAAAAACAAACAACCCACTGAAAAGCCAACCAGCTTTTTAAGCGGTGGTGGAGGGAAGCACGTTAATTTTTCTCACTTCTCTACTTACCACTACATCCATTCAGAGCAGTTCTATCACATACCAGCATGTTGTAGAGGAGCACCTAATAGACACGGAGTCTGGGTGTTGGGAATCCAAGTTGTTGCTTAATGTCTTAGGACTTTGAGTGAGTCGCCTAATTTCTCATCATCATAAAAAGTAGATAAGAATATTTTTCCTATGTACCTGATGGTGTTGCTGTGAAGTCAAATCATACAACACACACACACACACACACACACACACACACATTTAAGTTGATTGGCTCCCACATCTATCAACCAGACCCTTACCTTCTCTCCACTAAAGCTCTGCATTTTTCTTGAGTGTATCAGTCATTCTCACTCATCTCTCCATCCCCAGATCCCTTCAGGTCAGACCCTCCCTCCACTCTCTCTTAAAATTTATATTATGTGACTTGTAGACACCTAATGTGAGCTTGGACAGCCCCGTCCCCAAGACCAGACCCATTCTTTCATGCGGTCCCTCTGACTCTCTTGTCCCCCATCTCTTCTTCTGTGTCATCTCCCCAAGGGAAGATGTCCCCTTTGCTTATTTGTCACATTTGTGTGAGGATGCTGTCTGGATACATCCTTGTCATTGTTGCCATTAACCATGCACACCTGAAACCACTGGGGGCTGAGGGAGGAATTGCTTCATTCCGGTCAAAGGCCACAGTTTTGCTGCCTTTCAATTGGGATCTCAGAAAGCTTTCTGCCCCTAACCCAAGGAGAGAGTACAAAGGGTAAATCTCAAATAGCTACTGAGTTTATCAAGTCAGTCAGTTAGGCAGAGTCGAATTTATGTACCCTTGTTAGAAATGCGCCTCTCTCCCTCCCTCCCACTACCCCTCCCTCTTCCTCACCCACAGTCTCTGTTTTCCCCTTTGCCTCCAACAAAGGAACATTTTCATAAGCCACTTCCCCAGTCCAGCTGAATGGGCAATGCTGAAGCCCCTACAATCTAACTGATACATAAATGTGTAATTCCTTACATCTATCTATGAGGTGTGCTTTTCTCTTTTTCTTCTTTTGTCATCTCCCTCCTTCTCTTCTTTCCTTTTCCTATTCCTCCCTTCTTTTTTTTTTTTCTTTTACTTTTAAATTTTATTTCCTTTTGCTTCCCCAGACATGGATTGATTGAGTCATCTAGGTTCTGGCTCTTCTGAGTAAGCATCTTGATGTCTCTGTTTCTGTACAGTAACAGATTGTCTCTGATGAGACTACAGTTCACCAAACTAACCAGTGGATGACCTTTTACATACTGTAGAAACTTAGTGCGGACCTGCCTTCAGTGTTCTCTCACCCAGTCCCATGAGGAGAAAACCAATGTTCACCAATTTTGCCATCAGTCTCTGTCCACCCGCACGTTAGAGAAGAGAAGCGTGGCACTAAGCTCAAAGCCTGACCCTCTCATTCACTGGCAGCCATGCCGTTTCTCTAGGCTAAGTCCCCTGTCTGTAAATTAGAAAGGAAATAGACATGGCCATCCAAAGCTCCTTTAAGCTTTAAGTTATCACTTGCTCCCGGTCTAGCTTCCATGTCTTGAAACATCCTTATAGTAACTGATTTCTCCCTGTAATATTTTGTGTTTTGTAGAGAGAAAGGATTCCCCTGATGATATTTACCAAATCTCTTTCTCTGACCAATTCCAAGATAATACCTCATGTAGAGTTTACAAATCCTTCTTTGCTTTAGCTCCCATTTTTAAAAAGTTCTTATAAATCCACTAAAACTATTAAATATTAAGCCATTTACTAAATGTTTCAAAGATGTATGTGTGTGTGTGTGTGTGTGTGTGTGATCATATTGTGTTGTGTTGGATGTGGGTCAGGAAGAGAGACAGTATGACCCAGAGTGACCTGACATAATAAAGTTTCATAGTAATGTCTAATTACTGCTACTCACCTCTTTATCATTAATTCCACAATTCCAGCACATAAAATAACTTAATCATTTTCAGAATTTGCATGACTAATGGAGTGAGTTCTGATAGAATAAGGATAAGTTTCATAATTAGGTTTTGCCGGGAACTTGTGCAAACCAGTCTATTTATAATTTGGTCAGCTCCTGATTTTTAATGAGGGCACTGAGAGTGACTGAAGCCTCTGGCAGCATTCACTTCATATTTTAATTACCCACAGTAATTCTGACAATTACACACATGTCATAAATCACATCATAATGACCCATGAAGAAAGTCTATTTAATTACTGAAGAGGGAGTTCTCAGATTAAACAGGTAGATGGGATGTGCTAAGATATGAACCATATTTGAAAACAGAGCTGACTGAATCTGTGACGTGGAAGAAACCAGCCTCTGAAACTCGAATTATGGAGAATGAGGAAAGCCATTGCCAAATTTCCGGTTTTAGCTCCAACACGTGAGGAGCTTGGAAGTCATCCCTCCTGTTCTCACAAGAGGAAGAAAAAGAAACTGTTCAAAGTGAAAATTGAAGACTTTTCTTTGCCCATCGGAGAGCTGAGGTTTGTAGGACAAACCATCCATCACCCTGCAATCTGGAGAGTCACCGCAGAGATCCGCCTGCCTGGGGAGAGACCCCCTGTATCCATACACTGGTATGCCCTTAAATGGTAATTTTGATGAACTGACAGATGTTGAGTGTGGATTAGGTGAAGAGTGAGAAACTCCTTGGGGCTGCAGGCTTACAGGAACATCCACACTTTGGGGGGTTTTACCTCCAGGAACTCCACCAAATTCTCATAGTAAAGAGCCAGAAAAATACTTCAATAACTCCAGAAGCACAAGGGGAAGAGTAACTGTAGTGAAATACATCCAGGGGTTCACCATAACACAAGCCTGCTCCCCAGGGGAAAAGGTTTTACCAGTGCCCCTCTCAGGCCAGGGAATGGCGTTTCTCCCCCCTTGAGTCCCCGCAGAGCCTTTTTTCTCACCTGCAAGGAGCAGGGTAGAGCTAAGATACACTTGTGAAGATCACAGGACTACTAAAAACAGATTTAGTTACAAAATTCTATACTCTTCCCCTCTCCCATACATTACTACTAACAGGGCTCAGGTATAATGACAGTGGATTATAGTTGAACATGCTGCAAGGTGCAGACTATGCAAGAAACAGTTCTTAGAAAAACCCAAAGACAAATGAGACAAAAGCAAGGACACTAGAGGAATTTGAAGCCTCTGGGAACTTCAGCCGCAGAGGACATTAAACACAGTGCCACCGCCAGCCAGCCAGATTAACATAAAGCCTCACACTCACATCTGTTTACTTTAGTTCTTATTATCTAATACATATCCCATTAAAAAACAAAGCAAAACAAAAAACCATGCTAAACGGCAAGAAATAACACTATTTGAAGAGACAAAACAAGTATTAGAACAAGCCTCAGATGTCTCACCAATTTGGAATTATCAGACAGGGGATTTAAAATGAGTATGAGTATGGGGCACCTGGGTGGCTCAGTCAGTTAAGGGTCTGACTTTTGATCTCACAAACCATGACATTGAGCCCTACATCAGGCTCTGTGCTGATAGTACAGAGCCTGCTTGCAACTTCTCTCTCTCCCTCTCTCTCTACCCATCCCCCTTAAAAATAAATAAATAATCATTAAAAAAATAAAATTGAGTATGATTAGGAGTGTCTGAGTGGCTCAGTTAGTTAAGCACCCAACTCCTGATTTTGATTCAGGTCATGATCTCAGAGTTTGTGAGTGCAAGCTCAGCTGTTAGCATGGAGCCTGCTTGGGATTCTCTGTCTCCCTCTCTCTCTCTTTGCGCTGCTTCCACTCACTCTCTCTCAAAATAAATAAATAAACTTAAAAAAACGAAACAAAAACAAATATGATGAGTATGATCAATACGTTAAGGGCTCTGATGAAAAAAGTAGAAAAAAGTGAGTTAAAAAAGTAGAAAAAATAAGCAGAGGGATGGAAATTCTAAGAATCAAAAGGAAATGCTAGAAATCAAAAACACTGTAACAGAAATTTTTAAAAAAGATGCCTTGATAGGCTCACCAGTAGATTGGGCAAAGCAGAAGAGAGAATGAGTGAGCTTAAAGATATCAGGAATTTCCCAAACTGATATGAAAGAAAAAGAAGAGAAGAATGAAAAAATCAGAACAATACTGAAGAAATTTGAGACAATTTGAAATTGTGTAACACTTGCATTTTGGAATAAAAAGGGAGAAGGGAACAGAAGAAACATTTGAAGTTAATACTGACAGGGAACTTTCCAAAATTAATCACATCAAATCACAGATCCAGAAAGTTCAGAGAACACCAAGTATGATAAATATGAAAATATCTACAACTATGCATATCATATTCAAACTGCTAAAAAACAAAAACAAAGAGAAACTTGTGAAGGAAAGCAGAGGGGGAAAACCAGCCTACTTGTGGAGGAACAAGGATAAGAATTACAGTGGTCTTTTTCTTAGAAACTATGGTAACAGAGAGAATGAAGTAAAATATTTAAAGTATTGGTAAGAAAAAACCCATCAACCTAAAATTTTATATGCAGTGAAATTTTCCTTTAGAAGTGAAGAAAAAATACTTTTTCAGATGGACAGAAACTTAGGGACTTCATCACCAGAAGACCTGCCTTGTAAGAATAGTCAAAAGAAGGTAAGAAAGTAAGACTGTCTTTTCAGGAAGAAGGAAAATGATATAGGTCAGAAACTCAGACATACATTAAAGAGCATTAGAGAAGGAATAAACGAAAGTAAAATAAAATATTTTATTTTTCTTATTTTCATTTGATTTCAATTATAATCATTTAAAGTAATGATAGTAAAATTGTATCGGTGTTGATGGCATATACATACATGAAATGAATAAAATCAATGTCAGAAGAGAGGGGATGGAGGAATCGGGAATAATCTGTCCTAAGCAACCAGCACTACACCAAAGCTTTATAGTGTTATGTGAACATGGACTTAGATTAGTCAAAAATGTATATTGCAAATTTAAAGGCAACTCCTAATTTAAAAAAAAAAAAGTACAAACAGTATACTAAAGGAGGAGATAAAATGAATTAATATAAAATGCTCAGTTGAGGGGCGCCTCGGTGGCTTGGTTAAGCGTCTGACTTCAGCTCAGGTCATGATCTCATGGTTCGTGAGTTTGAGCCCTTCATTGGGCTCTGTGCTGACAGCTCGGAGCCTGGAGCCTGCTTCAGATTCTGTGTCTCCCTCTCCTTCAAACCCTCCCCTGGTTGCACTCTGTGTGTGTCTCTCTCTCAATAATAAATAATAAACATTAAAAAATTAAAAATATTTAAAAAATAAAATGCTGAGTTGAAACCAGAGAAGACAGGAAAAAAAGGTGTGAGAGAAGAACAAATGCAACAAATAGCAACAATTACAAACATGGTAGATAATCCAATTGTGTCAATGATCACTTTTAATTTTAATTTAAAAAAAATTTAAGTTTATTTATTTGAGAGGGAGAGAGAGAGAGCGTGAGCACTTGAGGGGTAGAGAGAGGGGGGGAGAGAGAATCCCAAGAAGGTGCTGCACTGTCATCACAGAGCCAGATGAGAGGCTTGAACTCACCAACTGTGAGATTATGACCTGCACCGAAACCAAGAGTTGGGTGCCTAACCAGGCACCCCTCAGTAACCACTTTTAATAAGAATGGTATAAATGAAACAAGTAAAAGACATATTGTCAGCGTGAATAAGGAAACAGAACCTAAATGTATGCTAACTATAAGAAACTCAGTTTAAATGTAAACATTTGGACCAGTTAAAAATGAAAAGATGGATAAAGATAACCCATGCTGACACTAATGAAGAAAAAAAAGCTTGAATTTCAGTCAAAGCAGATTCAAAACAAGGAGAATGGATAAAGAGGGACATTACATAATGATAAAGAGGTCAATCCTTCAAGAAGATAATAATGATCCTAAATGTGTATGTACGTAAAATCAGATCATCAAAATATATGGAACAAAAAATTGATAGAACTGAAAGAGGAAATAAACAAATCCACTCTTAAAGTTGGAGATTTAATGACCCCTTTTTCAGTAATTGATCAAGTTAGCAGAAAATCAGTAAGGATATAGTTGCTCTAAACAGGATTATCAATCAACTTGATCTAATTGACATTTGTAGGATACTTCAACAATAGCAAAATGCACATTCTTAAGTATACAAAATAGACTACATTCTGTAGGGCCATACTACATTCTGGGCCAATATATTAAGAAATTTAAAGGAATCAAAATCATACAGAATCTTCTCAGAACCCAATGGAATTAAATTAGAAATCAACTACAGAAAGAGCCAAAAAATCCCCTAAATATGTGGAAATAAATTTTAAATAACATATAGGCCAAAGAAGTCTAAAGGAAATTTTTAAATGTTTTGAACTAAAGAAAAATGAAAATACAAATTATCAAAATTAGATGACAAAAAGCAGTGCCTACAGGGAATTTTATGACATTAAATGAATATATTTAGAAAAGAGAGAACTAAAATCAATAATCTAAGCTTCTAACTTAAAGTATCTCAGCTAAACAGAAGAAAAGTAGTAACGAAATTAGAGGATAAGTCAATTAAAATTAAAATAGAAAAACAAAAGAGAAAACCATCAAAACCCAAAGGTTACTTCTAGCCAGACTAGATGAAAAGGGGTCATGACTACCAATTCCATGAACATCAAAAGGATACTTTAGGAATTCTGTTAAATCTCTACAGAGAATTTGATTTAGATGACACAGAACAATTCCTTCAAAGACACAAAGTACTGGCGCACCTGGGTGGCTGTGTTCGACTTCGGTTCAGGTCATGATCTCATGGTTCTTGAGTTCAAGCCCTGCATCGGGCTCTATGCTGATCGCTCAAAGCCTGGAGCCTGCTTCAGATTCTGTCTCCCTCTCTCTCCTGTGTTCCTCCCCTGCTTATACTCTGGGGCTTGCTCTCTCTCTCTCTCTCTTTCTCTCTCTCTCTCAAAAGTAATTAATATTAAAAACTATATTTTTAAAGAAAGACACAAAGTACCAAAACTCATGCAAAATTCTTTGAATAGATCTATATGTATTAATAAAGTCAATGATTAATACACCCCCAGAAGGTGAATTCTACCAAGCATTTAAGAACTGATACCAATTCTCCACAATCTCTTTCACAAAATAGAAATAAACTGTATACTTCCTAACTCACGACCGACATTATCCTAATACCAGAACCAGATAGATATAGATAAGAAAGGAAAACTATAGGCCAGTATCTCACAGGAACATATATAAAAATCCTTAATAAAATAAAGGCAATGCAAATGCAATAATACATAAAAAGAATTTTTATTATGACCACTTAGAATTTATTCCAGCTATGTGAGCCGTGTCAAACATTGGCAAATCAATCAATATATTCGTCTACATAGCAGACTAAAGAAGAAAAATCATATAATCATTTCAATCAATGCATAAAAAGCATTTGACAAAATACAGTATTCATTCATGATTAAAAAAGAAAAACTCAGCAAACTAGGTAAAGAGGCTAACCTCCTCAATTTCATAAAGAATGTCTATGAAAAACATACAAGTAACATCATAGTTAATGATCAGAAATTGGGTGCTTTCCCCTTAAGATCATATATAAGGCAAGGATATACCCTCTTATCCCTCCTATTTACCAGCATATTGGACGTTCTGGCAAGTGAAAACAGAAAAGGGAAAATAAAAGTTACACAAACTGAAAAGGAAGAAGTAAAATTATCTATCTTCACAGATGACTTGACTATCTCTGTAAAAATCCCAGAGATGCTACAAAAATATGCTTGCAAACTATTATGTGGGTATAGCAAAGTCTTATAAGATTAATGTACAAAAACCAATTGTTTTCTTGTATCCAAGCCACAAACAACTGGAATTTGAAATTTTATTTTATTTTATTTTAATTTTTTAACGTTTATTTATTATTGAGAGACAGACACAGAGCATGAGCAGGGGAGGGGCAGAGAGAGGGGGAGATACAGATTCAGAAGCAGGCTCCAGGCTCTGAGCTGTCAGCACAGAGTCTGACGCAGGGCTAGAACTCACAAAGTACGAGATCATGATCTGAGCTGAAGTCGGATGCTTAACCTACTGAGCCACCCAGATGCCCCTGGAATTTGAAATTTTAAAAATACCATTTATGGGGTGCCTGGGTGGTTCAGTCGGTTTAGCGTCCAACTTCAGCTCAGATCATGATCTCATGGTCTGTGGGTTCGAGTCCCACATCAGGCTCTGTGCTGACAGGTCAGATCCTGGAGCCTGCTTCGAATTCTGTGTCTCCCTCTCTCTCTGCTTCTCCCCCATTCATGCTCTGCCTCTCAACAATAAATTTTTAAAAAGTTAAAAATAATTTTTTAAGTACCATTTCAATAGCATCAAAAGAAAATTACATACATAGCTCACAATATATATATAGGATCTACAGTCTACATACAAAAAAATAAAACTCTGATGCAAGAAATTAAAGATCTAAATAATGCAGAATGATTCCATATTCATAAATTTGAACACTCAGTATTCTTAAGATGTAAGTTCCTTCCAACTTGATCTATAGCTGCAACACAATTCCAATAAAAATTCCAGTGAACTATTTTGTAGATATTTACAAAGTGATTCTAAAATTCATTTGAAAAGGAAAAAGTCTGCAAAAGCCAACACAGTATTGAAGAAAGAACAAGGTTGGAGGACGCATGCTCCCCAAATGCAAGACTTACTAGCAAGCTACATTAATCAAGATATCATGGTACTGGTAAAAGAATATACACATTAATCAATGTAACACATAAACTCAAAAATAGGACAACACAAATGTGATAAATTGATGTTTGATAAAGGAGCAAAGGCAATTAAATGGAAAAAGAACAGTGTTCTCAACAAATAGAAATGGAACCATTCAATGTCCACATGCAAAAACCACAGCCAGACAAACCTAGATGTACACTTAAATTATACCTTTAACAAAAATTGGATCAAAATGTATATCTAAATGTAAAATGCAAAACTATAAATCTTATAGAAGAAATAATAGGAGAATGGCTAGGGAAAGTCGGGTTTGTGGATGATTTTTTAGATAAAACACCAAAGTACAATCTAGGAAAGGAAATATTATAAGATCAATAAATTGGAATTGATTAAACTCAAAAGCTTCTGTTCTTTGAAAAACACTGTTAAGAAAATGAAATGATAAGGCACAGAAAATATTTGCAAACCACATATTCCATATAGGATTTGTATCCAAAATAAAAAATGCTTAAAACTCAATAAGAAGAACAATCTAATTAAAAATGGGCAAATAGATAAAAAATCACCTCAACAAAAAAAGGATATATAGATGGAAAATAAACATACGAAAAGATACTCAAGTCATTTGTCTTTATAGAATAAAACATTGATGAGATACCACTATATACCGTTTCATTTGGCTAAAATTTAACAAAACCAACAATACCAGTGGCTCCAACAGTGCATAGCAACAGGAACTCTCATTCATTGTCTGTAGGAATGTAAAATGGCAGTCGCTTTGGAAGAGAGCTTGGCGATTTCTTACAAAACTAAACATAGTCTTACCATACAATCCAGTAATTGTGCTCTTAGGTATTTACCCAACTTCCTTGAAAATTTATATACACATGAAAACCTGCATATGAATGTTATAGCAGCTTATTCATAGACACCAAAAAGTACAAGCAGTGAAGATGCTTGTGGATCTTGAAGCATCTTCAAGGTGAATGAAAACTGTGCTGTTCAAAGAATGGAATTTTATTCCATAATTTAAAAATATAAACTGTGAAGCCACAGAAAGACAGGAAAGAATCTTAAATGATATTGCTAGGAAAAAGAAGTCAGTCTGAAAAGGCTACATATCTTATGATTCAAATTAAATGAAATTCTGGAAAAGGCAAAACTATAATGATAGTAAAAACAAAAACCATTACCTGCCCATATAAACTCAAGCTACATGGTTGCCTATAAACAAGATAAAATTTGTTTAAAACAAAGTATGTTTTGAAACATAGCATGGTATGTCTTCTCTCAAAAAATCATTATACTGCAGAAATGCTTTTTTTCCAAAGAATTTCTAATACTTTTGCTTTTGTAAATGTTGATATCAATGTTTAAGTGGGAGGAGCTGCCAATATTTGCTTGTTTTCAAGCCCTCTCATAGGTTGGTATTCTTATCATATTAGTTATTTTCACTCAATGGAGTCTGGTTTTCAGTTTGGCTTTGATTTGGCCTTCCAGGAAAGGATATATGCCAACCAAATGATCATATGTTATTTTACAGTACTCAAGCTACACAAATACTCAGGCTGGCATGGCCAGTCTATCTCCCTTATTCACCAAACAACAATGGGATCTTGATCAAGTTACCTAGCTTCCTAAAATTCCTCGTCTGAAAATAAGGTAATTGCAGGATTAGCAATAATAAACGTGAATCACCTAGCACAGTGCCTTCCAAATGGTGCTTAGTCAATACATGGTACCTATTATAAAACAGAGTATAATCTGAAATTTGCTTGAAGAACATGAAATTATAGAAGAATGAGTTAGTTGAATTATTCTTATGCTAATCACAGCCTATTGCATCTACATGTCAGGACCAGTGCTTCCTTTCCAACCTGTTGCCAAATGAGTTTGAGCCTAAGAGGGAGGGGAACACTTCCTATGGGAAGAGTATATAGATAAGTGATTGGCTCCAGCTGCTCTTCATTTCCTAGGCTGAAGGGAGTTTATTTACAGAATATTTCTTCGGAAATGGTATTTATTAAATCCATTTACTAAATCATAATCATATTCAACCTATCTTGAACATTTTCCCCTTGAAATGGGGTATTAGACAATCTCTTGGTTTTTTCTCTAGTACATCCAATGGTATTCATCATGTGTGTATTTTATTACTTTAAATTTCACCTGTTATTTTATGGTTTGGTGAGGGTGCACATCTCACTGTAATCACCATGTATCTACAAATAGATAGGAATTTCCCTAACATCATTGAAGGCGAAAGCTATAAGGAAGTTGAATTTTATATTTGAGTTTGAATTCCTTAATTGTAGGAGAGATGATGGACTTATAACTCTTAATCCAATAAAATGTGGCAACACAACTGGCCAAGTTTAGAGATACAGTCCGTGCCTCTCATCAGTGATTAAGTGTCCAAACACTAAGTCAACAAATATCTATTGGAAATTTAATAGATGCCCCCAGTAATTTTAATGTGGAAGACACTGTGCTAAATGTCACACATGTGATCTCTGTTTTCATGGAATTCAATGAAACATGTAAGCCTTAGAGTGGAAATTTGAACACTACTGAATCTTCTATAAATGTCAACAGTATATGAGATACTCATTGCAAGATTTTTCAACCTCAGTGAGTCAGAAGTCTTAGAATGAATCATTTTGGATAGCTTTGCCTAGAACTTACTTACCTAAGCATTATCATTTAATAACTTTAGATGGAAGTAATTCTAGAAACATTGGCACTTTCCTGAATCTTTATGGAAGAATGTATTGACTATAACTGAACTTCTTCTAGGCTATTCAGTTATCATTATGGCTGTCAGTGATCATATGTATTATGGTATACAGTACAGTTATAGTTTATTGAATTGGAGGAGAATTTGACCCTACAAGAAAATAAATAGTAGAATACTATAGTAGTACTATAGAAAACTTAAAAAATAATTAATAGTACAAAATAAATAGTAGAATACTATACTTTTTCCTTCTTGTGGCTACTTTGTGTTTTTATTGAAAGTTTTATTGAGATACAATGCACATACTTTAATCTTCACCCTTTAAACTGTACAACTCAGTGGTTTTAGTCACAGAGTTGTCTGCTATCATAAATATCTAAATTCAGAACAGGTTCATCATTCTCAAAGGAAACTTCATAGCCATTAGCAGTCACCTCCCGTATGCCCTTCCTCACACCCTCTGGTAATCATTAATCTAATTTCTACTTTTATGGATTTTCCTATTATAAACATTTCATGAAAACTGAATGACATGATATATGGCCTATTGTATCTGGCTTCTTTTTACTTAATGTTTTCAAGGTTTATAGCATGTCAATCCTTCATTCTTTTTAGCACTGAATAATATTCCAATGTATCAGCCCACTATATTTTATATATTTATTTATAAATATTTATAAATATTTATCGGTTGATAAATATTTGGGCTTTTTCTTTCCTTGGCTATTATGAATAGCTGCAATGAATATTTGTGTCTAAGTTTTGCATAAACACATATTTTCTATTCTCTTGGATATATGTTTAAAAAGTATAAGATACAGCAATGTATGAGAGTTTCAACTTCTCTTTCTAACACTTGTTATTATGTGTCTTTTTTATTATGGCGATTCTAGTGTGTGTGAAGTATCTCATTGTTTTGATTTGAGTATCCTTGATGGCTAATAATTTTGAGCATCTCTTCATCTGCTTAATGGTCATTTGCATGTTTTCCTTGGAGAAATGGCTATTCAAGCCTTTTTACCCATTTTTTAACTGAATTGTCTTTTTCTTGTTGAATTGTAAAAGTTATTTATATGTTCCTGCTAAAGCTCCTTGTCAGATATATTATTTGCATATATTTTCTCACATTTTGTGAGTTGTCTTTTCACTTTCTTCATGGACTCCTTTGAACCACAAAGATTTCTAATTTAATGACATCCAAATTGTCTATGTTTTCTTTTATTGCCTGTGCTCTTTGGTGTTATGTCTAAGAAACTATTGCCTAATCCAAGGTTTTGAAGATTTAAACCTGTGTTCTTCTAAGAGTTTAAGCTTTTAGCTTTTACATTTAAGTCTTTGATCCAGCTTGAGTTAATTTTTGTATAAGGTGTAAGGGAAGGGCCCGGCTTTATTCTTCTACATGTGGATATCCAGTTGTCACTGTATTTATTGAGAATACTGTTCTTTTACCCCATTTAATTATGTGGTTCTCTTTTTGAAAATGAATTGGCCACTAATGAAAGGGTTCATATCTGGATTATTATTCCATTGATCTATATGTCCATCCTTATGCCAGTAACATAATGTCTTGATTAATGTACTTTGCAGTGAGCTGTGAAATCAGGAAGTGTGATTTCCCAACTTTATTCTTTGTCTAGATTGCTTTGGTTATTCTAAGTTCCTCAATTTACATAGAATTTTAGGATCAGTTTGTCAGATTATCCTAAAAAAAGGATATACAGCTAGAATTTTTTTAAGTTTTTTTTTTCTTTTTTTATTTTTGAGAGAGAGAGAGAGAGAGAGAGAGAGAGCTCACACAACCAGGGCAGGGGAAGAGGGAGAGGGAGAAAAGGAATCTTAAGCAGACTCCATGCCCAAAGCACAATACAGGGCTCAATCTCACAACCACAAGATCATGACCTGAGCCAAAATCAAGAATCAGATGCTTAACTGACTGAGCCACACAGGCACCCCTACAGCTAGAATTTTGACAGAGACTGAGTTAAAACTTCAGATCAATTTGGAGAGTATTGCCATTTTAACAATACTTAGTCTTTCAATCCATGAACATGGGATGTCTTTGTATTTCATTAAATCTTCTTTAATATCTTTCAATAAAATTTTACAGTGCTCTTGGTACAAATTCTGGATGTCTTTTGTTAAATTTATTTCTGAGTATTTAAATTTTGGTGCTGTTATAAATGGAATTGTTTTCTTAATTTATTATCAGATTGTTAATACAATATATCTTTGTTTATTGGTCTGTGTCCTGAAAACTTGCTGAAGTTGTTAGTTTTAATAGATTTTTGTGTGTGTGTTTCCTTAGTATTTTACATACAAATGTAAGATTGTGTTATATGCAGATAGAGTTACTTTTACTTCTGTTTGTCTTATCTGGGTGTCTTTTCCTTCTTTCGTTCCTTCCTTCTTTCATTCCTTTCTTTCTTTTTGTTTTCTTTCTTTTCTTTCTTTCTTTCCCTTCCTTCCTTCCTTCCTCTTTCTTTCTTTCTTTCTCTTTTCTTTCCTTTCCTTTCCTTTCCTTTCCTTTTCTTTCCTTTTCTTTTCTTTTCATTTCTTTTCATTTCTTTTCTTTTCTTTTCTTTCTTTTCTTTCTTTCCTCCCTGATTGCCCTGGGTAGAACCTCCAATATTGAATAGAAACAGCAAGAGTTAACAACTTTTGTCTTGTGCCAATCATAGTGTTTTTGTTTTTGTTTTTCCTGGCATTCAAGATTCTCTCTTTGCCTTTGGCCTTCAAAGTTTGATTATAATGTAGATATTATCCTACTTGGAGTATGTTGAGCTTTTTAGATGTGGATTAAGGTTTTCATCTAATTTGGGAAGTGTTTGGTGATTATTCATTCAAATATTCTTTCTGCCCCTTTCTCTCTATTCTCTCTTTCTGAGGTTCTCATGTGTAAGTTGGTAATTTGATATTCTAGTTTTCTGAATCTCTGTTCATATTTCTTCATTTCTCCCCTATTCTTTATATTAAATAGTCTCCATTGGCCTATATTCAAGTTTGTTGATTTATGTCTGCCGGTTCATATCTCGTTAAGCCCCTCTAGTAAAAGTATTTTGTACTCCCCCCCCAAAAAAACCCAACAAATAATCTGATTAAAAATGGGAAGAAGACACAAACAGACATTTCTCCAGACATGTAGATGGCTAACAGACACACAAACAGATGCTCTACATTACTCATCATATCAGGGAGATGCAAATCAAAACTATAATGAGATATTACTTCACACCTGTGAGAATGGTGAAAATCAAAAACACAAGGAACAACAAGTGTTGGTGAGAATATGGTAAAAAAGGAACCTTCATTTACTGGTGGTGGGAATGCAAACTGGTATAGCCACTGTGGAAAACAGTATGGATATTCCTCAAAAACGTAAAAATAGAACTACCGTCTGATCCAGTAATTGCACAATGGGGTATTTACCCAAAAAACATGAAAACATTAATTGAAGGGAAATATGCACCATATGTTTATTGCAGCATTACTTAACAATAGCCAAACTATGGAAGCAGCTCAAGTGTCTTATCAGTAGATGAGTAGATTAATAAGATGTGGTATATATACAATGGAATGTTACTCAGCCATAAAAAAGAATGAAATCTTGCCATTTGCAACAACTTAGATGGATATGAAAGGTATAACACTAAATGAAATAATCAGAGAAAGACAAATACCATACAGTTTCACTCGTGTGAAATTTAACACAGCAAATGAACAAGGAAAAAGAAGAGACAAACCAAAAAACAAACTTACTATAGAGAACAAACTGGTGGTTACCAGAGGGGCGGTAGGTGCAGAGTGGGTTAAATAGGTGATGGGAATTAAGAGTACACTTGTCATGATGAGCACTGAGTAATGTATAGAATTGTTGAATCATTATATTGTATACCTGAAACTAATATAACACTGTATGCTAACTATACTGGAATTAAAAAAAAAACTTAAAAATATTTTTTCAGTTATTATACTTTTCAACTCCAGAATTTCCATTTGGTTTTTATTTTCTATCTTTTTATTGATATTCTATATTTGGTGAACATTGTTCTCCTAATTTTCTTTAGTTCTTTAGACATGGTTTCCTCATTTTTTAAATTGTATTTATGATAGCTGTTTAAAAATATTTGCCTAGTAAGTCCTGGGTCTGGTCTTCCACAGGGACAGTTTCTATCGACTGCTTTTTTGCTATGTATGGGCCATACTTCCTTGATATTGGTGTCTCATAATACCTTGTTAAAAGCCACATGTTCTTAATAATAGAAAGTGGCAACTCTAGAAATTATTTCCCTCCCTCACCCTAGAGTTTGCTCTTGTTAGTGTTCCTGTTGTTTGATTGTCTCATAACTTTTCTGAAAGAATTCTTTACAGTCTGTATTCTCTGTGGTATCTTGATACTGAAGTCTTTACACACTCAGCTTTCGGGTTAGCTAATGATTGCCCTGAGATTCACTTAAATGCTTCGAACCAATAAATCTCCACCTTTGCCAAGGGGCTCTGTGTGCAGTTGGAGAGTGCCTTCAGCACTCTAGCAGTTCACATCTCTGTCTTAGCCTTCACTTCTTGTTTGTGTAGACTTTCAAGGGCAGCCACATGTAAGAGATTAGGGATGTCTCAGATCTCTTGGGCATCATGCGTACAGCCCTGTACATGCATGTGATTCCTTTTAGATTCCTAGAATGAATAAATTAAAGCTTTTCAAGCTCCCATGGACTCCCCATTCTCCAGTTTTGCTATTTAAGGGTTTGTTTGTTTTTTTGTGTGTGTTTTGTTTTTTGTTTTTTGTTTTTGGCTCTCCTTTTGTTTGTTACACTGTTATCTCTTCCTCAGTATCTGCAGTTTTAAGCAACTACTACTTACTAGTTTTGGAAAATCCTCCAGGAGTACTAGCTGTTCTCACTGAGGAAGCTCCAAATCAGGTCATATGAAGACAGGCCTTTATTTGTGGGTGGGTATCTCCAGGGAGCGGCCATAAAACTGAAAAAAATGACATTTTATATGGGACTTTTGGGGAGCTCAAGATCCATCCTTCCCCTTCCAGTGGCTGCTAGACTGCTGATTTTTGTGGTTACTGATATTGTGAGGTTGTTGAATTCTAAAGCTACTACATAGCTGGGAAGAGGGGAATGAGAATAAGGCAAATTAAATGCACACATTCACTGTTTTTTACCAAGACTCTGCCATTTTCCTTTAATTAAATACTCCTTAATTACTTTAAGCCTCTGGTTAATTTCCAGAATTCTGAAAAAAGTTGATTTTGGAGATTTCTGTCGATATTCTCATCGCTTTTATGAAACAGTAGATTTTTAGAGGTCCTACTGCCATTCTAGAAGTACTTCTTCACCATGGCTTCTTTTCTAGTTTGTTTTTCATCTTTGTATTTCTATATAAAGTCTTTACAATTATCATTCTTTGAATCACAAATAATGCCATACTACTTTATTCACTTTCCATCATGTCAAAAGTTACAAAAAGAAGTGAGATCATTATCTGTACACAAGTTTGCAGCAGGCGTTTTTCCTGATCTCAGTTCCAGGAGTGTTTTTTTGGTTTTGGTTTTGGGTTTGGGTTTGTTTTTATTTTTTCGTTTTTGTTTTTGTTTTTGTTTTTTTGGAACTTGATGCAAGTGCAAAGGAAATTTCTACATTTTTAAGTTTTTTTAACTATGCAGTTGAGGCATTCCCACCTAAACTTCCATTGTAAGTGATTGATCTGCCATATAATGACCTACCAAAAGACAAATATTGAGAGAAGAGTTTAATATAATTCTGTAAATGCCTTCTAAGTGATGCATATGCTCAATTAGAATCATATGCTCATGGGGTACTATCAGTATTTGGCAGTACCTATCTGTGTAAACAGACAATTTCAAGGATTATATATGTTAAACCTTATTAGGGTCAGCATTAACATAAGAACATTTGCAATTAATTTTGATGACAGATAACACTAATTATGAATGTCAATTATGGAAGATCCCTTTAAAAAGTTCTTTGTTTTGATTAGTAGATCTGTAATACAAAAATTATTATTATTATTATTATATTTTGAATACTATCAATGAGAGATTGTGAAAATTTAATTTATCTCTTATATAGCTACCTGTATAATATCACTCTTGCCTCTTGGCCTGCGACATTTAACATGCTTACTATCTGCCCAGCCACTTCACAGAAAAACAATGTGTCGATCCTGTTCTAGATGGATAAGTTGACCAGTATCTCATCAGATGTCTGGAAATAATAGATAAAGATTAATTTTAGGATAATTTCACAAAGGCAATAATCCTCATCCCAAACTTACTAAAAGTTTTGAGGTTAAATTAAAAGGGTGTTGAAGAGCTTGAAAAAGTAGAGAGGCAAAGGAAGAGTGCCCACTGAAAGAGCAATTTGACTCTTCAATTATATAATCTCAATTTTCCACTGAAGTAATAATAATGTAGAAGATTAAAGAATCAAAGAGTAGAATAAAATAACCATTAAGACACCTGAAACCTGGTGTGGTTTCTGTTAGACTTTCGCCCAGCATCCTGAGTGAGAGAGGATGGGCTCCTTTCAGATGCTCTAATGGATGAGGTGGGGAGAAGATTTAACAGAGCATGTAATTTCTTTATTCTTTCACAGAGTGACGAGAGCTCAGATATAACTTGGAATCTATTTCCATGGAGATTTTGATATAGAGACGAAAGAGATGATAGGAAGGAAGGCATTTACGTTCTTTCAAAATAGTCAAGAAACTACTCATCAGGAAGGCAGATATCATTTATATTTGTATTAAGTGTCTATATAATTCTACACAGATGCTACTTTATTGTAATGTATAGAAGCCAGACCTTCTTAGCTGAAACCTTTGGCAGTGCACTCTTTGGGGTCTTCCATTTGGTCTACATGGGCAGTAATGAGGGACGTGCATGCACTTCTGCCTGTTGGGTGACTAGTGTTGGACCATTGGGTGTTCTTGTCCCTGATGTGAGATAGGGCAAGAAAGATACAAGGCAAAACTCACTTATTAGCATGGACAGTGGTTCCATGGCACAGGGGACATTTAGGTGAGACATACAAAGGACTTTTATTGCCTAAAGGTGTATGTATGTGCATGTGTTTGGTGGTGATTTTTAAATTATAGCAAAGTTGGGGTGCCTGGATGGCTCAGTAGATTGGGCGTCCGACTTCAGCTCAGGTCATGATCTCCCAGCTCATGGGTTGGAGCCCTGCATTAGGCTCTGTGCTGACAACTCAGAGCCTGGAGCCTGCTTCGGATTCTCTGTCTCCCTCTCTCTCTGTCCCTCCCCTGCTCACTCTGTCTCTCTCTCAAAATAAATAAACATTAAAAATTTTTTCTGGGAATTACAGCAACATTCCCAGAAAGGTTATAGGATCATTCTTTTCTCTCCTCTCTCTCTCTTTTCCCTTTCCTCCCTCCCTCCTCTCCCTCCTCTAAAAGGCTGCAACTAAGCAACTAAGTAAAGAATATTGGAAAGTTCCTTCTGGAGCTTAAGCAGTAGAGGTAAGAGGGGAGCATCCAGATGGTTTCTTGATGCAACAAGCCTTGTCTTCAGGAAATCCAGATGTGAATGTTACCTTTATAGTCACATGTAAGAAAAGTTAAGGGCTTGATGTGCTGCAGAAACTTAATTTCAAATTAGAGGGGAACAGAACAAGAGGAACATTCTACTTCTTTCCTCCTTCGTTCTCATTCATCTTTAACTTAAGGATCTAAAACATAGGGAACCTCTAAGGAGAGTGCTTGTGACCTCCTGCCTTGTTAAGGCCATATCACCCTGCAGATCACCTTCTACATCCCCCATGCATGAAAAAAAAAAAAACCCTGACTCTATCTTTCATCCCTAATAACAGCCCCGCTTTAATCACTTCTTCTTATTAAAGAACACTAACAGCCTTTTCCCTCCCCCCTAGAGGCTCCTACTTCTAACTTTTCACCTTTAATCAAGGCATGCCACTTAAAAAAATAGCCATCATGTAGTCCATTGAGCAGAAGGAGGGCCCCATGTCATGAGTGATCCCAAGTGGCCCTCACCGCCGTTATCTCCATTGCTTCTTGACAGGTCACTGGTGCTAAGTAAAATGTTACAACACTCAGGTTGCCTTTATTCAACAGCCTTCCCTCCAGTGATGGCTTCCAGATGGGAGGAAATTTTAAAAGCCTGTGGCCCTCAACACTTCATTAGGTCCTTTCAGTGTTTCCAAAAATCTGTAGTCCCCAGCACACTAATAATCTCCCTCCTTGTTGACATTCAGCAACAGGAATGTTAGAGAACCTAAGGAATGTAGATAAGAAGCCTTCACAAATAACTTCCCATTTAAAAAAGAAAATCCAGTAGCATTCATGTAACCTGCAATTATTTTTGTTTCCTCTGCACAGCTTGTATCTTTCAATTTGGTAGCCCTCCCCTACCTCACACACACACATGCACACAAGCGCATACACACACTTACACCAGTAACATTTTGATGGATGCTATTTTTTCCTGTCCTAATTTCTTCAGTAGCTGGGGGAGGCTGCTATTATTATTAATAATTGCCCAGACGAAGCTTCTCACCCAATGCATGAGGAAATCATTTCTGTCGTGCTAATCTCTGACCCAGGCTCAATCCCATAAAACCTTAGAAAGTGTATAAATACAATGAAAAATTAGCTAGTTTTCAGCTATTTCAAATTCCTACTTCCTACCTCCATATCCCACCAAAAAAGCAGGCTTTTTCCTGAAATTCTCATTTGCTTCAGTAGCGTGTGTTAGGATCAAAAGTATCAGTAACTGACTTGATCGTTCAGTTCCTAGTCCACTGAGCAGACAAGACTATATCCCGAACTCTGGAAAATATTTTTCATTTGGGTCCACCTCTGTGTTTAGTATGTCATTTGATATTTAGAAGGTGTTGGGAGGGGTGGGAAAGAGCACCTAAAAATACAGCCTCATGATGCAAAGATTGGCCGTGGAGACCGTTCGTCTGAGATGTGAGGTTTGCCCTGAGCCCCAGGCTCCTCTACTCACGGCACAAACTCCAGCCTTTATTAAAGATACCTGCTGCTTTGGGTCATGCCTCATTTGTGCTCAAATTGTAGGAAATCCCAAATGCAATATCCATAAAATATAAAGGGATTTAAATGAGGGTCTGTCTGGGGAGTGGGTGAGGAAGAGGGAAACTGTCTTTTTTTGTCTTTCTCCTTGATCTTCTGTCTGGTAACAATTTAAATTCTGAGGTGCCTGCATGTATATTTTCACAGAAAATGCTCTGCAGAAAGCTGTCAGTTTATACCCATCAGAAATAAAGCAAAGCTTAACAGAGAGATGCTCAAATGAGAGCTCAGATGTGGGTTTATCTACTAGAAGCACCGTCTTATTGCCTTCACCTGGTCTGGGACCACTGTGACCTCGTGTCTAATTTCTAAGCAAGACGATGGGAAAAAATGTCTTTGTGGAGATTTTAAATTATAAACATTGAAAACAGAGGCCATGGATTTGATAGACTCCATCTGTAAAGCGGCATTTAAAGGCAAACAGAACAGTCTATTCACAGCTGATTTGGCTTACATTAGAACACAGTTTATATTCTCTTATGTAGACTGAAACAAGGCTACACTCAATACAATGATATCCTGAATTTTATTATATGTTCTTTTTAAAATACCATTCACAGATTTTTTTTAAAAAATCATACCTATAATCTTTACTATTAAAGTTTATAATAACCACCATGATTTCTTATGCAACAAATCAAGAGACAGGAACCAGAGGGAGGAGGTTGGAAGATAGAATTCACTGGAAACTACTTGTCTTAAAACATACAGGTCTCTGACCACCCAACTGTCTTTCCTTCCATTGAGCATCAACCAAATCCACCTATAGGCAAAGAGGCAGGTTTTCTGGGCATAGTGTTTCAAGGATTTAATTCTCTCTTCCCTTTTCCTCCCTCCCTAGAAGCTTTTTCCCATTCTGATAGGAGAGGGTCTCATTTTAGTGCTGAAAGTCTCCTGTCCTGGGAAACTCCACTTCTGAACACACAGTGGCAGCTGCTCCCCTCCTTTCCTAGGGTTTCCCACAAGGCAACCAAGATGGCATGATGCTTGAGAGACAACCAGCCTGCTGCCAACATAGACTATCCCACAAGATTTCATGGCAGGTTTTCTTGCACTTTACCTAGTAGGAAAGGTGTCATGGCAAGGATGCACATTCCGCCTTTCTCATGGAAAAGGAAGTGATCACAGAGGCCTTTTTAGCAAGGACGGGGGATTGTGCTCTGCTCCTTCCTGGGATCATTACATGGTTTCTTGGTCCCAAAAGTTTCTGAGACCTCACGGGACTCCTTTTCCATTTGCTCACACATAGGTACCTAGAGGAATGGACTGTAAAAAAATGATCCATGTTTTTAAACTTTAAGTTTCCCTCCAAGGTAAAAAATAATACCTTTTTATGAATAAGTGGCAACCAAGTGAAACCCAGAAAAATTAAATCATAACGTGGCCATAAAGGCTCATATTTGGAAGTTTGACTATAGCACGTGTGTAGTATGTGTAAATGTGTGCAAGACAGAGGGAGAAAGAGACAGGCACAGGATAGAGTGGGAAGCACTGGGTATACAACTTGGCCCTCACATTCCCAAATTTTAGGTGATTTTCTTTTTCCTAGAACATGAAAGGTGGTAGTCAGAATTGTCAAGCAGTCAGTATTTTCAGATTAAGTATAAATTGAATCACCTTGTCACTATACACAAAGTCATCAGAGAGAAGGCAGCTGTAGCCTTCAAGATACAAAATCCTTAGTGGCACCAAAGGGATCCTGGGACAGATTTTCCCTCCATTTTTGGTGGGAACTTGATCACTACCTTCAAGGTACAGTTTCAGTGGATTTTTCCAAAGATTGAACCAAGAGGGGCACTGAAACTCATGGGCACACTGGCACCTTCCTCCCTACTTCTTCCCAATGCTTGACCAAGGGACTTGTCCTTACTATGCTAGGTCTTTGAAACTTGTTATTTTAGTTTAACTCAAGCCTTGAGCAAAAAATACATTGTTCCGCATCAAGGCCAGAAAACTCTCTCCTAAGAATTCACAAGCCACCTATGGAGTTTTAAAAAGGCTTCAAATACAATGGTTACATGCCAGGGTTTCCTAACACGTCTAAAAATGTGGCCTACGAAAGAGAGAGAGAAAAAAGAGAAATGTTGGTGCCTTTTAAACTTTATAACAGATACCGTGAACAGTGGAGGATATCATCCACTGGTAGATCGTCTTCAGGAACAATCTGAGTCAAATCTGTAAATTGGAGGAAATGACAACAGACTTATGGTCTTGGAAACTGTGTTTCCTGACCTGGCACTGAAGCCTACCCCACCTTAATAGAGGATTTCCTACACGGTTCAATCTCTCCCTTCCATCAGATGCCACCATTGAAAACTGAAGGCACGTGGTCCTTCACTTCTCTTTTCCTTTACGTGATAGGATTCACATAGCATAAGTTGCTATGGACATGGAAGAATAAAAATACTCTTCGGAACGGTTCCAGAAAGCAGAGAGGAAAGAGCCTGCCTTCCTTAGCTGGGACATGTTCAAGCTTGTACTCACAAGACAATGGGCTTCATGCATTGCATATGAAAGCAACCCCCACCCCCACCCAAGGAAGGCAGTCATCAGCAAGGAAAGCTGGAGCCTTCATTACATGCTGCCTTGGACATCCACCAGACTGGCTATAAGAGCTGTTCTCACCCAGCACTTGTAGCCGGTCAGCCTCTGAATATAGAAGTCAGAGACCTGACTCTGAGGAGATTTCAGGGTTTGATGCTGCCTGGATGCTCCCAGGTAGAAGTATCCTCCTTTGCTTGGACAAAGAGAAGCCCATCTTGTGACCAGTGAGCTACTCTACCTTCATCCCAAGCATGTCCTGCTGAGGGCCCTGTCAGGGAGCTCCTACCATATTTCTTGCCAGTCTCTCCTATACAGAAAGGTCCTTCACCCTGGAAGCTTCTGCCTCTGGTTAGGATGTGGCTTTTCCTTTTTGCCCTGAATGACCTCGATGGTGATCTGTGGCACCTTTTTCCTCCAATGCATCAACCTTTATGTTCTAATCTTCATTTCCTAGTTATAAGACTGCTAGTGCTGCACATTCCCATCAGTGATTTATTATTCTCTTTAGGAAGGTATATTTCTGCAAGGATCATGTCATTTGCAAGGCATACAGCAGAAGGGAGCGTTAGTTAAGGGATGGTGAAATAAGTTGCATCAGGTTTTGCTTGGCAAGGACACCAGATGGATGCCTTTATGATGAAGTGGGGCTCCTCCAGCCTTTTCTTTTATGCAGGTCTCCAACAGGTGTTTCCTCTAAGGCATATCTGTTTTCCATAACATCAGAATGAAGAAAGATGTTGTCTGTGACAGCTTGTGTACATAGATCATGCTTTTATTATGATAGAAAAGTGTACATGATTGATTTGGTATCCCGAGTCAAGCTAAAATGTGCTGGGGAAAAGATTATTCTCCATTTGCCAAAAGGGCTTTTCATTTCCAGACCAGGAGTCCTCATTCATTATAGGGATGGCGGAGGGGGCAGGAAGAGGGAGAAGGAGGGGAAAAGTGAAAAGGCTGAAGAAAATGACCAGAAGGAAAGTAGTCTTGAGTGCAGAGAGTGGAGAGCAGGAAGCCACCTCCCTGCAGGTAACTTGGGTATATAATATATCAGTATCTGAGGGATGGTGTCAAGGAAACTACATGTCGAGAGAAGAGTAGGTTCTGTGAATGAGTAACATAGCCAGGTCTCCAGATCCCAATAAAAACAAAAAACAGACTCAGGTCTTAGGTGTGTCCCCTGGTGAGTTTCTTTAACAAGCTTGGCACAAAGCTGTCACCAAGGTCCTGTCTAGTGCCATTAAGAGAGCCTTTAGAATTTGGGGTTACTGCTCATGAGTTACGGATATTTAAACCATGAAAAGGCATGTTGATTTCAAAAAACAAGGTAACCCATTTTGGTCAAACTGACCTTGAGGCTTACATTGCAACATCCTCTGGCTAGGTAAATGACTAAAATCCACCAAGTTTATAGGGAGGTCTTAAATGGGGAGGAAGATAAAGGATTGCCCCTCAGCCTTGGCCAATCTCATTAACAATAAGCTCTTAACTTTCCAAACCCTTCTCCCCAGGTCAGCTTCTCTGTCTGGGTCCTCTGACACTTCTAAACTGACAATCATAAGTAAGTTCCTTTGTCTGAAAAATTATGACTTAAGATAGCAATTTAGAAACCAACTTGGTTAAAGAGATCAAAATTGCTTGATATTATCTTACAGTCTGAGTCTTTGGACCAGGTGTTAAAAGCTGTATTAATTCACAGAAAGAAAAAAAAACCTCACCTGCAGCACAGAGTGCAATATGTTGGATTTCTCCCAGGATGTTTAGTAGAACCTCACAGGAGAGTGCTGTCATAATGTACTCATTCCCGGGGCTGAAACCTACCACGTGACCTAGTACAGCATGTCCCAAAAGAGATAGTGACAGGTATTTTTAAAGAAGTAAATTAATACATTGAGTAAGTAAATGGTAAACATGTGTGTGGCCTAATAAGTATGTGAAACACTGGATTATATAAATTTTCAAGGATTTCTTTTTTGCAAGACTTTTCTGAACCTTTCATACACGAAGGCGCAGCACTGAGTCTCAAAGAGGGGACATCTTTCTCAAACGTTATTTGACTGCAGAAAGCATTTCCTCATGATTTCTCCAGTTACTACAATTCCATGCAACATGTTTTTTTAGAAAAGGCATTTCTGTCCCAATAGGCCTGGATGTATGCTGTGGTAACAAGCACAGACTCTTAGTGGCTTAGCACAACAAAGGTGTATTTCTTTTTAACGTGACACGTCCAACACAGGTCAGTGAGGCCAGGGCACTCTTCCACCTGGGAGTTCATGTTGTCAGGCTGGTCTTCACTACAGCAGGTTAAGAGAGAGCCTGAAGAATCACACGGTAGTGTGTCACTACATCAGCCATCACTTCTCACTTTTCATTGGTCAGAACCAGTCATGTGACCCTACAGCTGCCCCTACGCTAAGGAAGGAAAGGGAAATTGGGTATTCTGAGCACCAGTTATCTCAACTTTAGCAGTATATCCAAACACCTGCTGTACCATTTGTTAGCACTTTGACTTTTATCCATAAAACAAGGAGTGGTCTTTAAAGTCTCTGGCAGAGACTACAATGATCATTAAGTATTTCAATATTTCCTATGCTCCTCAACCCCCTAAAAGGTAGCAGGAGCCATGTGACTAGGTTTGGCCAATGGAATGTAAGCAAAAATGATGCGTGTCACTTTGGGCCAACGCAATTAAACGTCCAGTCTTGGGGTGCCTGGGTGGCTCAGGAGTTTAAGCGTCCGACTTCGGCTCAGGTCATGATCTCATGGCTTGTGAGTTTGAGTCCGGTGTCAGCCTCTGTGCTGACAGCTCAGAGCCTGGAGCCTGCTTCGGATTCTGTGCCTCCCTCTCTCTCTGCCCCTACCATGGCTCACGCTCTGTCTCTCTCTCCTTCAAAACTAAATGAAACATTAAAAAAAAAAATTTAAGCCCAGTCTTGATTCTCCAGTCCTTTTCTCTCCCTTGCCTTAATGACTGAGGAGGATATAAGTTCCAGGTTTCTGAGCCTAAGATAGTATAGTCTCTGTGCCCTTAAAGCCCCAACTGGCTGCACGGAGCACAGACACCTATTTACCCAAGGAAAATACACAGTGTGAGCGAGAACCTGTGTTATGTTCAGCCCTTGGAATTTTGAGGTTATTTCTTCAGACTAAACCTGATTCTCCTGACTCAAATAGGTTCTTTCAACTCTGAACTTTCTGTGCTTCCAGAAAGGTTTCCTCTCTTCCCTACTGAGCAAATATGCATTCCTTTGGATGCGATGAGATTTTTCCAAAGATCACCTAACCCTTTCAGTTGAACATATTACATGACGAGCACTGTGCCCAGCTCCAGTGTGGGGCGATCACGTGGAGGGCTTTGCCAAGACTTAAACCAAGACTAGAGCAGTGTTTAGTCAAATGCAGGCCAGTGATGGAAGCTGTGAAGAATGCAAAACGCATGTAGTAAGTAAGGATGTTTCAACAGGGCCTCATATTCAACAGGGCCTCATACACAAAGATATGGAAAACAGAGGGGAGGAAAACAGGCCAAGGAAAGAGACAGCAGTCATTACTCAATCTCACAGCCTTTTAAATTCTATATTCAAGTGCCCAAAACACCTCTCATGATTTCTCTAATGACTACAGTAGCAAAATTAAGAGCAAAAATAACTACCTGAAGGCACATATAATGTAAGGTAAAAGGAGAGACTGATAGGTCTGTTAAATACACACACATGCATGTGCACACATGTGCATGTACACACACAAACAAGGCTTAGTATGTCCTCAGCTGTGATACACACTTGATGTCCTTCAGACATGAATCTTTATTCTGGACTCTCACAGACCCAAGGTCTCTCTCCTTGTGTTGTTTGCATTTTGAATTCAAGGTTGTAATGAGTTTGATATCTTGACTTTGTTATATTAGTGCCCCAAATGTTCTCAGCTAACTCTCCATTCTCCTTACTTAGGGCTTTTCTGTATGAATCAGAACGGTGTTCTGAGCAGCTTGATGACAGCGGCATGTTTCACTGGTGCAGAGCAATCCCTATCGACAGGGTGATTCTGGTAGGTGATCTTGCTCCAAATCTCAAATAAAATAAAGCTTCACCTAGGGAAAATAATGCCCCTACACTAGTTATAAGCACCTGCCATTTCTCTTTGTAAACTGTGGATATCAAAGAAAAGACACATTCCTCACCGCCCATATGAATGGTATGCAGGGTAACAGATGTAGCATTTGACAAAGACTATGTTGGGATTTGAAACAATTTAGATCAGATTGTTCAACTACTTCTTCCCTCCTTTAACAGTTTAGCTGAGTCAGTTATTTAGAATAATGTTCTCCTGACACTTTGCTGTTTTGCTAGTAAATCTAATTAATTTAAATGCACTAGGGAAACCATTTACAAGAACTCTGAAGCCTTTCTTTTTTTTAAAGTAAATAAACATTTTCCTAATTATTGGTTTTAAAGTTTGGATTTTCTATAGTGGCTTTTCTTAAAGCCTGCTGTACTTACCCTTAACACATTAGTCAAGAGTGTCTCTCCCCGATGCACAACATGGATGAATCCTAGTAGATACTAGAATCCTGTTCCTGTCTCTGTTCTCTCAAGGAAACGAACTAACTCAAGTTACTGAATGCCAGCAACTAAGATGTAAAAATTCTGTATCCTAATCTAGGCTCTGACACCTACTTTCTGGATCCTTATCTATTCTCATTTCCAGAGTTAGCATAATATCAGTGGTTTACTTTGCAAGCAGCATTTGGTAAATATAACTAATAAAAGTGATTACATATTGTATGAACCCTATATCATTTTTTCAACTATGACTAATTGATAATTGTATCTTTTTCTTGCTTTCCAAAAGTAGTTCAGTTCACTTTTTTTTCTGTTACACACACACACACACACACACACACACACACACACACACACACACACACAGAGTCCTTGTGGCTTGGTACCAGTGTCCTGAAACAATGTTCCAATTTTTGTAAAAGCCTGATCAATCATTTGATCAGAAGCACACAATTGTCAGAGCTGTCATATCAGCTAGGATACTATTAGGGTAGCTGCTGAAATTCACCATTTTAGCAATGATGTCTTATTCTACACTAAACAAAATAAACTCTGTTGAGCAGGAAGCTAAACATGTTTTCAGTGGGAGGGAAATCATTAGAAAGGTTGAGAAGTTGTTTGCAGATGGAGGCATGCTAGAGACCAAGAAATAGAAATAGCAGATGTTTTATCATACCATATTTCTTAAGCACAGAGACAGGTTGCTGTGATACCTCCTTTCTGACACTTGCTATAAAATATAGTTCAGAACACCAGCTAAATTTTTTGATAAGTTTAAAAGGGCTTCTAGTTTAAGAAATTCTAAAGGTTTTGAAACTTGTGACCATAGAGGAGAGATGTCCATCCTCGGAATTCAAAGGGGGCTTTGATTTTGGTTTGGTTTGCAGAAGGGTCAAGTGGAAGTGTTCGATTTACGTTACTTTGAACAAATAGTGCATCCTCCGCTTCCCCCCATAGCTGCCATCTTTCTCAATTGGGAGACAGTTTTGTGCCACAGTTTGCTGGAGAAATTGCCTCTCTAGCTGTGCCCATTAATGCACTCTGCCATGTATCTTGTTTCTAATTGTTTAGTTCTACTCAGAAAAGCGATAGTTGGACTTCAGGCATGTTACATTAAATACCGTTAGAGGCTTCATTATTCAAGTTACAACTAATCGGATTAGTGAGAGACAATTATTTAATAGATTTGGTTAAGATTCACATCACTCTCTAGGAAGGCTCTCCAGACAAGTAGCTTTATTTCCCCTCACAGGGCAATTCTCTCTGAAAAGAGAGTATTTCCTCATATATGCTAATTTGACAAACTAATTGTGGAGATGTCAGATGTTACTTATTTATCTGGTTAGATTTTATCAGCCCCTGTTTCACAGAAGCTTGTCATTTCACCCAGCTAAGGACGGGCATAAGGCAGGATGATACATCCATTAGGTATTCTGACTCGTCATGTGCAGATACAGTGCTTTTAAATGCATTTAATTTGTTCTACCAGCTTCCAAGAGCCCTCTTCTGAAACTTTAGGAATTCAATAAGATTCAGAGTTAATTAATAGGTATTGAACAACAGCTAATGAGTTGCATTACATTTTCAATATATGATTTAATTTCCACAACCGAATTCACTTTTGTTTTTAAACAATTTAAACTTACAGAGATTGAGGGGGAGAGGGTTAAACTAGTTTGTTCATAGTCATACAACAGAATACAGAATCAGATCTTCCTCCAGATTCAGTGCCCCTTCCAGCTCATCCCAGCGCCACTAGAGAAAACCTGGACTCACTCCCTGGAAGAAATCAGACAAAGGCTTAAAACGAGTTTCCTATAGGAATATCATCTCTCTTTTTTAAAAAGTTACATTTATCATTCTTAGAATTCTCTTTGAATGCGGGGGAAACCTAACCTAAATATTTTTCATGTATATTATTATTTTCAACTTAGAGGTATAAAAGAAACGTTAACCACTGGTGCTGCCGCTGGTGGTATGGGACATGTATAAGTGCTTGAGTTCAGATGAAATTTTTGTGACCTTTTTATTTCTTTTGTACATTTTGCATATGAATGTCCTCAATTCTGGAAAGCATCTGCTGAATCAGTTTTGCGTATTAGTTTGAACCATATAAAATTACCAGTATTCAATCATTTTTGACCCATGAAAAGGCAATTTCATATGTTCCAAACTAATGGATATTTTCATATGTATAAAAATCCACTGAAAACTCCAATGTGTGATACAATCTGACATGATTTTCAGGGCTCACTAGAAGATATAAATTTAGCAATGAGACTTGTAATGTTTTAGCTTTCCATTGAATCTCACTATAGCACATACAAGGCCAAAAACATGTAGTGAAAATAAAAGATGTGTTCCCCATTTGTTTCTATGATGTCACACCTCAAGGAATGACACCGATCTGACTTTTAATTGATGCACTCCAGGCTAATAAAAGACTTTAAACAGTGGAACCAGAAGGAACTCCACAAAAAGATAAAAAGTAGAATTTCCCCATGGCAGATAAATTCCATTTTTATGAGCAGTTTGCAGAATTTCATTATTCTTGTTGAAAATACTCCTGTGGATGTACCTGGAAGTGTTGGTAAGAGGGGAAGGAGCCCTCTTTGAGAGACTCTCAGCTTGTTTCTAAAACTGACCAGACTGTGGCCTGCTTATGCTTAGAAACGAATGGACAGGTTGAAACATGGGTTTCGGAACCACGTGGTAGCATGTGTCTTTGGAGATGCCCACTCAACACTGATGGGGCTTCGGAATTTTGTAATACCCTTGAGAGCCAGCAACTATACCCAGCAGGAGCTGAAGGACATTGTGTTCATCGGAAATTTGGATTACCTGAGGAGAGAATGGGTATTTCTCCGGAATTTCCCCCGGATATACATTCTTCCTGTAAGTGTCACCTAAGAGTGAATATTTATAATGATAATAGCACTAATGGTACTAGCATTAATAATAATAAAATAATAGCTTGTAGTTGTATAGTGCTTACTATTCTAAGCATCTTACATATATTAACTCATTTAACCCTCAAAATAATCCTATGGGATAGATTTTAAAGGTGTTGAACTTTGGGCACAGAGAGAGTAAGTAACCTGTCCAAGTTTACACCACAGGAAAGAGGCCGAACTAAGATTTAAATCTAGACATTGTGATTTCTGATTTTATGCTCAGGAGTCGCTACATGTTATGCTTTATGTTTATTATCATTTTTTATGGTCTTTATATAACTAAGAATTTCTCTACATTTCTGAATCTGATTCTGACTTAATAGCTACAGCTAATAGCTGACCTTTGTGCTTCAACTTTCTCATCTTTTCTGAAGACACATCTAGTCTGGAACACATAATGCCACACAGTCCTTGACAGATGTATGAAAGGGAAGAATTCGGTTTATATTTCTGAGAAATGGATCCATTCTGCATATATGACATTGTGGTTATAATTGTATTTGCTCTGAACCTTTACAGGTCCTTATGCCATTGTATGCCACTCTTTCCCTGGATTAAAAAAAATGTATATATGGCAGTGTGAAATGCACCAAAGCATGTAATTTTTTTTCATGAAATGATGCTGGCGATATGTAATATTTTTCAAATTTCAAAAATGGTTCTGTCAAGTAACAAATTTCATTTGCCTTTTTAAAAAGGCACCATAAAATTCTCTGCACTGCACCCTTATGTTAGGCCAAAGAAGGAAAGACAGGAAAAGGACCAGAAATCTTCAGATCCAGCTAGTGTTAGAAATTGCTAGTATACAAGTCTAAGCTTCCTGAAGGTGGGATCACATCTATCCCTATTTCTTCATCAAACTGGGAAGGAAGGAACCATCACTATTCTAGTTAATCCAGAGAGTCATAGGAAAGGTCAGCTACAAACAAATTTGTGGGGATGCAAAATTTGCCTTTAGATCCACAACTTCTTTCTCTGAATGTTTCCTGTTACCCCTACTCTTATCCCTATTTTGTTTCTCCCACTTGAGTTATCTGAACGGATGTGGGCTCTTCCCTCTCCATCCACCTTTGGCTCATCCAGACATGCTCTCAGGAAAGGGCCTGTGAAATTTAGTCACACTAAGATATTAATGATCAATGAAGCTAAATGTGTTCAAATAACAGGTAACTAAGTCTTAAAACCAAGTCAGTGGAGGCTGGAGAGGCTTTGGCTGAAAAATTGGCATCCCCCACAAAGGTCCATTACCATAAGCCATGATATAAATTCCCTCCATCTGAGAAGTCCCTCCTCTACTGGGTTTTCTCTCATTAGGGATCTGCACTCTTTCCTGATGACCTCCACGCGGCCAACATAGAGGAATGTTCCATGTGTGTTATCTTATCCTCCTCATCCAAGGCAGAGAGCAGCCCAGCTTTGGTAGACACAGAGACCATCATTGCCACCCTCAACGTCGGATCACTGCGGATTATCAGCCCTCCCCAGATCCCTAAAGAACCATGTAAGAACAACTCTCTGACAGGAGGAGGCTAGAGAGAATGGAATAAGGAAAGAGAATTAACTCCTCTCTGAAGTACTTTGATCATGGGGAGGAGGAGAGGTTGGACCCCTTCCAACTCAGAGAATTCTGTAATGGAAGTAGCAGACAGTTCAGTCCTTGGGAGCCCTAAGTCAAATGAAAACTATTTCTATCTTCTAAATGGAATGCGTATAACACTATTTTTCCATTTTAAGAAAAATCCCTGAATTTCAAATGCTGTTTTTGTTATTAAATATTAGTTAAGATAGAAATTGGCATATTATTATAATTAATAACATTTATTGATAGTAGTAGTAGTAGTCCTAGCTGTAGTAGCAGTAGTGGTAGTATTAATCCTCATTGGATCTTAGAGTTGTTTCAATACTTTTCCTAGTTTCATGTTTGAGAGAATGAAGTATAATTCTCTCTTACTCTTTGAAGATACTTTCAATATACGACTTGTACAAGATTATCTCTAAGGTTCCTTCCAACTTCTATAGACTAAAAATGTTGTTTTGCAGCTTCACATTGGAAAGAGATGGTGAGAAACAGGATCTGTTCAGGATGGGGATCAGGTCTTTTCCTCCTTTGTATTCCTCTTAGTTCCTAGTACAACTATGGTCACTTAGATACTTACCACATACCCATTGAATTGAAACAAATGAGCCAGTAAGTTGGACTTTTGAGGAGTTCCCTTACGGTTCACTGTACCCAAGTGTTTGAGGTAAATTCCCGCTAAAAATTGTGGTTTTCCTTCTCCTCCCAAATGGGAAAAGGCTTATCTATTAATGTATTTCTAAAATTGACTACGAGACACTCATGTTGATCCTCTTCATAAGGATCAGGAACTCAGTCCTCTAGCCAGGTAGCTTTTGACCACAGGTATTCTACTGTGATGCCAGACATCAAAGGCATTGCAAGGCTTTCATGATTATTGTTGAGGATAAAAATGTTCATGAACATTTCATGGTTTCAAATTAGGAAACCAAAAGAACTCTCTCTGACTCCTAGGCACTATTGCTAGGTGAGAAAATAAAAGGGTCTTGGGACAAAGGAATAAATGAGTAATCTAGCCTAATCTTTGGTAGGTGAACTGATCCAGCTACCTGAGACACCCTCACATAAGCAATGAAAGCCCACTCAGCACCCAGAGTTACAGGGTGTTTTTCAAATCAGACTAATAACAAAGCACTTTATGAATATCAAATTGCCATGGGAATCCAGACTGAGGATATATAAGCCATATCTCTGCTAAGCAAATCTAAAAATGCTGTTGTGTTCTGTACATAAAACCTTAGTTTAGCAATTAGGCTCACTCAGATTTACACAAAATTTGTGTGGTGTGTGTGTGTGCCTACAACTTTCTATAATTGGACACAGAAGAAGTATTCACTTTAAAGGCAATGTCATCAACATGCAAATGCAAATGCCCACTTAAGCCTGAAATAAACTGATATCGACCATTGTGTTAATCATCTGGGTGACGTGTCCTTCCTATCATTACTTTTACTTCATCTCATATCTATATAGGCTAGAAAGAGAGAAACCTATGGATTTAATTCTGCTTTCCTTTATTTCTAGTGATTTTTATCATTTGCTTATTCATTAATTCAACAAAACAATATTGATTTTGTATGATGTGCCATGTATTCTGTTATAGGCTAGACAAATGCCCTCAAAAGAGAAAGATTAATTGGTAGAAGGAGGTAAAGGAGAGAAAGAAAAAAGTTTGGAAAGGAGGCAGAGAAAATGAAGGAATATCAAAGTACTTCAATTATTATGAAGTATGAGTACATGTTTTCCCCAAAGATAAAAGGAAAAGTTTAGAGAGAAGTGTATTATGGGGAGCCTTGCAAGGTTTCTTTTAGGGACGTCGTCACACCCAATTGTCATACCAGGAAATGGAGGACCAGACAGGCTCTACTCTGCCACCTCTCGAAGGTCAGCGAGTCTGCTTATCTGCTGGCTGTACCATCAGTCAAGTCACATTATGAGCACCTATGAATAGCAAAGGATCATTACTCAGAAATTTCATCAGTTACTCTGGCATTATAGGAATCTACCTGGAGTTTATATAGAGAAATTCCCAAGCCTCGAAGAAGCCTGTTTGGTTCTCTTAACCATTCTTCCCATTTCATGTGAATACTGTTCTTGTACCATCCCGAAGAGGTAGAAATGGGAATATACATTTCCAAGAACTGACAGTATAAAGGACTGTGAAACTCTGCCAGGAGGCAGAAAACATCTTGCATGCTGAGCACCAACATAAGACTAGCCAATGGGCTGTTTGCTCCCCCTTCCTCTAGAACAGGGGTTTTCAACCAGGGGCAGTTCCTCCCCTCTCCCCACCCAGAGGTCATCTGACAATATCTGGAGACAGTTTTGGTTGTCCCAACTTGATGGGATACTATTGGCATCTAGTGAGTAGAGGTCAGAGATGCTGGTAGACACCCTACAATGCACAGGACAGCCCTGCATGATTTAAAAAAAAATAATGAAAACCTTTTTGGCCCCAAATGTCAATAGTAGCAATCAGAAACCTTGCCCTAGCATATCTGGTGAGACTTTTGTGGGATCAGTGGGCTTTCCCACATCTTCACAGTCATGATAAACTTAGATATGAAGGCCATCCAGGACCACAAAGGCTATTCCATGCAGTAATTCACCAAGGGATGTTGGGGGTTGGGGACAGCAAAGTGAGGACTTTCTGAAGGATCCGTAAGAACACCAGGTCTCCTGGACATTTCCGTGGGAAACTTCAGATTTTCCAGTGATGCTCTAATTACTGCCCTGTCACATCACAGGAAGAACAGGTTGGCAAACCTAGGTACTGAACTAAATAATCTGTGGCATAATCTAAACATATAATGGTAATTAAGTCTGACAACTTAATATGCTACTGAAATTTAAATGTACAGCAGTAATCTACAATTAAGCAATCTTTTGTAATAGCACCCTGCCAGACTGGAAGATTTCAGGTATAATACTGTGTACTATTACATAGCAAAAATATTGACAATTAGTGAAATATACCCGGGCTATGATCTGACACATACTCAAATTAACCATTGCTCAACACAACAAAAGGGAGTGAAGGCAGAAATTCAGTTGCTGTCCTTCAGTTGGTGTCTGAATCAGTTATTTCAACTGATAGGCATGTGTCAGCAGCCAGTAAGAACATTTGAGATTGAAGCATCTGACTATATATACTTAATTCACAGATTTGATAGGACGGTGGTAAAATCCTGATCTCTCTATAGTTTCCACTACTCACAGCAGCCAGAGGGATCTTTTGTAAATATTTAACAGATAATGTCAGTTCCCTACTTTCAACCCTAAATGGTAACCCATGACAATTATAGGAAAGTCACACAGGGTCTTGCAGGCCAGTCAGGAGTTTTAATTTTCTCCTACTTCATCTTATTTATACTGACTTTTTCCTGCCTTGTATCCTTTATCGCATTCCCTCTGCCTGGGTGGCTTTTCCTCATCCCTCAGGACTCCATTCCAACATCCAAGAGACCTCTCTTCAAACCCTATCTAAAGTCACCTTTCCCCATCAATCACTGGCCCCTAAAAGTTAGTTTTTTTCTGAAGTACTCATCACTATCTAAAAATATTTTGTATTTGCAGCATGTAGAATATCACTGGGGCAGGGACTCTTCACAGTTCTAGCATTGTATAGATTCTCTTTAAATATTGGAAGAAGGAAGAAGGAAGAAAATGTGCATAAAGCAGAGACAGCATCTTACACAGTTCTGAGAATAAAGTAAATCTCAGTTTCCCCAATCTTCCTGCATTCTTGAAGTTCCAGAGGTTTTTTTTTTTTTTAAAGAAAATTGTTTAAGGTATTCCGATCCCATTACAAATAAGATTTACCAATGCATGATCACTAGCCATGATGTAAGCCTTCCTCTTAAATAGCTGTGTGAACAAGGTTAGCCTTCCGGTCTTCCACCTCCCCACCAGGTTAGAGGGTTTACTAAATGCCTAAGGCCCCTGCCAGTTCTACCTGGAAACCAAATGGGTTGGGAGCTTCCTGTGGAGGGTCAGGTTTTATCCCGAACCCACCTTGAAGCATGACTCAACCTTCATGGCTTTCAGAAACATATTCAGCTCTACTCTGCCTTAACAAGAGGTGGCACTTACTGAATGCCTTGGTGAGATGGAGGAGGTGGTAAATATTGTAGTATATAGTGTTCCCTTTGAAAAGAAATCTCTTTTTGCGTTGGTTCTTTCCCCCTGTCCCCATCTCAGCAGCCCTCCTGTTGTCTGTCAACCTGTCTTACCACCTTGCTCATCTCCACTCATTCCACATCTCCTTCCCTCCCTCCCTTCCCATGTGCCTGGCTCAGGAAATAGCAGCCTCTCTTCCAAAGCAACAGGGAATTTTAATTACAAAAGAATTTTTACCTTTCATGGTAGTTTGTCCCTGTTATGTGGCATTCTCAGAAAAATTCAAGAAAGACAACCAACAGTTTTAAAGCATCACTTCCGATGAGATAATTATCCATATGTTTCTTTTTTAAGTGGACCCTAGCTTCCCATCTCTTTCTTCCCTTTTCATTGCTTTACATTTTTTTTAGTTGGGCTTGGAGGCCAAAACTCTGGTGTTCTGCTTGGTTTTGCACCTGTCCATTGTTCCCAGCAAGGGACCACTGTGTTTCAGGCTGGTGCCATGCATCGCTGTGTTTTGGAGTCAACGCCCACAGAGGAAGTGAGTCGAGGCTCACCTCCTAATGCAGGAGGGAAATCTGTCTGTAAACTATAAGCAAAGCTCAGAGGCCCCATGTGACATCCTGGCCATCTTTAAGGAAGTCCCAAGGCATTTAGGATTGAGGCAGGCCAACCGGAGATGGGAGGCAGCCAGTTCGGCTAAAGAAGAAAGAAGACTTGAGCAGTGCCTCATGGGAGCCCGGGGAACCCAGAGAGCATCTCATAGAAGCCAAGAGCACTCAGAGCCAGAAACCAGTGGTAGTATCTTCAGAAGCACTGGTGGGGCAGCACCACTATTTATTCATGGTTTCCTAAAAGTTCTGCAAGCAAATGGATGTGGTTTGAGGCACAGCCTGCCTAAGCCATTACTCAGCACTACTACTTCACGGAGAATAATCATATTTGAGTTATACCATCAGTAAGCAACTACTAGGAGAGCTTCACCTTTTTTGTAGTTCATTTGAAATGCCATTTAAGGGGCACCTGCGTGGCTCAGTTGGTTGAGCATCCGACTTCGGCCCAGGTCATGATCTCACGGTTTGTGGGTTCGAGCCCCATGTCGGGCTCTGGGCTGACCGCTAGCTCGGAGCCTGGAGCCTGCTTCAGATTCTGTGTGTCTTTCTCTCTCTGCCCCTCCCCTGTTCACACTCTGTCTCTCTTTGTCTCTCAAAAATAAATAAATGTTAAAAAAAGAAAAAAATTAAAAAGAAATGCCATTTAAAACACACACCACTTCTCTAAAAGGAGATGCTGAGGAGGCCCCAGTTTTCTTTCCCTAAATATAGGGGGGGGAAAGGATTTGGGCATGAGAGTAACTTTGTTAAGATAAAGCATCAAGTTAAATGGCATGCATTTACATCCTTGCCAAGTTTTATAAGCCACTTTGTTTGCACTGATCAATCTCTTTTCTTCTTTGTTGTTGCCTGTGTGTCCACCAAAGCGACTTCAGAGTGTCACAGCAAATTTCCTGAGAAAGCAAAATACCGAAGAATCCCCATCCTCACTGAACTGAGTAAGTTGTGTTTCAAGGACAAAATTCAAGAGAGAAATCTTTGTGATCTAAGAATCCACAGTCAAAGGATGGAAGAATCAGAATGGGGCCCAGAAAAACATTAAGTGTTTGACTAGACATTACATTGGGCTTTTACACAGCTGGTGACGTCATCAGGCGGAGCCTGTTATATCTGGGTGTCAGGGTACAGGAATAGCATCTGCCTTCTCCTCTTATTCAGTTACCAGGAGAGGGAGACCAGCCACAGACTCAATCTTGTTTGGAGGAAATCTTTTGTGGGAGGAGCCATGGGTTTGAAGTCTACTAGGAAAGATCTCCCAATATTCACTTACCTACCCATCTTGGGACTTTAAATCAGGCATCTTCCTTTGCTGTAGTGATACCGGGGCTGGGCTACCAGGGTGATGCAGATGAGGCACTCGGGATACAGACTTTAAGGATGTGCCCACTCCTGGGGTTCTTAAATTTTGTGTCCCAGGTATCTCCCTTGGGTCATCTGAATCCTGGCTCTGAGTGATGTTCTTCTGAAATGAAAATACTTCATGCAGAAATACCAACATAAGCTGTTATCTCTCACCAACACCCTATGGGAAATGGACATATATGAGACTTTCTTAGATGTGAGGAGCTCTGGGGGTAGGAAGAACAGTAGGGAAGGCAGCAAAGCTATTTGTGCATTTGGGGATATGTTTGTGAGACAACAGGGGACACACTGGGGCTTATACACTAGCAATAAGTGATGATAAGAGGGGAAGATACAAAAGAGGGGCATGGTGTCTTTAACACAGATTAGAACCTGAAGCTGTCATTTGCAGTTTTTATTTATATTTTATTTTTCTACCCTTTTGAACCATCTTTAACCCAAGGTGTAGATACACTAAGGACATTGATTAGAAGACTGTGATATAAGTTGAAGCATTTAGGAGGGGACCAGCAAGCTTCTCACTGGCCCCAAAGTACATCTGGTCACTCTCCAGGGACTTAAAGCTTTGTTCCACTGAAGACTTTCTGGTATCAGGCAGCCCTTGTCAAATTAGTGTAACAAATCACCTGTCAGCTCCCTCAGTTTTTTTTTTCTTTTACTGGCCGGAAAGAGTCAAAATGACATGAAAGCTGCAGGCCTGACTGCCAGCACTTTGGTACAGAATGTCTGGTGGCATGCAGGAAAATGGCTAGGAGAGCAGAGGCCAGTAGTTTAAGATGACACAGCAAGATTTGTACAAGGGCTCCTGGAATATGTGTGCATGTCGAGGGTTGGAATGCAAGGAGAAGAAAGTGTATGTGCATAAGAAAGGTGGGTAGATATTAGTCAGACATTGCTCATCTTTTATAAAACCAAGGAGTAATTTAAAGAATTAAGGAATAATCCAATCTTAGTTAGGAATGTATTCTGCGTTGTATGCCCAGTAGGTTTGGTTTTATCTGTAATCTGTCAAGAATTGTGAAGGATGTAAGACCTCATGCTACTTGCAAACCAATAAGTTATCCTGCCACAGTTTCATGTATACAGGCAGAAGACACAAGACCCCTGGGACAGAGATAAAGAACAGTTTATTACTCAAAGCAGTGGCAAAGCCAGAGTACCATCAATTTTGTGCTGCTTGCCCAAGGCCTCGTTCCCACAGGGTGACATGACAAGGACCAAATAATACCTGTACCAACCATGGATTGCTTTTTAGGAGAGAAACCCTGGGCTTCAAGAACCAAAATCTTTTATAACGGGCAGTAAGTTTGATTCCCTTTGCTCTGGTGGGAGATATTATCTCTATCTTCCAAAGCTATTTGGTCTTCAGAGATTTTTGAAACAATAATCTTGGACAACAGTAATCAGTGTTCTGTTTGTACTCCCAACAATGACCAGTTGCATTTCCTTCAGAGGCTTCCTGCAGGGATCTGAGTTGCAGCTGGAGCAAGGATAGACATGCTAATAGATAATTTGGCCACTGCTATAGGGGCCCCAATTAGGAGGATTCTCTAAGCCCTGTTACTCAAGCATGAGTCAGCAGCATCAGCAGCTGGAAGCTGGAAGTTTATTGGACACCTAGAATCCCATTCTCACCCCCAGACCCAGTGAATCATAATCTGTGTTGTAACAAGATCCCCAGGTGTTTCATATGCACATAAATTTTGAATGTTATTGCTTTAACTTATCCTGGACCCAGATAACTCTAAAAACCCAAGTGAATACCAAGGTATTATTGACATAGTGTTATGAAAAATATCTATATGATCATATGTTCCCATTTATGCCTGTTATCCCAGTGCAGTTACTGAGAATGCCCCTTTTTATTTCCAAAAGTGTCCTGGTTTGAAAGATAAATTATATGAAGGTGACACTGGAGACATTTGTTTGGAGGAACTGGGTCTGAGGTGCAAGGATATACCCTTGATGATGAAGGTACCCAAGATGGATATACATCTTTAGGGGAGGAAGATACTTGGAAAGAAAAAAAAATTATAGATTAGATAAATAGATAGATATAGATAGATAGATAGATAGATATAGATAGATAGATATTAGATATTAGATATACTGAAGTAAGAGCAGATCCCACATTGGCCCCAGAGTAGACATCAAATTCTTTGATTAGTGGTCACCCCTTGGGCCTGTCTTGTATAGAATTCTCATATTCTTAAGCTTGTCTGTCTGCCTTTCTTTTTTTCCTTCTTCGCCTCGCAGAAAATCCTTCCAATATCCACTATATTGAACAGCTGAGTGGACTGGATGAATCCTTCTCCGGAACAAGCCTGCATCTCAGCACATCCTATTCCACAGGCAGTGTCTTTTCTGGCAGCTTCTTGGATTCTCTCCTTGCCACAGTAAGTGCAGCTAAGCTGAACCCGCAGGACCAAGCTCTTTGCAGAGGGAAGAAAGGATGGTTAGGGCTTAGGGAAATGATGAGAATTCCTCACAATTCTGAGTTCTCTTGGATTTTCTCCCAAAAGCTTGTTCATATACATTATTTCATCTTTTTTCACAACTTCCTGGCAAGGGGAGCCAAGTGTTCACATTTTCAAAATTCCAAATGTGTTCTGGCCCTTAGGACAAGAGCACTTGGTACCAGAGGAATGAGCACCTAAAGGGGAGGGCGCCTACCTTTGAGCTTCAAGTGCATCTTAGCAGACTGTTCCGGTGTCAGAACTCGTGACATACTCCTTTCTCCTCTCTCTAAAAATATCTTCAACAGCTTATGCAGGATAAGCCATAAAGGGACAGGGGGACTAGGAAAAAAAGCTCTGGCCTTTGGCGATATGAGTTTTGTTCAGAACTATGTTGACCCTTCCTCCATGTCACCCCTCTCCTGGGGTGCTTTGTTTTGTTTTGTTTTGTTTTGTTTTAATGTTTATTTATTTATTTTTGAGAGAGAGACAGTGGGAGAGGGGCAGGAAGCAAGAGGGAGAGAATCCTAAGCACGCTCCATGCTGCCAGCGCAGAGCCCAATGCAGGGCTCAAACCCACAAACGGTGAGATCAAGACCTGAGCAGAAATCAAGAGTCGGACTTTCAATGGGCTGAGCCATCCAGGTGCCCCCTGTGGTGCATTTTTGACTATGTGGTTGATCTTCAGCTCTCAACACTTCTTTAGCCTCTGAGCAGGTCCCTTGTCCGGTATTTTCATAAGTAGAATTAAATGCACTGTAAGAAAACCAACTCAATGCAGGGCATACTGTTCTAGGTGCCAGGAGTACAGCAGTGATGAAACCGACAAGTCTGCGCCCACAGAGAGCTTGGACTAGTGGAGGAGATTAACATAAAGATGACAGGGGTGCCTGGGTGGCTCAGTCACTTAAGCCTCCAACTCGTGGTTTCGGCTCAGGTCATGATCTCATGGTTCATGAATTTGAGCCTCGCATCGAGCTCTGTGCTGACAGTGCAGAGCCTGCTTGGGATTCTCTCTCTCTCCCTGTCTCTCTCTGCTCCCCCCACCTGTGCTCTATCAAAATAAATAAATAAAACTTAAAAAAAAAACATGAACATGATAAATAAGGGACATATGTGGCATGTCAGATATAAGGGCTAAGGTAATGTGAGATAAGAAATGTAGGGGTTAGGAAAGGAATTGAAAGTTTCAGTAGCGCAGCCAGAAAAGGAAGGCAGTAGTGAAATGGTGGCATGTGAGGCCAGCCCTGGGGAAGAAGAGAGTTCGTGTCATTCTGATCTTTGGAGGAGAAACACTCCAGGCAGAGGGAAGAAGGGAAAAGGCAGTGAGGTAGAAGTGCTCTTGTTGTGTTCAGCGAATTGGACTAACACACAAAATGGGTACGTCACCATCTGTGAATGACCACAAGAACTCCTCCAAAGGAAGCCTTCTTACCTCCCGGACTCCTTCTCCCCAGCTTTTCCAAGGGAAGGGCTGCAGAGTGGCTGCATATCAGTATATAGATGTACAGGGTTCAGAACCCAGCTTGATAGACTCGCAGCCTTCTGTGATTCCGTGCGGAAAGGGCATCATTCCTGAGTTGTACAGGTGCCTCAGAGGCACAGATTGCACTTTTTAGGGGAGCGTCGCTGGGCCATAAGCACTGCCTTCACGGCAGGAGGGCCCTTGGTCCAGAGGGGATTATACTGCCTTGGGCTCTGCTTCCCTAAGCCTTGTGGAGGAGGGGCTGTCATAAATCCCATCAAGTTCTCAGAGAGATAAAACTGTGTCAGTGATAGTTTAACATTAAACAAGTTGGTAGACTATGAATTTCCCAAAGGGTTAGACAGCATTCAGCCTTGACTGAGCCAGGAGCCTGGTCAGGTGACCTTGCTGGGAAGGTGGCTCTGTCAGGGAGAGGGTTTTATCACTGTCTGTCATTGATATGTCAGTTCCCTTGCTGGTAATTAATGACTGAAGTTTCAGGCAGGAGGTGACTTTGGATGAAATGGACCATCTGCAGGATACATTTTCAATGGGGTTAAGGTCCCAGGTCTCTTTATAGATCCCTAGATCTCAGGCAGCTTTGTGCCTTAAATTAAACTGGACCCTTAATTAAACTCCACTGGCCCACAGAAGCAGAAACAAAGTCACAGACTCTGTTTAGAACTAGTGGGAAGAACAGGATAGGCAGAGAAGGGCTGAGAGAGTAGAAATAAAAACAAATGGACACATAACATAAGCCAGCATAGGAAACACAAACTTAGTCATGAGGGGCAGCAGCTGGGCCTCTTACCACTCACCATGGGACTTGTGGCCTCCCTGAGGAGTACCGCCTCCTCCCGGGCTGCCTTAGATATTCCACCATTGGGCTTCTCAGTGGGAAAGGACAAGCTCGTCCTCCTGGAAAAGGAAATAAGCTATGGAAGAACTCAGGAGTCTTTTCTGAGGCCCTACAGTGAAGTCTGTGGGAAAGAGAAAAAGCCACACACTGTGGTCTGATGCAGGGGAGAGTCCCATGAGGTCACAAGCCACACTGGACCATCACTTTGTCTGTAAGGACTCTTGGTAAACGCCTAGTGTAAAATTAGCACTTGGTCAACAGAACATGGGGCAGCATAGCAATGGAGCTTCAGGGCAAGCCTTTATGTCAAAGGGGCTGGCTTGGGTCTTGACCCTCTGCATATCTACCTAGTGACCTTCTCCCCCAGCTCTTGAATCCTTAATGATGTACGACACAACAAAATGAACACACTTTAATACTATTTAGAGCTCCAGCCCCAAATCTCTGGCCACGATGAGCTGAACTAGACCTTTGAAAATAATCAGGTAACGCTGCCCACTCTTGTTTCCTTTGCCCTTCTGTCCAGTGCTCCTGGGCCCACCTGGCTTTCTAAGGGTGGGGGTGACTTCCTGTTGTCCAGCCACATAGAAAGAAAGAGCCCACAGGTCAGACCTGGGCCTCCAATTCTATTGTCTCCACTCTTCTGAGTACCATTTGATGTTGGCTGGACTTCTGACCCGACCCCAGATTTTGTGGAAATGAGAACAGTGGCCTTGGAAATGTTTGTCAGCACTCTGCTTTATTCTCCATTCATATCAGAGCATCTTTTTACTCAGAGGTGGGGGAGAAAGGCAAAGATCTTGGTCTCCCCTTCAAGTAAGGATGGCAGTTGCAAACTCCATCCATGGTTGTCACTCCCTCTAACACGTTCCCATAGCAGACGCCACGAAGGGTCAGCTTCTCTGCCTGCAGACCACACTACAGCCATTTCCCAACACAGACCTGGAGGCAACTTCTTCCAACAAGTTCTGTTGTTGGGATAATGTTAGTAATCAGAGCAATAACTGTGATAGAATAATAATAACATCTCTGAAGCACTTACTTTGGGTCAAGGTCTTTGCTAAGCATATTACCTGCCAATACCATGGTTAATTCTTCTTTCAACCCAATTAGGAGAATACAATTGTGAGCCTCATTTTACAGATTAAGAGTCTGAGGCTTAGAGGGATACAGGAAGTGCCAAAGTCACAGCACTTACAGGTGACACGCTGGTTTTCAAACTCCACTTTTGTGATTCCAGAGTCAGACCTCACTATCAGAGTCCTGTCCTTCCAGAAATCTCTTGTGATTATGAGTACCCTTCCAGTGCATTGACTTTCAAGTTTTGCTGAAAGGAATCTGCCTCCCAGAGTGCTCAGGAGCTGCTGAGCAGACAAGCAGCGGGGAACAACCAGGGCACGCCCACCCCATCACGCATCCCCACCCTGCCTGCACCCCTCCCCCCAAGTCAGAACAACTCAGATTTCATCTGCACTGTGTGAGCCTTCTGCCTCAGATGTGATTCGAAGGAGGATTTCTGTTGTTAAGATCTGGAAGGCTACTCCTAGAAGTTAGAATATACAACTGATAGAGAGAGGCATAAAATGAAAGGAACAGAATCCCATCTGCTCTTCTGAGACAGATATCCAGTTTCCGGTCATGAGTCCTGTGTGAGGGATAGGGGTCCACCACCCCACCCCATTTTGCATGTGCCTCTTGTCTCATAATTCCCCTTCCCAAGAAACATCTTCCAGGCGGTTCTTCCGACCTGCCACCCAGCTCAGGGCACCAAGAGATCTGTTCCTGCTGCTGCAGGGTCAGAGGGTATAAGTCAGACTTTGTTCCCTTGATGCCATACTACACAGAGGGGCAAAGGGGAAACAGATGCATTCAGAACAGATTCCCCTCAGGAAAAAGGCAGCTAATGCTGCACCTGCGTCTGAAACAAGATTAGATCACCAGTCCGGACTCCGACTTCTCCACCTTTTCCTCTATCCCTCCTTAATAAAGGCAAAGGAATAAATGTGTGAGTCCCGAGGATGGAACAAAGCCTGAATAATGTGCTCTGAAGTCGTCACTGCTTATACTGAAGATTTGTTTTGGACTTCATGTAGTTTTTCATCCTATCCCCTGATACACCGGTGATTTTTTTTTCAACATAAAATAATAGTGTTTCCCTCCAAATCGGATACAGCTGACACTAGGGCTTCAAATAGCCTCTGGTATACTAGGGTAAACTGCCCTAGATGGGAAAATATACCTATGAAACATAATTCATATTCACTTTTAATCCTCTCTCAGCTCAGTGCTATAAAAAAAAATATATAGGGTGGGGGCACCTGGCTAGCTCAGTCAGTTGAGCATCCAACTCTTGGTTTCTGCTCAGATCATGATCTCACAGTTCGCGAGTTCAAGCCCCGCATCAGGTTCTGCACAGACAGTGTGGAAGCCTGCTTGGGATTGTCTCTCTCCCTCTCTCTCTGCCCCTCATCCCTGCACATGCATGCTTGTGTGTGCTCTTTCTCTCTCTCTCTCCCTCTCTCTCTCTCTCTCTCCCTCTCTACCCCTTGCCCCTGTGGGTGCACATTCTCATTCTCTCTGTCTCTCAAAATAAATAAATAAACTTTAAAAAAAATATATGGAGAGACACTCAGATTCATAAACAGGACTCCTATATGGCTTTATAACATTCGAACTTCAAACTGGACATGAACGTAGGGAGCAATTTCCTTACTTGTATGAAAATTGCAGCTCACAGAAGATATGTGACTCCCCTGAAGGTCACTCTGCTGGTTACTTGCAGTTTTCCTACCATGTAGTCTCATTTTCAATTAGAAATATTTGATAAGAATGTTTGGTCTTAAGGCCCTTTGAGATAGATTTTCAGAATAAAAAGCAGCAAGTAGCTGGGATGTTACTATCTGTGTTATTAAGAAATATTGTAGGTTTTGAGAGAGACCTCAAGCTTCATTGTAGCTAAAAGTGAAAACGCTTTGGGCTGCAACATTTTCTAACACTGGAAGTCCAAATTCTAGTAAATCTGATTATATCAGAAACACTCTCCAAGTTTAAAATATGTGAAACACATTTCAACGTTCATATTTTCTTGAGAAAGAAAAAAGAAAAGAAAGGAGGAAGTAAGGAGGGGGGAGATAAAGAGGCCAATAGCAGAGAACCCCGAATAATAAGAATACTAGATGAGGTCTCAGAATAAGGGTGACATGTATATCCCATTATTTTTCCCAAAATAGAATTGCAATCCTTTTGATGTCAAAACTGAAGAAATGATATATTCAAAAGCTAAGCCTCTCTCTGTTAAATATGTAAAGTACATGTTTCCCAAGAGCCTGTGATACCAGAATAACCCTAGAACTTACACCTTTGCTTTCATCAGTGGAGAATTATTCTAACAGCATTATGTTTGATCGCTGCACACTATGGACACTTGCTTTTAAATGGATTGTGGCTCAACCTGGATTTACATCCCTTGTTCACCCCTGGATTTCAGGGAGCCAATTCTATAAGCTCCCTTCTAGGTGGTAGCAACATGGAACAAAGAAGAAATGTTAAGTAGAAGACCGCCAGTCATGGGATCCCTTCAGTCAGGACATTTGAAGTCATCTTTTAATCTGAAAACTATTTTAAAACTTATTTTCCTTTTATTCTCTCTTAATTCATATAGCTTGTATTATTTCCTAGGCCCTCTTGTCCCAATGGCCTCTACATTTTGCTAGAAATATTTATGTTAAAAATCAATAGCCAATTGCAGTCAATATTATAGCTTTGAACACCTACTTTGTTCAATGCACCCCTGAGAACATGAATGCTAAGTACATAAAGTCTGTCCTCAGAGAGAGCATATCATTTAAGGGAGTGTTGCCCAGAGTGTGATCTAAACACCAACCAGTGGCAGAACCACTAGAGGTGGCCTTTAAATTTCTGATTCCCACTTCTGTCCATAAATTCTGATCCAGCAGATCTTGGATCCCAGAAATGTACACTCACAAATACCCTTCCAGGTGATTCAGATACATGAAAACCAATGTTGAATAGAACAGAATTTAGTAATGTGTGCAGTGGATCCTATTTCATCCCACAAACAACATTCTAAGGTGGTATTATCATGTCAACTTTAAAGGTTGTGAAACTGGTTTCTGAGAAAGAACACATGAATTGTCCAAAGGTATTCAGCTAGGATATATCAGTCCAAGATTCAAAGTCAAGTGTGCTTCAGAAAAACGACCAACTATAAAATGCAGAAGGATGAAATGAAGCAACAGCCAGTGGCTGTGGGATCACAAAGAAAGGAAAACTTCATTCTAATGAAGAGACCCCCCATAAAGTTCACCAACTTGATGAGCTATCAGATGGTCCAAAGCAAAGGCATGAAGGAGTAAATATGTAGCTTCAGCAACAGATAGACTATTGAGCATTGGATGGCACCATTCTCAGAGAAGATGAGCTTGGCTTTACAGCAAGGGTTATGACACTGAAGGTTTTAGGAGGTGGATGGCATGATTTGATTTGTGTTTGAGAGAATCTCTCTGGAAACATTTTGAACAAGGATTCCAAGTAAGAAGAAAAACAAGACAGGAAGACTAGTAAACAGGCCCCTATCATAATTCAGTCTGCAGAAGAGGAGGCCCTAAATTTGAGAGTAGAGAAAATGAATGGTGAAATTTCTAAGACAGTAACAATTGAGGTCATTCCTATTTTATTTTTAAAGTTTTTATTTACTTATTTGGGGGGTGGGGTGGGAAGGCAGAGAGAGAGAATCCCAAGCTCGTGAAATCATGATCTGAGCCAAAATCAAGAGTCGGACACTTAACCAACTAAGCCACCAAGTGCCCTATTATTTTTAATTAAAAAATTACTAATTTTTCTATAGGTAATATATAAACCTATGAATTCTCATGTCTACTGGAATAAAAGTATAATTTAGATAAAACAAAAGGTAGAATATTTAAAACACTATATTCAGACTTGAGAAAATCTAATGGGTAATGTATTACAGTGCTGTTTACATGTATGCTAATGCCCAGTTTACACTGAATATGGTAGGAATCCTTTGGAAAAGCAATTTAAGAAAAAAAGTAGAGTCAGAGGAGTTCTGGGTGGCTCAGTCAGTTAAGTGTCTGACTTTAGTTTCCTCTCAGATCATGATCTCACAATTCATGAGTTCGAGCCCTGCATCAAGCTCTGCGCTGTGTTATCACAGAGCCTGCTTGGTAGTCTCTCTCCCTTTCTCTCTGTCCCTACCCCACGTGTGTATGCTCGCTTGCTCGCTCTCCCTCTCTCTCTCTCTCTCTCTCTCTCTCAAAATAAGTAAACTTAAAAACAAATTAAAAATAGTAAAATAGCTAGGGTTATTCAGACTCCAAGTAGTTTCAAAATAAGCAGTTGTCCCACATATCCTCCTTTGGTTTTATTTTGATGCCAGAGATTCCATCCATTTATTCAACACTTATAATTTGTGTCATAGCTCCACACAAGACTGTGGTAGATCTAAATATTAATAAGGCCCAAGGCCATACCTGTCTTCAAGTGGGTCACAATCAAAAGGAATACAAGTGGATTCATATCCAGAAGATTCAATTATAGATGCCAGTAATCATGTCAGTAGTCCCTCAGGAGAAATCTATAGAAGTCTCATTAAATACCTAGTTTTAAATGTATGTTGATGATTATTAGGATATCTGTGGCCTGACATACTCCTATGACTATTTTTGGAAGACATCCTTGGTGTCAGTATCATTACCCATTTTCTTCTACTACAGTGTAAGCCCTGAGGGAGTAAGAAATAGGTCACTCGGCACTTTGCCTAACCCAGTGCCCTCCCTGAACTGCCAGTTTTTAGTTGATTTTAATTATGATAATGAGAGGGGCACCTGGGTGGCTCAGTCAGTTAAGAGTCTGACGTCAGCTCAGGTCATGATCTTGCTGTTTGTGAGTTCGAGCCCTGTGTTGGGCTCTGTGCCGACAGCCAAGAGCCTGGAGCCTGCTTCTGATTCTGTGTGTGTATCTCTCTCTCTGCCCCTCTCCCACTCATGCTCTTTCTCTCTCTCAAAAATAAAAATAAAAAATAATGATAGCGAGAGACCCTGTTTTGTGTCATTGGGTCCATTTCCAACAGTGATATCCTCCCTAAATCTCCAAGACTGTACACATCCACACTTTCTGCGCTGGCTCTTCTGATTTTGCACATGGCTTGTCCTTGCTTTCCAGGCCTTCTACAATTATCATGTCCTGGAATTACTTCAGATGCTGGTGACAGGAGGGATAAGTTCTAAGATGGAACAATTTTTGGATAAGAGTTTCTGTGCGCTGACCCACAACTACGCTTCGGCTGTGTCTGGAAGAACACGGTGTAAGCTGGGGCTTCTGTCCTTAAACCAAACCGTTTTGTCAGACATTGAAGTGAGTCTACTCCTACCTTAATAAAGGTTCCCACTTCCTTACCACTCTGGGTTTCTGAAAATGACTCAGGCTATTTGGGTTCCTAGATAGCCTGTAGCATAAAAATGATAACAAAAAATAATTCAACCTTATATTCATATTTTATAATTCACAGTGCATTTTCATGTGCTATATTTATTTTTTACAACAATTCCAAGAGGTATATAAGGCAGTTGTTATTATCCCCGTCTTCCAGATAAAAAACCCAAGTCTGCAGGAAGCATCTGAGAGGTCTAATAACTTTGTACCCTAGCAAGGTATTAATAATAACTCTAATAGTTAATATTTACTGAGCATTTTCTCTGTGCCTGTCTGCTTTGTTTTTGTGGTTGTTGTTTATTTAATCTGTCCAAGGATTTATATGGTAGGAATTGTTATTAATTGCATTGAACAGATGAAGAAGCTGAGACCCAGAGAAACAAGGACTTACCTAAGTTCCCATTATGTCCCACTGGAAAAGCAGGGTTCACTCTAAGGCAGTCTGACCCAGGGTCTGCCCACTCTTCCTACACCTGAGCTGACAAAGAAATCTGATCATGCTAGCTGAAATCAGGCAGAAGGATTCTGTGTTTGGGTCTAAGACTCTGATTGGGCTACATAGTGGAAAATGCTTGAATTTTCTTAGCCCACTGAGCTAGTGAGCAGTAGATTATGGTAAGGGGAAAAAGATAATTAAGGAAGTTTCCAGTGGGGCATCTGGGTGCTTGTTGATCAGATTGGAGTCTAGCCTGAGAATGGGTAATCTACATATCAGTGCCTTTTGGTTTACCTGTGATTGACATTACATTTAGCTCTCCACCAGTTGTCAGGGGCAGGGATTTATAAGGAAATATTTTTTGTTTGTTCAGAGGACATCAGTAGAAACCCCTTCACAAAGAGCAGTTTCTTCCAGATCTCTGTACTTTATGTGTCTTAATAGATACTGCCGAAAAGGGAAAGCCCATACTCTGTACATCTGAATTCCAGGTACAAACAACATTGCCAAGTTCCCATAGCACAGTCTGGTCCTTGGCATTTCTGTTGGTCTTGGGTTCCTCATCTGAGATTGACGTATGAGTGATTATTAGCCTGGGACAACTGCCGCCAGCAACTTCCTGTTACCATCAGAGGTGACAGTGGACTGCCCAACACCCCTGTCCTTCCTTTCTCCACTTATATCTTGTCCTCACTTTGTTCTTTACCCTAAAGAATCACATAACGAAACAAACTGTTCTCAAGTGACTTCACTGAATCCATTTGCTGCTACTTTGACCATGTTGTCTCATGGTGCCCTTGTTGGCTATAGTCTGAGAACAGTGTCAAGAAGAATGATTGGGACTGTATGCTATTTGTAGAGTAGGATAAGATGATCACTCTCTCGAGTTCATTTTACATCCCAACCCATTATATAGTTTGAAAACTGAATTTCCCAACCTTGTACTCACGTTACTTCTTAATGTTTACCAAAAAAGAAGTAGTAATAAAAACTAACATAACAACATGGTCCACCACACCCACAAGAGGCTCTGGAAGGCCACGGTGATAAAAACAATCACTGGGATTAGATGCTCAAAACTAATCATAAACCCAATTTCCTACTTGACACTGCCACCATAAAAGATATTAGAAAATGGCTTTTGGGTCTTCCAAACTTTTACTACAAGCAAAAATAACTTTCCAGTAAGTGCTTGTTATTGCTTAATTAAAGTACCAACAGACACATGTTTTTCTCTTTTCTCCCCAGCCAAGAAAGACATTTGGGCAAGTGTTCTGTGGCTCATTAGATAAGTTTGGGATCCTGTGCCTTGGCTTATACCGCGTGATAGATGAAGAGGAGAACAATCCAGAACAAAAAAGGGGAGTATGCTAGTTTAGAAAGTGGTACCCATCTATCCCAAGCATAGGAACCAAAGCTACTTTATTTGATGTGAGAAAAAAAAAACGTCCAGAGCGCAGGGTCCATAGTTACCAAGAATGGTCCAGGGGAAGTAGAGAGTGATGTAGGAATAAGGAAGCATGGGTGTGAATAGCATGAATGAACTGATGATTGGGATACAATTAATATTGACTATATAAGGAGAATGATGCCTGTGTCCCTAGTGACAACTAAAATGGAGACCCAGATTTTAAATCAGGGTTCTTTTGTAACTTAACCCTCATCCATCTCTATGCAACTTTTTAAAGCTGAAAGCCACTGGAAAGGTTTACTTGTTTTCTGCTGGAATCATTGGGTAAATCTTTAGCCTCTCTCATTTCTAGCCTGTTGGGGCTTGGTATGTATAAATTGTGGGAGCGTTATGTTCATATTTTGTTGAAAGTGAGATCAATCTGATAGCAGTGTAGGAGAACATAAAGGAAATGTATGTGTGGGGCAGGAGGGGAAAAGAGAGGGTACAGTCTACAGACAATACAATAATGTAGGTCTAAACTAATGTTTCCACAGTGGGAATGGCCAAGATTCAGTAGAAGGAGAAATTAAAAACAATAGAGTAGAAGAAGATGGAATGAAACTTGTCCTCCTTTATAAGGGGAATGAAACCAACTTACTCAAAGTGGAACAGTCTTGTATGGAAAGAAAATTTCTCATCAGAGAAAGGAAGGAAAAGAATGGGTGCCAAGGCAAACATAGCCATACTATGCGCTTAAAAGAATTTATACGTAACACCAGGATCTCTCAGTAAAGTATAGGCATAGCCATTGCTGAGAGAAACGATGGAGGAATTATTACAGGGAGTTGGGAAAGAGATAAAAGTGTAGGTTAGCTACTGAGAGGAATAGAAGAAGAGCTTTGTTGTAGGTTTGTAGAAGCAATACACGAACCTAAAATGAAAGGACAAAGGATTGAAAATCCTGATGAAGTTAAAGAGTGGATGTACTCAGAGTACAGGAATGAAAGGGGAAAGAACGATGGGAAGTGACAGCCAGAGAGTGATTTCTGGAAGTGTAATATTTGAGAGTCAATAAATGATAACTTCCGTGTGTGCCCAGGAAAGTGGTTTGGAGATAAGATTCTTGGGTAGTGAAAATGTGCCTAGCTGTTGGAGTTGTAAGGCACATAAAGACTACGGGCATATGAAATGATAGTGATACTGGAGTTTTAAAGAAAGTGTCCCAAGTGCAAGAGACCTAAATAAACATGGAGGTCTATAGGTGATGCTGATGAATCAAGAGGGATAGTTATATGGCTAAAGAGTATTAATCACAAAGATGTTGGGGAGCATTGATGTTCTGGAAGCAGCACTGGGAAGCATAAATGATGCTGGTTTCTCTCTTTCTCTGCCTGAACTTAATGTCCTTCCTCCAATACTTCTGGAAAAGTCATGGAACATGGTAATTGGGAAAATGTGTAGTCCCTCCTTGAGAGGACGTTCAGGAAGGAAATGATATTTCTATTTCAAAGAGAGTATGTGGCTATAGTAGATCTTGTTTAAACTATTATAGATATTACAGGGAACTCAGTAGGAAAATTAAAAAGAGGAAGATTATTCAGTGGAAGGAAGTCAGAAGTGCACTGAAATGGGCATTTAGGAAATAAGAGGTGATGATTTGGGGCAGTGATGAAGAAATGCAGGATGAAAGACATGAAAAGTTATTCTGCCTTATTCTGTCTCAATGTTCTGACATGAATGCTGGTGTATTAATTAATTTAACTCACATTTATTGAGGATTTTCTGTGTGCCTGATACTGTGGTAAGGCATCCTGCTTGCCCTATAAACAGGGCCAGGCTCTGGGTGTTCTTTAAGACTCATTCACGTTCACGATTTGCTTACTAGTCAAAATTTCAAATAAAACTGGTTTAATTTTGGCCACACTACATTCTGTGTGAAAGTTGGTGGTGTAAGTATTAGGGTAGGCCTAAGCCAGAATGGAAATAGCTGGAATGTATGTATGTAATCTTCTGCTTTTGATAAAGCCTGGCCAAGTGCTCAGTATTGTGCCAACTGAGTTCATTAGTGTAGTGGATATTAAAAACAGGGAAACTTGGAGTCCAAAAGTCAATTAGAGATCAATCAGTCCACACCTCCATCCTATCCCTCTCCCGTTAAAGAGGTGAAAAAAGCAAGGCCCAAAGAAGGGAGATGCCATGCCTAACCAAGGTCAGAGACTTTTGGTTTCAGAGGCAGAAGTGAATGCTTGTCTCCTAATTCCTAATCTGGGGCTTCAGTTATACTGTGCTGGGGTATTTACTATTACTCAGAATCCAGTGAAGTAAAGAGAACAAAAATAATTCCTCCTCTGGCCCAGCAGAAATACTTCCTTGTTTTGGCCATTGCCTGTAGCCACGCCATCCAGGCTGCAGACACTCGGAAGTCATCTTTGACTTTTCTTACAGGTTTGTGATTACCCGGCCACCCAATGAATTTAAGCTACTGCCCTCAGATCTTGTGTTTTGTGCCATCCCTTACGGCACTTCTTGTTACAAAGTGGAAGATACTTCATCTCAGAGTGTATATGAAATAGTAAATGTGGAGCCACTGGCATCAGAGACCATTACAGATGTAACTTCTACGGTTGGCCGGGTTAACGAGACTACAAAACAACCTTTGACTACAAAACTTCATCATTTGGAGTCAAAAACTATTTCTATTAGTGATTCTAAGCAAACCATCTTGACTCACAGCAATAAACTATCACCCCAGACATATTTAGGTGAAACTGAAACCATGAAAGAAAATGAGAAGGAAACAATGAAGGAAACCACAGAGGAGAATGCCCCTGCCTCTTCACAATCAAACTAGGCCTGTTGATATTCTCCACAAGCCATTAGCTTGCTACTTGTAAAGCATCTCCAGAGATGGTGACTTTGAACAGGGAAATAAAAATGGAAAGATGCCATTTTTGTGCCCATTGCTTAGTGGTTGATCAGCAAGCCTACACCAGGGAGAGACAAAAGTCTTATCTGATCCCACTGAATTTGGAGTGATAAATAAAGAAATGCATGATGAACGCTCTGTAAGTAAAGTTCATTGCTCTGTGTCCATCAAACAAAATATGTTAGATTTAGCTGTGTTAAAGAGGCCCTCAGGAGTTGGGTTCCTCCAGTCAGGGGATATAAGTGAGCAAGGTAAAAACAATGAGAAGGACCTAGACACAGGAAACAAGGAATAAAGAGACCTCAAATGAAGAATCTTATATTCTTTATCCCCAAGCAGGCTAATAGTAAACTAGTATATTTTCTCCTTCTCTTTATTCCTCATGCTTTTTCTTTCTTCCTCCCTTTCTATAGGAGGTAAGAAAGATCAGATGGGGAGATACCGGTTTGAATCAGAAACCAGTTTTTGTATAACTAAGACCTAGGTAGGTATATGCCTGGCACAGGAATGAATGTTAGCGTATCCTGGGATAGGGCGCCTAGGTGAAATCAGGCAGATAGGAATATATGACCTTCTCTAATCTGAGCATAACCCCTTATCAGATATGTCATTTGCAAATTTCTTCTTCTGTGCAGTAGTTTGCCTTTTTCTTTTGTTGATGGTTTCCTTCACTGTGCCTAAGATTTTTATTTTGATGTAGTCTAATAGTTTATTTTTGTTTTTGTTTCCCTTGCCTGAGGAGACATATCTAGAAAGATGTTATGACCAAACATCTTTGGTCATAGGAAATTACTGCCTATGTTTTCTTCTAGGAGCTTTATGGTTTCAGGTCTCACGTTTGGCCTTTAGTTCATTTTGAGTTACTGTGTATGGTAAAATAAAGCGTTTCGGTTTCATTCTTTTGCATGTAGGTGTCCAGCTTTCCCAGCATCATTTATTGAAGAGACTTTTTTCCCCATTGTATATTCTTGCCTCTTTTACCATCAATTGACCATGTAAGTGTGGGTTTATTTCTGGGCTTATATGGGATGATACTGGGAAAATGGGCGGGACCTGATTAAGAAAGATTCTTAGACAATGAAAAACAGATTACATCTTATTCTTTTTTTTTTTTTTTTAATTTTTGAGAGACAGAGAGAGACCGCGCGAGCAGGGGAGGGTCAGAGAGAGAGGGAGACACAGAATCTGAAGACAGGCTCCAGGCTCTGAGCTGTCAGCACAGAGCCTGACGCGGGGCTTGAACCCACGAACCGTGAGATCATGACCTGAGCCGAAGCCGGACACTTAACTGACTGAACCACCCAGGCGCCCCGATTACATCTTATTCTAACATGTTATTCTATCAATGAGAAGCTCTTTAGCCATTTTAAAAAATTGTAAAAACGATGTGTTATCATTTATATTTTGAAAGATCACTCTGGGCACTTATGGTTTCAACAGTATGACGAATTGAATTCAAGTGGATTTTCTTCCTGCTACAAATTCTCAGAAGTGCTAGGTAAATCACGACCAAGAATTTTTTAACATACAGCAGTCTTTAAAAGGAGTAGAAGCTTCCAGCCAGAAGCAAGAAGGGGGTTATAGTCAGAAAGAGTGAGAGAGACTCATCTATAGGACTATTTTGTCAGTGGCTGCGATTGTAATGCCGTGTGGAGCCAGGAATTACAGAGAAGTGAGACCTATGGTAACCCTCACCAGGGCAAGCTCAGTTTATCTGTCTAAGAGGCAATAAACAGGCTCCTCATACTGACCCAAGAATGGAACAAGCAAATTTATCTCTGCTTAGGGATGTTGGTGTGAAAAACACCCATCACGAGAAATTGAAGCTCCAAGCTCACATTATATGTAAATGTGGTATCCCGATTTATATGCTGTGTGGCAGGAATTTAAAACTGAGAAGGTAATGGGAAAAAAAATAGGATTCCAGACAAGCAACATTCTTGAGATAACTGGTAGAAAGAAATGACTAATGCTTTGCAGGAAAGAATTTTGAAGCTCCATTGGTGTTGGTGGGGGAGGGGGGGAGGTAGTCATTAATTCAAAACTTTCTAAAAACTGTCAATATGGCCACAATAAAAAATTAGAAATGAAATGAGAAATTATCTTCATGAATCAGAGTCAACAGACAAATCAAACAAGAGGGTTAACATGACCCCAGACTTTGGATATTAGAACAATCTGAGAAAGACCATACATTTAAAATGATGAAAAATGTTAAAAACATATAATTATAAATCATAATGAAAGAAAAGGATACTGTGAAAAAAATGAGCAGGCAGAGTTGAAGAAGAATCAGAACTTCTAGAAATGTTGATTACATTAAAATTCAATATGTGACTTAAGCAATGTTACATACAGATAAATCGAATAATTTGAATAAAATGTAAAATAGATAAATAAATGGAAAATATGAAAGAGAAGTTAGGGAGCATGGAGGAGAGAATTAAAAAGTCTAATATATAAATAACTCAATTTCCAGACAGATAATGGGGAAGATATATAAGAAGTCCAGTGAGTCCTGAGCAAGAAAATTGAAATGATTCTACATATAGACGTAGCCATACTTAGAAAAGCAGATTCCCTATAAAGGGATTACCCTGAGAAATTGAGGGGGAAAAAAAGGTTATGGACCAATAACATCAAAATGCTGAGAAAAAAATAACAAAAAGTGAATTTATGACCTTATATACATATGTGGAAATAGATAAAAATTAAAAATTCATGAGGTAATTGCTCAATTTAGCAAGTTAAACAAGTAATAGTAAACTAATAAAAATCTTAAGAGATTTCACATCATCTTTGGCACTTCCCAGGGTACTTGTCTGGAACAGGAAACTAGAACACCAGTTCACATTCTGCTTTACTCAATAGCTAATTTCATTAAAATTTTTTTTGTGTGTTTATTTTTGAGAGACAGAGTGCAAGCAGGGGAGGGGCAGGGAGAGAGGGAGACACAGACTCGGAAGCAGGCTCTGGGCTCTGAGCTGTCAGCACAGAGCCCGATGTAGGGCTTGAACCCACGAACAGCAAGATCATGACCTGAGCCGAAGTCGGATGCTCAACCAGCTGAGCCACTCAGGCACCCCAATAGCTAATTTCATTTTGAGAACTAGCAAAAATGCCCTCTATCAAGCGGACTGTTGCCTTAGCCTTAAAGAAACACTGGAACAACATTTGAACAGAATTGAGGAGTAGGGCAATTATGTTTAAGATGAAGACACTGGAGGAGAATATGCAAAGATCTCTTTAAGATTTGCTCTTCAAAAATGTCCCCAAACCAGCAATATCTACATTACCCAAAAGTAGACTCCATCCCAGACTTCCTGGATCAGAGTCTGCCTTTTAACAAAATCCATGTGATCCATACATTAAAGTTTAGATTAATATATATGTGTGTGTATATATAGATAATATATAATATATATTACATATCCACACATACATATATACATACATACATATATAAATACACACATAGATTACATGTATTTTATATGTATACATAATAGTAGTATATCTAATATATATTAAATATCCTCATGTTCACATACACGCATACATATGCGTACATATATAACTATATCCACATACACAGTGGCTTCTGGAAAATAAAAAGATTGGAGATTTGGTTTTAGTGAAAGCCGCCTCCTTCAACATTTAGCTCTTTGGCATATTACCTTCTCTTGAAGACCCATAGTACATTCCAAACACCTACAATTAACTATAAAATCCTCAAGCTGAGTACCTTCGAACCGTAAAGGAGTTAATGGAGGTTGGAGTTCAGTGAAGTTGGTGTGTAGTTTCCTGGAGGGACAGTAGCCTACAGCTCAAGGCCATGAGTTGTTTCTTACAGGCCAAGAGACAAAAGAGCCCAGCCTCTGTAACTAATCCTCAGTTTCTCCATTGGCATGCTTAGGGAGACCTGGAAAGTGAGGAGGAGGGGGGACAGTGGGAAGAAGGAGGCTGCCAGGGATGGGAGGGAGAGGGAGAAAAGGCCCCTAATGCTAATTAGGTTTGAAAGAATACAGGATGAGTCTAAGCCACTGCGTGCTGAGAAGAAAGCTACCTGAGCAGCTGATGCTAAGTTCAGCCTAAACTAACTCCAAGTCCCCTGGGGACGTCACAAGGTAAACCTGATCCTCTCTGTCATTTACAATCATTATCAGGCAGGCTGCTTCTGTAATTTTACTGGGGAGCCAATTAACAGATCCCTGAAGCTAGGGGGAAATGTCCGAGCCCTCCTCTTGTTTTTGAAAAGGAAAAAGGCAGCTTTTGTGCGCTGTCTCCTGTTTCTTGTAAAGGCAGGAGAGAGGGTAACTTCAGACAAAGCAGTGACTCCTCAGGTCAGGTGAATGGTTGAAGTCAGCCTTTTCTCTGCCTTAATTTACTCTTTTCTCTAGCAACCTAAATCAGCCTCCAGATAGCCCAGCGAGCCTTGCTTCTTTCTTTTCTGAGATATGGAAATGCTGAACATCTTTCACTCTTTCTTGCCTTCCAGAAAATATTTTAGCAGCATTTCATCTTGCAGGAAAGCAGGGAAAGGCTGCCTAATGGTACTGAGAAAAAGGCAGTAAAGAAAGGCCACTCTTATCTTAAATTTATTATTCAACCCCATCTTTCCCGATACATCCTTTCTCTTGCCCTCCTGTCACAGTCTTTTTTAACTAGCTGTCTCCATTCACTACTTTATTTCCACATCTCTGATTCCCTACTTAAGCCACCCCAACCTGGCTGTCATCTCCATTATTCTACTAAAAATACTCTTTCAAAATCACTAATTATACTTAAGTCACTCAATATAGTAAGAATTGAACAGTTAATCACTCTTCTCTCCCTCCATCCTGAAACACTGTCTTCCCTTGACTTCCATGATAGAACAATCTTCTAATTTTCCTTTTGCTTTTTTGAATATGCATTCTCACAGTAACTTCAGCTTGCTTTTTATACAACAAAGGTAGGTATTAGCATTACTCAAAGCTTGATTATGGACCTCCTTCTTTTTCTACTCTTGGGGATCACTGAGTAATCCAGATAATTAAAGAAAACTGGAGACCATATACCTGAAATTAAAAAGAATAGGAGCTACTTACCTCTGGCTATTATTTCCATGCAAGAATGTGGGCCCAGTTTTTCCAGATTTTTTTTCAGAGAAATTGAGAATTCTGATTTTCCTATCAAAATATTATGCTTTTTATTTTTTTTGTGGTTATGATAGAGTAGCTGTAGCAGACCAGCCCTCACTCCCAAGGAAAACACTTAAAACTGGATAAAAAATGTTTTGAAATTACCTGTTTGAAGTAATCCTAAAGCAACACAGTCATTAAGAACTTGAAAGGCTAAGATCCCAGAGAAAAGAATGTTGGGGTGAGCTCACCATTCTCTGCTGTTTCTCCCTAGAAAGTGGCACCAAGTCGGGGCACCTGGGTGGCTCAGTCGGTTGGGCGTCCAACTTTGGCTCAGGTCATGATCTCGCAGTTTGCAGGTTCGGGCCCCGCATCAGGCTCTGTCCTGACAGCTTGCTCAGAGCCTGGAGCCTGCTTCTGATTCTGTGTCTTCTTCTCTCTCTGCCCCTACCCAGTTCGTGCTGTCTCTCTCTGTCTCTCAATAATAAATAAATGTAAAAAAAAAAAAAAGTGGCACCAAGCAGGAGGTCAAGTTGAATTTTAAGACTAAGAGCTCCCAGCAGTCTGATAGGGCTGGGAGTTGAGGGTTATCAAGGCTGCCAGGAATTGAGGGAATTGGGTTTGGAAGAAAAGAGAGAACTCTGAGCATGACATTCTGTGCTTCTCTTTTCCTTGAGGATATCATTTATTCCTAATATTTCCAACATAAGAGGCTGAGAAGCCAGGAGGAAAGGACCAGCTAAGAATCTACAACACTAGAGCAGAGCTTTGGCCAGGCTCAAAGTGCTGGCGAGGGGAAAATTGGCATTCAAGGCCTTACAAGGGGATGGGCCCAGAAGGACAACCTTTGCTTTCAGTTGACATTCTCGAAAGGTCCTACTTTAGGATTACTTTAAACTAGAAATAGAATAGTCCTCATAAAGCTTGAAATCAGCTTCAGTTCCTCTCCTTCCCTGACTGCATCAAGGTGATCAATCCCTACTGCAACTACCTGGAAGCAAAAAATAAATAAACCCTCTCTGCTGGAAGTTAGCATTATTCAGAGTTTCTACACAGTATCCAGCACTCTGTAAAAATGATTAGAGTCAGTCTTATCTCTGCTTTAATTTATACTTTTTCCTAGCAACCTAAGTTAGCCTCCAGATAGGCCCCCAAGCCTTGCTTCCTTCTAGTTGCTGACATATGGCAACATTGATAGGTTCTTTTATTCCTCTTTTGCCTTCAAGAAATAAATAATAATCTAAATTATTACCATGAATGACAACACAGAGACACAAATGACCAAAAACCAAAAGAAAAGAAACAGGTAATGGAGACAACCTACAGATGATCGAGATAGAATACAGTAGACATACTTTAACTGTGATTAACATGTCCAAGAAATTGGGTGACATGTCCAGTGGGGTCCAAGAAAATGGGTGACACTTCTTCCTCACTGGTGGCAGCAAGGATGGGTAACTCTAGTGTGACAGGTACAGGGATTCACCTGTTTTTTTAGCCACCAAAGAGACAGATCAGGAAGCTATTGCAGCAGTCCAAAGGGATGCTGGGATACTTCAGTGCCCAGAACCAGTTGGACAAAGTGGAACACTGTAGCGGAAAAAGGCCCAGAAAAAGGCCTCCACAGAGGCCAGATGGAAGGACACTGTCCATTTGAGGTTGGATGGGTGCTGCATGGGCCTGAGCCAGCTCCACAAGGCATGGAATGATGGCAGAGACATCCAGACTTCCTTTGCCAATGTCAGCAAAGACTGGAGACAGAGCCCCAGTGCTACTCAAGGACATGAAGTATTCTGTCGTGTGACATAGCTGGCTCACTGCAGCTTCAGAGACCCTCAAGAACATCTCAGGCCCCCAGATTGTGAGGGAGACTCAGGACCTCATTGAACAAGGGGTGCTCTTGCAGGCCTACCAGAAGCTGATGGACCTGGAGTGCTCACTCTCAAAAAGGGTTGTCATTTGGGGTGCCTGGGTGGCTCAGTCAGGTAAGCATCTGACTTCAGCTCAGGTCATGATCTCCTGGTCCATGAGTTCAAGCCCTGAGCTATCAGCACAGAGCCTGGAGCCTGCCTTGGATTCTGTGTCCCCCTCTCTCTCTGCTCCTCTCCAACTTGAGCTCTGTCTCTCTGTCTCTCAAAAATAAATAAACATTAAAAAATATAAGAAAAAAAGAAGGGTTGACATTCAACCAGCCCCACATAGACAGTGGGAACATGCACAACATGACCCACACCCATGGCTACTTTGGGAGCATGCAGGTGCTCTCAGATGAGCTGGTCAGGCAGACGTTTATGGTGCTGCAGGGTTTGCTGGTCATCATCTCCTGTGACCCCACTTGCTGGTCTCAATTGTCAGGATTATCAAAAAGGAAGAAAAATTGACCAATGTGTATCTGACCAAAAAAAGCAAACTAGCTGTGTATCTCCCTAGAGGCCCAAGATTCTCAAAGAGAAACACATGCCATTTTGGACAGAAACTTGACTGCTAGAATTGAGGACACACAGGCAGACCCCAGGGAGTCCAAAAAGACATGGTCCATCTGCCATCTGGAAATCATAAGGAAGTATGTCCTGGATGACCTATCATTGCCACGAACCTAATGATTGAGTGTTTCCATCCCTAGTATGAGATTTTCAGAAACCGTCTGAACATGTCCCACCAGGCCCTGAGTACATGGATGCAGGAGCTCGAGTCAGAAGACCTAGAAGCAAATGAGATCAAGAACCTGTTGACATGGGTCTCAAATACCTACACAAGCACAGAGATGATGGAGAATGTGGAGCTGGCCCAGAAGTGGATGTCAAGGCCCTGGAACCTTAACTTTCTCCAAACGTGGTTTCTGAGCTGCTCCACAGATACATGTCAACTCTCACTTCAGACATTATTACCTGGCTGCAGAAAGCACTAGAAACATACAAGAAAGACTGGGTAAAAGAGGCTGATCCTGAAGCTGACCAAAGTGGGGACCACCAGGTAACACTCCCTTCCAGATGATTGAAAAAATTCTTGAAGTTGCCGCTCAGATAAGTCAAGACCCAAAAACAAAGGTTTGTGACACAAACTAGTCTGTGTCTTTAGCAAATGAATTCTTTGTTAAGTAAATCCAAAGATGAAGTTCGGTTGTCTAAGGAAGAATAACTGAGAAGTCAGCAATGCCCACACTATGTACAGTTTATGATAGCCATGGACAACTGTCCGAGCTTTAAAGAATTTATACTTGGTTTAAAAAGGAAGTATTTTGGGGTGCCTGGGTGGCTTAGTTGGTTAAGCAACTGACTTCAGCTCAGGTCATCATCTCGCAGTTAGTGGGTTCAAGCCCCGCATTGGGCTCTGTGCTTACAGCTCAGAGCCTGGAACCTATTTCAGATTCTGTATCTCCCTGTTGCTTTGCCCATCCCGCACTCCTGCTATGTTTTCCTCTCTCAAAATTAAATAAAAACTTTTTTTAAAAAGGAAGTATTTCAAAAAATAAAGTGCAAGAGGGCAGATCTCTGAGCCAACCAAACATGGGTGGGATTCAGACACCATGCAAAGGAGAGCTATAGGAGCCTGCTGCGGGAGGTCTTCCTGGATTTGGAGCAACATCTCAGTGAGCTGATGACATAAAAGTGGCTTTTAGACTCAAACACTGTACATATTATCTGTCTCACTGTGGAAGAATATTTTGCCAAAATTTAAAAGCCATATAAAAAGAGGAGAATGACAAGCGGAATCCCTGCAGGCCATCATGTCGAAACGCATCTCATTCTGGAGCACCAGGGAGCTGAGAGGGTGGTCAGGAAGGATGGTCAGCTCCACGTCCTGTTCGGGCACTTGGCTTCTGGATTTGGTGAAGATACAGGTGGGTGCGGTGACACCATCATAGTCACTGCAGAGGTTCTTAAGCTCACTGACCCTTCTCTGCTTTATCTGGATGTCTCAAATCTGGTTATCAACACCCAGACTTCAGAGATGCCCAGGTCGGGATGCTGCTGGCAGAGTGAGGGGACACTGGCCTGGCAGGACATGAAGCAGACCATCTCAAGACTCTGGAACAGAGTCCGATGCAGGTGAATCCAAACCACATGCCCGTCTTCAAGGAAATCACAGTTGCTAGTAGACATGGCAAAGCTTTTCAAGTAACCTGTTGGTTTTTAGCTTTATGTACATTATTTGCACTCATCATCCCACCCTCACAGATATATTAAAGCAAAAGTGACTCTCAAGGGGTCACATTACATATTTCAAACCCTCGTGCCTGTCTCTTGTATGCATGTTTGTGAGGTGCCCAGGGACATGGTTTCTTGAAGAACAAGTACTCTGCTGGCTTTAATTCTTCAAGTTTTCTCATGTTTGTTGTAAACACCTTTATGAGGCAGGATTCTGATGTAAAATGCCTCGTGGTTGATTGTTTATCACAGTGGTAAAAACGTATGCAGATGAGTCTACATTCACCACTTGGTCTTCATTCATGTTTTCATGTAAGACTTCTAAAACTCTGCTGCTTAATAAAAGAGTGTGAAGTCCTTCAGAGAAATGAAAAAGAAAAGTAAAAGAAAAATAAGGTGACAAGATGGAGAAAGTTACCAGAAAATGATGATCCATCCAAAATTATTTAAGAAGTATACAAAGTAAAATTATATGTCAAAGATGGGTTTAAGAGCTGTTTGGGTAGAGAAGAAGGTAAAATTAGTGCCCTGGAAAATCAGTTAGTAGAGAGTTAGGATGTACTGATGAAATTAGCTACAAAGTCCCCCATTGGGTTAAGTGAAAATGTAATCGGTATCACCCCTCCCCCACCTTGTTCCAGTCTTTTACTGTGGCATTAGTTTCTACAGTTCGCTAAGGGATGAAGTATTATTCTTAGTCTACTATCTTGGTAAGGAGGGGACTTTCCAGGGGTTTCCACTTAGTACCTTCTACCTTAATGGCACTCACCTCCATGGGTCTAGAGTGCCAAGGTGTGGATCTTGCTGATTCTCAACTATGTCTATCTTAACTGTGTATAAAGGAATTGTGGGGAGAGAAAAGCACAGGTTGAATCAAAGTACTAACTAGGCCTGTTGAGAGTTGGGCTCAGGCTAAGAACTATTACCTGATCATAGTAAGCCTCCACTATGGACCACAATGGCATTTTTGGTAAGTGTGAGTACTTCCTTTTTCCCAGTGTTCAGTCACCCTAGCAAATGGCCTGTTCATCTCCAGAATTAAAGTTTAACTAAAAACATAGTGAAGTAAGCTTCCATATAAATGGAGATATTTAGAGATTTTAAGAATAACTTTTTTCCAGCTTTATTGAGACAAATTTTATATATAAAATTGTATGAGTTTAATGTATATGTGTATATATATATATGATATACATATGTATTGCAACATGATTACCATAATAAGGTTAGTTAACACATCCATCACCTCACATAGTTGCCTTGTTTTTTGTGTGTGTGAGAACATTTAAGACCTACTCTCTCATATTCTCTCAGCAACTTTCACATGTACAAAACAATATTGTTAACTATAGTCACCATGCTGTACATTAGATCCCCAGAACTTACTTATTCTGGAAGTTTGTACCCTTTGACCACAATCACCCCTTTCCCCCATCCCACAGACCCTGGCAACCACCGGTATACTCCTTATTTTTAAGAGTTTGCTTTTGGTTTTTGTTTTTTAGTTTCTGCCTAATAGTGAGATTATACAGTGTTTCTCTTTGTCCAACTTATTTCATTTAACATAATGCCCTCGAGTGTCATATATGTTGTTTCAAATGGCAGGATTTCCTTCTTTTTTATGACCAAATAAGATTGCGTTGTATGTATGTACCACATTTTATTTACCCACTCATCTGTCGATGGGCATTTAGGTTGTTTCCATGTCTTGGCTTTCATAAATAATGCTGCAACAAACATGGGGCAGTGCAAATATCTCTCCACTAATCACTAATCACTAATAAGATAGTGATTTCATTTCCTTTGGACATATACTCATTATTGGGATTGCTGAATCATATGGTATTCTATTTTTAAATGGAATTTATCTATTTTTCGGAACCTCCATACTGTTTTCCAATTTACATCCTTTTATGGTTCCATACAAATGCTAGGATTGTTTGTTCTACTTCTGTGAAAAATACCTTTGGAATTCTGACAGAGATTGTATTGAACCTTTAGATGGCATGGAAATTTTAACAATATTATTTATTTCTATTCATGAATATGGAATATCTTTTTATTTACTCATGTCTTCTGCGATTTCTTTCATCAGTGTCTTATAGTTTTCAGTCCACTTTTTGATGCTATTGTAAGGATTGTTTTCTTCATTTCTCTTTCAGATATTAAATTGTTTGTGTATAGAAATGCAGCTGATTTTTCCCATTTTGATTTTATAACCTGCAATTTTACTGAATTTATTAGCTCTAATAGTTTTTTAGTGGAGTCTTTAGGGATTTCTATATATCAGGTCATGTTGTCTACATACAGGGACAGTTTTACTTCTTTTTTTTTTTTTTCCTTTGGATGCCTTTTATTTCTTTGGTTTCCCCATTTGATCTAGCTGGGACTTCTAGTACTTTGTTGAATAGGAGTGGTGAGAGTAGGCACCCTCATCTTATTCCTGATCTGAAGAAAAGATTTCAACCTTTCACATTGTTTTGTAGCCTTCAACCTACAGATCTTTCATTTCTTAGATTAGACTTATTCCAGAGTATTTTATTGTTTTTGATGCTATCGTAAATTAGTCTGTTTTCTTAACTTCCTGTTCAGACTGTTCATTGTAAGTCTATAGAAATGCAACTGACTTTCACGTGTTGATTTTGTATCCCACAACTTTACTGATTTTATTATTAGTTCCAACAGGTTTTTCTACATGTGAGATCATTTCATCTGCAAACAAAGATAACCTCATTTCTAATTTGGATGTCTTTTCTTTCTTTCACCTGTCTAATTGTTCTGGCTAGCTCTTCCAGTACTATGTTGAATAGAAATGGTGAGATTGGGGATCTTTGCCTTTTCCTGAGCTTAGAGGAAAACCTTTCCATTTTTCACCGTTGAGTATGATGTATGCTGTGGGCCTTGCATATAAAACTTTCATTACAGTGAGGTAATTTTCTTCTATTCCTCTTTCGTTTTGACAGTTTTTATCATGAAAGGATGTTGAATTTTGTCAAATGCTTTTTCTGCATCTATTGAAATGATCATGTGGTTTTAATCTTTTTTTCTGTCAATTTGGTATATCACATTCATTGATTTGCGTATGCTAAACCATCCTTGCAGCCCAAGATAAATCCACTTAGTCATGGTGTATGATGCTTTTAATGTGCTGCTGAATTTGGTTTGCTAGTATTTTGTTGAGGATTTTTGCATCCATGTTTATCAGAGATATTGGTCTAAAGTTTTCTTGCAGTGTCTTGTAAGTCTGCCTTTGGTATCAAGGTAATACTGGCCCCATAAAACAAGTTTGGAAGTGTTCTGTCCACTTCAGTTCTTTGGGAGAGATTTACAAGGATTGGCACTAATTCTGTCTTTTTTCTTTCTTTTGCCTTTTGTTTGTTTTTTTGTTTTTTGTTTTATTGTTTTGGAGTTGTTTTTTTGTTTTGTTTTGTTTTTGTTGTTTTGGTTCTTGGGGTTTCCTGGGCCAGTGGGGTTTTTTGTTTGTTTGTTTTGTTTTTTCATTGTTACTGGTAGAATTTATCAGTGAAGCCATCTGGCCCTGAACTTTTCTTCGCTGGGATCTTTTTGATTACTAATTCAAACTCCCCACCAGTTTTAGGTCTGTTCAGATTTTCTATTTCTTTGACTCAGTCTTAGTAAGTTGTATGTTTCTAGGAATTTATCTATTTTATCTCAGTTATCTGTACCATATCATCTTGCATTTCAAAATGTTCTTCCATAATAATTTTCCTTGTTCTAGACATGTATCTTAAGAAATTCTTTTAGCAAGTGTATGGTGATAAGGTCTCACAACTTTTATGTCTCTGTAAATATCTGTATCTCATCTTCATTTTGGAAAAAAATTTCTTAGGTATAAAATTCTTTGTTGAAAGTTATTTTCTCTAAATACTTTGAGGTTGTTATTCCATTGTCTTCTGGCTTACATTGATATTTTTAAGGAGTGTGATGTAATTCCAAATATCTGCTCTTGATGTCTTTCATAAGACCTTTTATTTGTCTTTGTTTATCCTATTATGGCCCCTAATAGGAATTGCTTTTTATTTATCTTGCCTAGAATGCATTGTACTACTGGGGTTTCTGTTTGTAATAGGAAATTTAGAGCCATTGTTTCTTTAGATATTACCCCTTTTCCCTGTTACTGTCTACTTTTGGCACTCTAACTGGGTGCACTTAGATATGACTTCTATATATTATAATGCGTCTTTCATTTTTATCATTCTGTGTTGTATCCTGAGTAGTTCTTTGACTGTATTTTTCACTTTACTAATTGTCTCTTCAGCTATTAATAATCTCCACTTAATCCTTCTACTATTTTGAAAAATCCGGCTATTTAATGTTTAATTTCTAAACATTCCATGTGTGTTCTTTTTCAATTCTGTCCATTTGATTTTGATAGTATCCTTTTTAATGTGCATATTTGTGATTGTATCCTTTAATTTTTAGTTAGCATTTTATACATACAGTACCTGACAGTTCAATATTTTAGTCCTTAGAAATCTAATATTTATTTTTTGTTTCTGCTGATTTTCATCATTATCTGAATTCTCTTGTCTTGCTGATATTTCACCCAGGCTTATTATTGATCTTAGTCTGTGGAATCATTAGAATCTAATTGTGAAATTTTCTTCGAGAAAGGATTTGCTTCTAATGTTGCCAGCATTTAGACGGCCCACTGACAGGATTCACTTAGGTCCTACCAAGCCCTTTTCTCTCCCAACACACACACACACACACACACACACACACACATACACACACACACCACAGTTGGTGCATAATTCCAAGCTCAGCTTTCTACCTCCTGACAGTAACTTTATAACAGTCATCTGTTTAGGTCAGTTACATCCCTGCAGGATGCCCAGTATTTGGGCTCAATGACTGGCTGCATTACTGAATGTCGCATATAGATTTTTGTTTGTATGTTTATTTCCCTTTTTAAAGGTGTGGTCTGTGAAGAACTCCACTACCTCTTATGCAGCCAGCAATGCCTCAAAGCACATTTCCTATGCAAGGTGTATTTGTTTTTTCAGTGAAAGGGCCCTTCAAGAACACCTATCAACTATAATGACAGAGGCAAATGTTCTAGTTTATTTTGACTAGAAAGCACATGAGTTGTTTTCATGAGTAACTCTGATAAACTCTGTCCCAAAGCAGTGCTGTGTAGGGGCTAGGTGAAAGTATGACACAGGGATGGTGTAGGTAGAGGCCAATGAATTCTGTTATCCTTGAATTTCAAACTATCTGGCATTATGAGGAGTGAGAGTTTTAGAAACTAGGAAAGAAAAAGCACTCTTGGCATCTACATGGACATTCTTATAGAAGGCTTTTGTAGCACAGATAGTGGCTAAGTGACTTCACAAATCAGATTCAATGCTGACTGTGTAAAAGGACCACATAAAGCTTATGCCATCAAACTGTTTATTTGCATCTATAGCTCTGTATATATATAATTCACATTGCTGTGCACTTCTTTTATCTTTATTAAAAGGGTGACTTAAGATCATCTATTACAGGGGCGCCTGGGTGGCTCAGTTGGTTAAGCGTCTGACTTTGGCTCAGGTCATGATCTCACGGTTCATGGATTCGAGCCCCACGTCAGGCTCTGTGCTGACAGATAGCTTAGAGGCTGGAGCCTGTTTTCAGATTCTGTGTCTCCCTCTCTCTGACCCTCCCCTGCTCTCTCTCTCTCTCTCTCTCTCTCTCTCTCAAAAATAAATAAAAACAGGGGTGCCTGGGTGGCTCAGTCAGTTGAGTGTCCAGCTTCAGCTCAGGTCATGATCTCATGGTTCATGGGTTCGAGCCCCGCATCAGGCTCTGTGCTGACAGCTCAGAGCCTGGAGCCTGCTTCCAATTCTGTGTGTCCCTCTCTCTCTGCCACTCCCCTACTCATGATCTATCTCTCTCTGTCTCTCAAAGATAAATAAATGTTAAAAAATATTTTAAGATTAAATAAATAAATAAAACATTAAAAATTTTTTAAAAAATCATCTATTACAGAACCAAAGAAACCAGGCTTCCTGATCCTACTACATGATTCTAGGTTCTTGGTGTCTCCACCATGACTTGAGTGGGATTGGTATTGGAAGGGCAAACTGGTGCCTTTGCGGCTAGGAAGAGGCTAAGTTCATGTCACCCTATATCTGGCCGTCTTCCACCACAGCAAGAACTGTTTCATTATTTTGAATTTTTGCTGTCCTGGCTTCTTGGCCTTGAAATAAGTTTTACTTCAGTTGTAAAGCTAGAAAACACATGCCCACTACGCCCTGGAGTTTCCTGAAGGGACCTGAGGCTTGATCTGGGGCAGAAGAAGAAACTGTGACTCTTAATGGGGCCTCTGTAGTTAGAGATTTGATTTAAAAGTCTCCACTGAGAGACATTCAGAAAGTAACAAACACTGAAACAGACTTGTCTCTACAAAATTCTCAATACTTAGTTAACTGCTACCAGGATTTGAAATCATGGATCTAGGTAGTAATGCTATCTAAAACATGTAGATTACAAACACCAAAAATCATATTGGATGTTGTCTGTATAGAAGGAGCAGGACCCTTGATCACCGACATTGTCAATGGTTACATCATTATTATATTTTGAAAGGTCTAGAGGGCTGGGTCACTTGGTATGGTGGAAGGGGAATGGGGTTACTTAAGGTAATGACTGTTTACCAACCACCATGGAAGTATTGTACCAAACAGTATTGCCAGACAAGTACATACTAGCCACATATCAGCTCTGGTTCTAAGAAATCTAAGGTACTTGCCATTCATGTAGAACAAAACTTTCCAGTCTGTTAAACACTAGAACAGTTCTTTTTTTTTTTTTTTTGAGAGGCTTTTCTAGAAGTCTCTATTACTTTCCAGATGACACATGGGGTATTTATTTGATCATGTGGCTGAGATTTTTTAAAAAGTCATAATTTTTTCAATCAAAGTAATTACTAGTTGCATGACTTATTTCCTTACTCCCAGTTCTTTTTTCAACTCATTCCAGTTTGTCTTCTTACCAGATAACACCCTAGAAACAATTCTTGTCAAGGTCACAAGTGACTCACATGTTATTCCTGTTCTCATTTCATAAGATCTCTCAGCAGCATTTTACATAGATTATCATTGTCTTCTGAAAACCCACTCTTCACTTTATGACCCCTTACTCTCTGGGCTTTCTGCCTTTCCACTCCTTACAGGCATATTGAATAGATCCTATTATCTACTCCTTCATGTAAGAAGGTTCCAGAACTCAGACCTAAGCTGCTTCATCTTCCCTATATTTATTACCTTCCTTAGTGACCTCATTCAAGTCTCTAATTTTAAAGATTTTCTATATGATAATCACTTTAAAATTTGTATCTTCAGCTCTTATGTATTCCCTGAGTCTCATGCATCTATTAATTTCAACACCAGGATGTCTGATAGTATGTGAACTTTAATATGGCCAAAAGAAAACTACTGACTCTACCATTCCCTTGGCCCCAGTCCTTTCTTCCTCCATGAAACTGCATCTCATTTCACTCCACCCACATGTATCCAGTTGCTCAGGCCAAACAAGGAAGGCCCTATCCTCTCCTTTCCTGCAATCCATATCCACTCCATCAGTAAGTTCTGTCACTTCTACCTCTAAAACATCTTGGTTTCATCTACTCATTGACCCTCTGTTGCCACCACCTAGATCATCACAATGTTTCCTGGCCTCCTAAGAGATCTTATTTTAGGTAAGTTTGTTTTGAGTGAGACCTTTTTAAAAGACTCATTGCCCCATTCACTGCTGTATTTTCAACACTTAAGATTAGTGCTTCATACACATTAGGTGCTGAATGGTTATTAGATGGAGAAATTAATAAGAAACATGAGGTTTCTACCAAAGGAATAACTTTTTCTCGCTTTACAAAATCTCACTTCATTCACAAATAAATTTATAATTTGTTGTCGGAACATGTGTCCTGAAGTTTGATACCACTAAAGACATGAGCAAAAGCAGTTCAGGAGAATGGAAGCTCATTGTTTTGTTGCCGCCAAAGATATTCTGTGTCTGGGCATCTGCACACACAGCTTCTAATCTGACGCGCAGAGGAAGTCATCCTAACTCACTGCATGGAGGTCATACACCAAGAAGTCTGGAAAGAATTATTCTTTTAAAAATGTTCTTTAGGGGGTGCCTGGGTGGCTCAGTCGGTTAAGCGTCCAACTTCATCACAGGTCATGATCTCACGGCTCATGAGTTCAAGCCCAGCATGAGGCTCTGTGCTGACAGCTTGGAGCCTGGAGCCTGCTTCAGATTCTGTGTCTCCCTCTCTCTCTACCCCTCCCCCACTCACACTCTGACTCTATCTCACAAATAAATAAACATATAAATAAATAATTTTCTTCAGGAAGTGTGTCCTTTTGGAATCCATGCATTTAGAGTAGATTATTAAAAGCTCTGCAGTTAAGAGAACCTACCACTTTCTGAAGTCACTCCAGTATTTCCCAGATGCCCTTCTCACCACAACCTCATCTTATTCTTGCCTCTTAATAACCTGCCAAACAAAATAACCTAATAAACCCTCATTAGGCAAACGTTGTCTTCCTACTGGGGTGAAAGAAAGTCTTAGCACCAGTCCTGCGTAACATTCAGGATGAAGAAAAGAATCTGGTTTTAAAGGTAGAGAGGCCAGGCTCCAGGTCTGGCTCTGCTGATACATCTGGCATGAATTTGGAGAAGTGGCTTAAGTTCTCTGAACATTTTTTGACCCAAGAGAGATTGCTAATAATGACTCTCTAACAAGGTGCTTGTGAGGTAGAGACATATTCTCTCTGGGACGGTATCCATAGGTAATGTGCAGGCCCCATACCTGGAGCTCGTCAGTTTTTGGAGGCTGCTTTGTTCTAGATCTTCCCTCCAAGGGCTCTATTTTGCTATCAGTCAACTGTTACTAGTGCCCAGTGGCAGAACATGCCCCCTCCCAGGATCCAGACAATTTGAGGACAGTAAGAACTGGAGGAATCCTGAGAAAGTTGTTAAAAGGCTCACTTCTTAATGTAGCTGAGCTGACTGCAGTCACACCAGAGATAATTAACATTTCAGAATGAATTAATAAATGGAGATGGATGGTTTTTCTTCATCATTTACCTACTGGATAAATCTGGCCACATTTTTCAGTATTTTGCTGTACTTTGCCAGGGAGAGACTCTTGGATTTGCAAGATAGTGATTGCACAGACACGTGCTGCAATGCCAAAGGAGTAGAAAGGAAGCAGGGATGGGGGTCAAGGGGGAGGAGTCGTGAGTTCAGGGAAAGCAGAGATTTGATTCCAAAGAGCAAATCCTTACTGGGTCAAGGTGGCTTTTGCATAATTCCGTTATCACCAGGAAGAGGAGAAATAATCATATTAGGTGTGTGCGATACTGTTCGACGTGGCTTGCCCTACCTTACTTTTGAAGTCAGACAGTTTTAAACGCTTTATGTGAGTGACTTGTTCAGAAGGCCCCCAATCTAAAAGGCAGGTGCTGCTAGAGCAAAGCAGAGAAGTTTTTGATGTTGACAACGACATACATTCTTGTGCAGAAAGGAGTAATCCATTCGGTCACAGTTACAAAAAATTTCCATGTGTGCTGCTTTGGGGAACAGAGGCAGTGCCATCTGGGAGAGTGGCTTTCAGGCAGGCCAGCTGCAGGGCATCAGCATGGTGGTGAGCCCGTCCATGAGCATGGGCATCCCTTTATTAAGTCCCCCTGTCGTCCATGTCAGGAAGTGGACATTCCCATGAGCATCTGCATAGCATTGCTGTGGGCATCGGCTCCACCTCACCTTCTGTTTATGGAGTCTGGGCATCTTGTCAGTTTGCATTTGGTTTCTGCATGCCATTGCTCGTCTCTGAGGTCCAGCATAGTCTGTAGCAAGGCCCTGGCCCATCTGGGCCTCAGCTGATTCCAGGCGAGGCTTGTCAGAGGCCTCCCCCATGATGGGCCAGACATGAGCAGGGAAACATTTTCACTTGCCCCCCATCACAGAAATACCCAGTGTGAGGAAAGGAAACAAGAGCTGTGGTCTTGTGAAAGTTAGTGGTGAACATTTCTTCCCAGGTCCAGTGATGTTCGTAGCTTGAAATCTGCCATAGTGGGAGTATTTGCACCATGGAAATGATCAAACTCTGCAAATCGGGTTTTTTTGTTTGTTTGTTTGATGTTCGATGGCTGGTTGTTAAACACTCACCAGCACAATGCTGGATGAGGTACCGGGAGCAGAAAGTGGGAGCCTGTATTTCATAGTCCTTAATTACCCTCTCCATCCCCTCTCGTAGAGGCTGCTCAAATGTCTCAGCTGAACCTCTCCTGTATACTTTGACAACTGCTGTAGGCAGTGGCCAGCCACAGGAGGTTCTGTGTGTGCTTTTATTTTCAGTCAGATTTGTATCTTAGAAAGGTAGCCCTGGCCACAATGTGTTGGGTAGACTGAAAGGGTATAAAATCAGAAATAATATCTGAGGCAAAAGAATCCGATGGTAATCTAATTATCTTTGTCCACATAAAAGATTATGAAGCCTGAACTAAGGGAAGAGCAGTGCATAGGAGAAGCGAGGACATATAAAATAAATCACAGAGAAATGGAGTTGGCAGACTTACCGATGGATTGGGTGTCGGGGTGAGAAAAAGAAGAGGAGATGACAACATCCAAGTTGCACACGATCTCACCATTCACTAAGACAGATTTTGGTGGAAAACTGATGACTTATGTTTAGAACCAGCAGGAATGCCTCCGAGGCAAGTAGCTCAAAGGAGCAGAGTTGACCAGAATGCATTTTGACAGTCAGCAGATGGTGGCAGGTGACAGGGGGTGATCAGGGGTCATTCAGGGACAGTATGAAGTGAGAAGAGGTCCAAATAAGAAACATACATGGAAAATACAACATTTAAGGTCCACACAGCAAAATAAGAGTCAACAGAGGACAGAAGAAGAATTGGTCAGTGGAGTAGTGGAGAACAGAGACAGAAGCAAAGAAAAGAGAGAACTGAATAGTCATTCATGTAAAATTTGGGGCCAAGGTAAAGAAATAGGACATCAAATGAAGAATGCATAGGTTTAGCTGGGGAAGATTGTTAGGGCCTTTTGCCACAGCACTGTCTGGGCATGCAGGGACAGAGCAAGCCAGACAGTTCGTGTTTGAAGAACAAGTGAGAAGAAGGTAGAAATAACAGCAAACAAGTGAAGGAGCAAGCATTCTGGGCTTGGGAGGTAAGAAAAGGCAAGGAGATGCAGGTTCAAGGGAGGACTTAATTTTTAAGATCAACAGCAGACTTGATCATAATTTTACATGATGCAGAAGGGACCAATTGAGATGAAGTTTCCAATTTGGGAAGGAAGAAGGGAGTCCCAGATGGAGGAAGGTCCTAGCTGAGACAGGAGGGTTGCTCAAGAGCACAGGTGGAGGGAATGACCTTAATGAGAGAAATAACATTTCTTCCTGCAAGACCAGAATGATGGGTTTGAGAATAAATGCAAACATTGCTTTTTGATTGCTGGAAATTGAGGGGGGCTTGCACCTAATATTCTGTTTTCTCTTGAAGTTCCAAAGACTTCAAGGAGAATGGTAGAAGTTTGAAATAAGCACTGTGGGGAATGGGGAATTTTAAGCATACATTACACTTTAATGCTTTAATACAGAGGTATAATTATATTCCAGAGTTGTTGGGTTTTTTTGGGGGGGTACATTTTGTGCCCCCATAGCATCTGTACTATGGAAGACATAATAGCATATCTCACAGAACATTACTATTGTTTATTTGATTACCTGCCTTTCCATGTTGCAATAAACCTAGACAGAGGAGGAACAGTACTTCTAGCCTAGCAGACTAGGAAGTATAATGGGTGATTAACAAATATTTGTTCAATGGATGAATGGTAATGAGTACTTATCAGCATTAGTCCAGTCTTCCCAAATAAACTGTAAACTCCATTGTGTCATAAGTTTGGTTGGGCCTCAGCATTTTCAATATACATGAGCTGCACAATCAGGATGAATTAAAATGAACTGGGCTGCTTCAAGACCAAAGTGTCAATATGAAAATGAAGAAGGTTATTCCAAGGGAGAATCTTCCAAGGATATGATGGACGAGGAATGGAATTCAAACCTAGCTAAACCTATAGAAGAAAGTATCACTTCCTCCTCCTAACAGCTTCCAGTGATTAATTTTTTTACAGTTCTAGGGGAAGTATCCTTTGAGCATCCCAGTGCATAATGTCTTCGATTTCTTAATGGAATCAGTAGGTCATGCAGGATTACCATTATCTCTCACCCATCCTATTCTCTGCCTTCTTGGATCTAAATCCCCATAGTCTAGAGACTGAGGCCCAGACAAGGTAACCAATTAGTGTCAGATATGTCCCTGAGTTGTGGTTTTTCTAGTTCTAAAGCTATGCTCCCTGCACTGATAGAGAGAAATCCTTCAGGCAGGCAGTAAGAGGCAACTCCTCTCCGCTTTGCTCTGAGGTGTCCCATAGCAAGTGATAGTGGCAGCGAAATGTCTTAATATAGCGTGGTGTTTAGCATAATTGATGTTCAGATGCAGTGTTGGTAGAAACAAGCCCAGTTAATTGGTCTCTCAACCTACATTAGCTCTTGCACAGCAACCAATTAGGCAGGGGCCAGAGGGCCCTTAGCTTGGCCATTAGAGCCCTCCATGCCGAGGCCGGGAAGGTGCTGGCAGTTCAGCAGCAGAGACGGTATAAATGACTCTGATAAGCTGTGTGTACATCTGCACACAGCCGGAGCCATCTGTCCGTTTAGCAATGCAAGACCTTAACAACCAATCTTAAAGGTGAAAACAAAAAGAAAGATTATATTCAGGAGAGGGAAACCTGGGCTTTCACCAGGGATGGGGTGCCGGAAGACTCTTTGAAGATTATAGACCTGAAGGATATAAACCTAATACTATTCCTACAGCAATATTCCTAATGAACTAAATGCCCATCTCCGTTCTCTGAGCCTCAGTGTTATTGGAAATAGCCTGAATGTATTTCAAGGAGACACTGGAGGGTCTGCTGCTCAAAGTGAGGTCCACGGACCAGCAGCGTCATCTCCATTTGGTCGGGTGTTAGGGATGCAGATCACAGGCCCGCTCCCGACTGGCTGAACTAAAATCTGCATTGTAACAAGATGCCCAGGTGTTCTGTATGCCCATTAAAGTCTGAAAAGCTATAGGCCAGGGGTCAGCCAACACGTTTTATTGGAACACAGGGTGTCCATTCATTTGCCTCTTGATTATTCTTTCACCTGACAACAGGGTTGAGTGGTTGCAACAGAGGCCTTATGTCCCGCAAGCCTAAAGCATTTACCGACTGGCTCTTTACAGAAAGAGCCGGCAGACCCCTGCTCCAGGCAGAAATCTCTGTAACCAGCCCATGCGACTAACATGTCTGTCAGTCCTTGGAGGGTAAGTTAGTACCAGATATTTAATTTTCTGTTTAAATATTGTGGACATGATGGGCAGATGGAGTGATATATGTTTGATGACAGTGATCTCAATTCTGGGCGCTTAGGAGTTTCTAAGTTTACACAGCAGCAAAAGTTGGCAAGAACTTTAAACTTTCTGCTACCTTGACGGAGTCAGATGGCTTGAAGGATTCTTTCACTCCCTCCTTCACACAGAGAATAAAGGAAAAAATGATAATCTGGTCCTTGTAATAAAACAGTCACCAAATTTCTCTCTTGCATCCTTGATAGCATATTCATTGTGACTGGAAGTATTACTTTTTTCCAGATACACCAAGATGTCGCTTTGACTTTATGCCAGTGTTTGGGGATAATTTTATACCCAATGAATTACCCAAAGAGACGGCATTCTCCCGGTCTTGATTTTCACCAGAGCGGAATGTTAAAACAGGTGTGACTGCGCTGCTTTATATATAGCAAAAGGATTGTTGAAAATGTGCATTCCTTATTGCATGCCATAAAGAGCTTATGCAAAGACCCGCAGAGGACTTCAGTGACTAATGGGGAGGAAGAGGCCTGCTTAGCCAACGTTACTGGAATTGCCAAAGTATTTTGATAGGAGATCCTGGCCAGGAGCTTCTAGACTTGCACTTGCAAAAATATTAAAGAAGCACCTCATTGTGTGTTTTAAACCCTTGGAGTTTTTCCAAGTTTGTGCTTTCCAAGTCTGTCCCTGTCTCTGTCCCTGTCTCTGTCTCTCTCACACACACAAGCACACGCACATGCACGCGTGAGAGTGCGCACACACCCCGATTAATGCTAGGCTGCAGCACCAGACTCCAGACGCATGCATCCATCATAATTGCAGTACTGCCAGCAGTCATGTAACTGCTTAAAGACCTCAACAGCCTTCTGGCACTTAAAGGGGAAAAAAAAAAAACCCATCTAATTAATCACAGGTGAAACAGCTTGGACTGTCTCCAAAAGCCCCAGAATTTACTGCCAAGCTTTGATGCTAATTTTCTTTCTAAGTAACCCCCTAAAGAAATTTACGATTAGGTAATTAAAGTAATGAATAAAGAGATACTTAGGTGGAGAGAAAGGAGGAGAGGGAAAAGTCTATTATTTCCATCCTGCAATAAACGCATCTGGGCATGCGTCATTTGTGAACCCCAGTGTAAAGGTCCCGGAGAGGCTTTCTCCTGAAGAATATTTTGAAAATCAATATTTGAAAGACCAAAATGAGGCATATAAATGACGTTGGGATCAGGTCACTCTGCTAGGGCCTGTAAGACAGGGAAGGGAAATCTGCCTTCTGCCAGATACTCTTGACTATTTTTTAATGCCACAGCTTATACACTGCGGGGAGGTTTGTGATGGTTTCTCCCTGTGAGCCAGTTGGCTAGCATCACTGGGTTGGATTTAGGGATCTCACTGTCCTCGTATCCCCCATGTTCCACTGGGATAGATCCTGGATTTCTGGGTTTAATTGACTGGAAAGAAATTGCTCCAATCTTTTGTTCAGCAAGTGTTCAGAGAAGCGGTTTGGGTTTTATCACCCCAGCCCTGATCCTTTCATCTGTCTCTGACACTCAATATTGGAACACCCCAGAAATGGAAGTTTTGGTTAACTGGCTACTTAGGTTTCAGAATTAAACAGATATACTCCTCATTGAAACGATGAATTAAACAAGTTTCTGCTAAACTCCAAAGTGCCTAAAGCTTCAATCTTTGCTGAAAAATCTTGCTATCAACTATTTTTCTATGTTAATAAATATAGTGTAATAAGCATAATGCTTTTTTAAATAATTCAGAATCTTGAATTTTTGATTGAAAAACTCTTTACTCTGATTTATGTCTGCTTTCAAGAGAGTTTATAAGCTTCTTGCAAGCAAAGATCTGAGCAGGCCCCCATTCTATCTCCTCCCCAAGTCCAGGAAAGGGTGAGTACTAATTGTATCATAGGTTTATATAAAGAAGGTATTGGGCACCTGGGTGGCTCAGTCAGTTAAGCAACCGACTCTAAGGTCATGATCTTTCAGTTCATAGGTTTGAGCCCAGCATTGGAGTCTGCATGCGATTCTCTCTCATTCCCTCTGTCTCTACCCCTCCCCCACTCACTCTCTCTCTCAAAATAAACAACAACAAAACAAAAAGGTATAGGAGATTGTACTAAGTAAATACTGACTCAAAGATATATCCTGGAAATTTAGTTCTTGTTTTTTTAACTAAGCTACCATATGAACTTATTTATTTTTTTCCCTTCCTGAAAGGGGAATACTGAAAATAATGGAATCAGAATTTTGATTTGAAAGTGACCTTAGAGGGGTGCCTGGGGGCTTAGTTGAGCGTCCAGCTTCGGCTCAGGGCATGATCTCGAGGTTCGTGGGTTCGAGCCCCACGTCAGTCTCTGTGCTGACAGCACAGACAGACAGAGTCTGAAGCCTGTTTTCAGATTCTGTGTCTCCCTCTCTCTGACCCTCCCCTGCTCATGCTGTCTCTCTCCCCTCTCTCTCTCAAAAATAAATAAAACATTTTTAAAAATTAAAAAAAAAAAGAAACTGACCCTAAAAGAGATTTTCTGGTCTTAAGCTTCATTTCAAAGCTGAGAGGACTGAGACTCCAAGAGGTAACTTGGTTTGGCAAAGATGCACACCCACCTCGTGGGCGAGTGGTTATGATTACAGACTCAGAAGCAGGGTATATTTGCATTTGTAAACTTCTCTGCTACTTCCCAACTGTGGGCCACAAGAAACGGCTTGCCTTCTGGGCTTCCTTTTCTGACCTACAAAATGAAAACAGTAATATTCTTGAGTTATGATAAGGATTAAATGAGCTATTAATACACGTAAGATGCTTAGCATCATGCAAACACTAGAATTTCACTTATTTATTTATCTTAATGGTAATATATTTAATTGCAATTTTATTTTTGTCGAATGGATTCCTTTTCATTACTCGCAATTCCTTCCTGCCTTCCGAGGAAGGTTGTCATAGTCGAAGGTGGCTCTTCCTTTTCTCAAGTCCACATGGGGGTGGATATTTCTGTTCTGGGAAACTGGACCACAGCTCAATTGCCTCGTGTAGGAAAGAGCCACACATCTGAGAGCCCTCCAGTTCAGAGCGTCATCTTCTTCCTAGCCAATAAGTTCCGAGCTTCATTCCTAATTGAGGAGTGGGAATATCTTCCTCCAAAGAAAGAAATTTCAGGACATGAGTGAACCAGAGAAGAGAGGTGGAGGGCAAGCCTGGAAATCATTCTGGGATTTGGGTTCCTTCCTGGTCCTCCTGATTCAGCCAAGGATCGAAGGTCACCATCTACTCACACTGCCATCTCCCTGTTGTGTACCCCAGCCCTCCGAGCCCCAGGGCCCCGTTCTCCTTTGAGCCTCTATGTAAAAGGCCGGGGAAGTTGGGAGAATCCCACCAAATGGGAATTAAAAATGAAAAAACAGCTGATTAGATCTGAGGTGACAAGAATGAGAAATAAAAGCCATTAGAGCTCATTTGCAACGTGCCCTCCGAGAGTCAAGTTTCAAGGTGTTCCTCTGAAGATTATTAATGGCATGACAGTGTTTTCGGTGCAGGAATCTGATACGTGAAATAACACCAGTGTACACACGCTGCATTCTAGATGGTAAGAGGGGCCTGCCCTCATTTATTTAGTTGCACAGATTTGAAGAGACACCCTAATTTGGCTGTCAGGACCAGGGCTAGTGTAAGCCCCCGGTGCTTGGAGACACAGATTTCCACAGTAAATGGCTTTCTTCTATAGCAGGGCTGGGCAAACTCTGGCCCCTGGGCTAAATCTGGTCAGCTGCCTAATTTTTGTACGGACAATGAGCAAGGAATGGTTTTTATAGTTTAAAATGGTTTAAAAATATCTAAAGAACAATATCTTGTGACATATGGAAATTTTATGAAGTTCAACTGTGAGTGTCCATACATAAAGGGTTTTTTGGAATATAGTCACACTCATTCATCTGCGCATAATCTGTGGTTGCTTCTGTGCTGTAACGGCAGCGCTGAATAGTTGTGACAGAGACTGTGTGGCCCAGAAGCCTAAGTTACGTACTGTCTAGGCCTTTCCAGAAAAAGTTTGCCAACCCCTGTTCTATAGGATTTCTCAGCCCAACTCCTTTACTTTGCAAAATACTATAAAGATTTTCTTTAGAAGAATATAGCTTCACTTTTTAATGTTTATTTATTTTGAGAGTGAGAGAGAGAGAGAGAGAGCGCGCTTAAGGATGGGGCAGAGAGAGATAATGGGAGTGAAAGAGAGAGATTCCCAAGCAGGCTCCACACTGTCAGGGTAGAGTCCAACTCACGAACCGTGATCTCATGACCCGAACTGAAACCAAGAATCAAAAGCTTAACTGACTGAGCCCCAACATAACCAGGCGTCCCTATATGGCTTCACTTTAGAGTCACAGCATGGAAATCAATTTATCCATCCCTCCCAGTGACAACCACCCAACCCTGAGAGTGGGAAGTTTCAGGTTCCTTTAAAAGTTGCTGGGTTTGGGGTCCACCAGGCCTTAGGTGGCCATTCAGACACACAGGAAGGTAGCAGTCCCAAAAGGCAACGTAGACATCTTTCAGATGTCCTCTCCAGGCTGTTGATCAGGAATTCCCTGTAGCTGGAGCCCTCCCTCATTTTACCTTCATCCGTAAAAGGTAAGTGGGGGCCCAGAGAAGATGTAAATCCTAACAAGTGCACATGTATCCTGGAGTCGTCATGCTTTCCTATCTCATTCCTATGCCTGGACTCTTTTGCAAGGGCATTTCTCTCCTCAACAACCGTGGTGGCCCTCAAATGGCACCGCCAAGACACTTATCATCCTAGAGTCTCTGAGAGCTTACAAAGTCCTTTTCCAATCAGTTTTCATTAGTGAGAGCAAACGTGTTGATCCTGAGGTAGAGAAAGATATTGCTGTTGTTTGGAGGACAGAACGATGAAGACGGACCGTGAAGAGCCTGAGGAACACCAGTCCCAGTGCCTCCGAGACCATATCTCCACAGGGTCAGAGTCATGAAGCCCTTCCGTGAAAGTCATGTTCGACAGAGCTGGCAGCTGCCAGTGACCAGTGAGCTGATCATCTGGGAGGACAGATGTATTTAGTGTTCCTAAGTACTACAGGGGAAAAGATAGGACCTGTCAAAAAGGAGGGGCACACAAAATAAAGGGGACTCGTGAGGGCACACCGCATGGGCAACTTAATGGATTGGGCTTGGAACTGAGTGAGAAATGGGGGTTAGATTGCCCTAGTCAGAGAGGAGAATTAATGGAATTTTTGTGGTGAAAAAATCCTTAAAAACTGAGTTGTTTAGGACCTTCATGATCGTGAGTTGGTGGCAGATCCAGTCCCTGACTTCCTGAATGAATGTTCTTTCAAGAAAATGAAGAATAAACAAAGAGCCTTAAGCCAGTGCCTCAGTTGCTTGAGGTAGGAAATTTTGTACTTTGTGATTGGTGAAACATAAAACGCTTCTGAGGTAGCCCTGTCTTTGGTGAACTGGAGGGAGGAAAAGGAAAGGGATTTTGAATGCTGCTCTTGGATCAGAAGAGAGAACATTTGGACAATCTCACCCCTGGAATAATGGAACCACAACAGCTTTGGTTGTTAAGGGTTCTCTGCAGGATAAACAATCTCTAGATTGAATTGTGGAACACAGGTCAAGTGACACCCAAGAGAACCCTGAACCTAATGCAGGAGCTGGATCATCAAAATTACTTTTCTTCCTCTTCAGTTTTTAGAAGTTCCTGCCTATAAATCATCCCAGTATTTTTTCTTCTCCTTTCCATAGGGCAGAATCTCTTCTCTATGGATGTTGAAGTTTCTTTCCATCAAATTTAGAATGAGAAAAAAACCCTTATTTTGAATGGTGACCTCACAAAGGTAGATGGGAAAGAAAGTGTGGGATTAATTTAAATGACTTCAAATCATCTTTTGTATTTTCATCTTTTTAAAATGCATCCCTCAGTTATAAGCAGGTGCTGTCACATCCAACTGGCTAGGAATTGTAAGACACTCAAATTAACGGTCTTGCAAAAAAGTAGGTCATATAGGAAGCTGGCAGACATGGCGTCTGAAAATAGGAAAGGTGACATAATATACCCAAGTCACGAATAATATCACAGTCACCTCCGAGCATCCCAGGGAAACAGAGGCCCTCTGATCAGGGACTTCACTGTACACAGTGCTTCCCAATGCCTCCCTCTGGGGGTTGCCAATTGATAACCTACTGGAGGTTGAAATGTCACCTGAGGAGATCCCTGCCTCAGGTGCTCTGTACAGTTCTGAAGATACCGTCAAGTTCCCGTCCTTTGAAAAATGCCAAGGATCGTTCACGTCTGTGGGTTGTGTCCAGAGCTTCATGGAAAATTTCCTAATAATGGAGACAGACCCCTGCTGGCCCTTCCAACTGGTCATCTGGCTAATAGAAGGGCAGTTTCACCAGAGGCTCGGTAGTAGGCACACCATTCTGCGTATTGCCTTCCAAATGGCCGGAATGAATCTTCCAAGAGGCACAAGACCAACTCTAGCCCAGAAAATATCAACAGATGCATGAAGGTGAGAACAATTGCTCTATTTAGGCATAAATGTATACTTCTATATATAGAAGGCAGCTACCCTTCCTCCATCATTGAGCCACGAATGTATACGTGTTGTATAGAGTAACTACCCTTCAGGAAAAAAAAAAACAACAAACCACTAATTGGCAGTGTGAAATTGTTATAATTAAAAGCCTCTTTGACTAGAACAAAGTTTATTCCTGTTGAAACTCAGAAGAGGAAAAGGAGGCTGCGAGTTTCACCCGAGAAATGTCAGCAGGTTCCAACTCGCCTTCCTTCTCTGTTCTATTCTGACAGTCTCAGGAAGCCTGAAACTCCTTTGACACTCACCACAATGATGACAGATCCTCCCTGAAGACTCTACAGCCGCAAACAAACGCATTGTTCTCCTTGTCAACCCACTATTGAAAGGTGATGCACAGCCGAGCCGTGATTGGCCTCATTTGTTAGTGTTAGCAAGCACGAGGCTGAAACTCATTACCCTGAGAAAAGCGAAAACCAGGAACAAGTTCCTAAAATCAGGCTGCAGGATCAGGGACCTGTCAGCAAACCTGGAGTATGAATGTGGCACCCCGGATGGTGACTGAGGCCTGCTTGTCCTTCCGTGCACTCCTGCCCAGTCCCACCTTCAACAGCCCGTCTCTAGAAAGTGACATTGCAGGGGTGTCTTTGATCCAGAATATGGATATTCAGTTTTTCAGTCCAGTTTTCTTTTTCATTGTATGTACTGCCTCCCCACGGAACAAGGGGACCTAGTGGCTGTGACTTTTAGGAGCACTTTGGACCTGTGGCCTTCTTAGGAGTCATCCTGGTCCCTTTGCAGCAAAGTCTTACCCATTTCAGCATCACACACATGATGGCATTCTACAGTGTACTGGCAGTTCACTTCTGTGCCAATAACTCTTTATTAGACTTTGACCTCCTTGAAGACAGGGGCTTTGAGGATGGGTGTGGGCCAGTGGGGAGCCTGGGCTTTGGCCTGGGTTCTACAAAATGCTCAAGGTCAACTCCTCAACGTTTCCAAGACTCTGTGTCCCCACCTACACAATGAGAGAAAGAACTGGGGAATTTTATGAACTGAATTATGCTCCCCCTAAATTCCTATATTGAAGTTCTAACCCCAGTATTTCAGAATGTGATTACATGTAGAGATGGAGTTTTCAAAAAGGAAGTAAGATTAAATGAGGTCATTAGTGTAGTGTCCTTATAAGGATGGGAGATTAGGACACAGACATGCACAGAGGGAATCTTATGTGAGATATAAGGAGGAGAAGAGGGTCATCTACAAGCCAAGGAGAGAGGGTTCAGAGAAAACCAACTTTCAGTCCATTTGCACTGCTATAAAAAAAAATATCATGAACTGGGTGGGTTCTAAACAACAGAGATTTATTTCTTGTACTCCTGGAAGCTGGACATCCAAGATCAGGGTGCCAACATGGTGCCCTCTTCTGGGCAGCAGACTTTTCAAGTCCTCATGTGGTGGAAAGGATAGGGAGTTCTCTGGGACCTTTTCTAAGGGCACTAATCCTAATCATGAGGGCCTCACCCTCCTGGTTTAACACCTCCCAAAGGCCCCACTTCCTAATACATCACCTTAGGGGTTAGGATTTCAACATATGAATTTTGGAGGGCAAAGGAGACAAACATTCAGACCATACTACATCTTGGTCTTGGAATTCTAGCCTCCAGAATTTTAATAAAATAACTTTCTATTGTTTAAGCCACCCAAACCGTCGTACTTTGTATGGCAGCTGAGATATTGTGATTTATAAGAAATATTTTGTCAAATGACCAACACATATTTCTCATATATATTTGTTGTTCATCCACAGTTCCTGGCTCATAGCTCCCAAACCCTTGGAATTTCATAAGCAATAAGAGCAAGGGGAGCATCTTTTATTATAATATTTGGTGTCTTGTTCTCAGATTCTGAAACCTTCAGAGTGATGAAGGTGAAATTGATGTCTTGTTATTCATAACAGACCCCTTTCCACCACAACTGGGTTTATGTTAATGAGGTGATTTGGGGAAAGTACCTAAGGTTGGGGGTTGGTTGTCAGGGGAAGAACCATGAATAGAGAGGGTTAGAACTTTCAGTCCCACCTCCTGATTTCAGTGAATCAGAGAAGGGCTGGAAGTTAAGTTCAATCACCAATAGCTTCCGGGTTAGAAAACCAGAATATTTCCATGTGCCACCATGCCAGACCCCAAGCTCCACAAGGACAGAAGCTCCTTTGTTTAGGACCTTGCCCTATGTGTCTCTTCATCTGGCTGTTGATTTGTATCCTTTAATATCCCTTCTAATATACCAGTAATCTAGTGAGTGAATGAGTTTTCTGAGTTTTGTGAGCTGCTTTAGCAAATTAACTGAACTCAAGGAGCGGGTCATAGGAACCTCTGATTTATGGCCAGTCGGTCAGGAGCACAGATAACAACCTGGGCTTGCAACTGGCATCTGGCATGGGGGCAGTCTTGTGGGCATCTGATGCTGTCTCTAGGTAGATAGTGTCAGAATTGAATAGAATTGTAGAACACACAGCTGGTGTCCTGAGTATGGCTTGGTTGTGTGTGTGGAGAGCACCAGCCCTCCACACACTGGAATTGGGTCCAGAACCCAAAAGAGCAGCCCCTAGCAAACTAATACAAGAAGGTCTGAGCCAGAGTTCTTTCAGCCCCTTTGAGAAAGTGCTGGAAGCTAAAGACTCTCTGGGAAAATGTGCAAACATACAGAAATTTACAAACGATTCAGGGCCTCAGTGACCTACCTATGGATTCTTACTGTCCTGAGGCCTTCTGGAAGCTTGGCTGATGACTTGATTTTACATGAGGCCGAAAGAGAAAGACAATAAAATTTCAGATGATAATGAGACATTTCTGTGGACATAGGCCTTTAGGAAAAGTGAAAATCTGGTAATAAAGGAAGCCACTCTGACTTTAACTCACGTTCCCTGAAAGTAACTTCAGTCCTTTAACTTAGGAGGAAAAAAAAATCTTTGTATTTTTCTTAAGTATCTTTACAGACATCTGAATACTTCCCCCGCCAGAGCATTCTCCTTACTTTTCCAGCTTTGCTTGAAAACACAAATGAATGAGGCAAACTTAATATGCTATGATATTCAGGAAAATTTCCCTTTTCTACCCACATCTAAAGGATGAAAGCATTTGGCCATCTTACTTTAAAGAAAAATGGTGTGTGGTGGGCAAGTAAGGCAGTAAATCAGGTTCTAGGTCTAAAATGTTTAGCCCTTTCCATCGCAGAACCTTCAGGAACAACTAAGGGCTCAGACTTTACCTAGAAAATTCCTATACCTGGTATATTTACCCTTTTTCTTCCTACCGTGGTCTCCCACCCCATGGTCCACAACTTAACGTCGCCACTAGGACTGAATATCTCTGGTTCTAAGATCCCCTCCACGCTCTCTTTCTTCGACCCACCTCCATTTCCCCATTCTGTAAAATCAGCAGGTTGAAAAGATCTCTATGGTCCCTTCCATCTGAAAAAAAAAATGCTATGATTTTATGATTCTCTGAATCCCAGTGCTGTGGTAGCTTTAATTTCAGGCTTGTCTTTAATTCTTTGCTTTGCTTCACAGAGCAGGAGAATAGCTTATGTTGCAAAATGCATCCCAGAGAGGAGGGCCCCAGAGACCAGGAACAGGGTGAAGGCAGGCACGGCTACAGCAGAGCAACAGCAGCCTGACCCTGTGGAGGAGGAGGGAGGGGCCTTGCGTGTGGGTTGTAGAAAGCCTTGCTTGGCAATTTGGCTACGCTGATAATTACAGGGCAGGGGAAGTTGAGAGTGAAGGGATGGTGATGGACATTTGGGTTAAGAGAGCTGTTCCAGGGGTAACTTGGCTCTGTTGGAGAATTGGGAGAGCTGGCAGAGAGCCAAGGATAAACCTTGAAGAGAGTTTTAGGAAGGAGATCATCCACATATCCTGTGCACATTGCTTTTTTTTTTTTTTTTTAATAGTGGAGGGGAGCTTTTATTGACATGAAATGGAAGGTCACTGACTTACGCTTGCGCTTAGTGTAGTAGGTCTCCTTAGATGCTCCTATCAGACAGAACCCAGGATAAGTAATGCCTAATTGAAGAACTGCTGTAAGAATTAAATTAGATAAAATGGACAAATGCAGATTGGAAGTTGTCATGTGTTACTCCAATGAGGCAGGGATGTCAAAGAAACAGCACAGGTTCTGTAAACAAAACAAAACAAAACAAAAGGATCTAAGATCTAGCTCTCTACATGGCACTTAATGAATACCTTAAAGTTGAAGTGACCAAGAATGAAAACAAAAGTCATGGGGGAAAGGACCCGCCCCTGGTGGAAGGGACCCGCCCCTGGTGGGGGAGGAGCAGGGAGGAAGCAGTTCGAAATCTTCAGGAATGAAAATAAATACCCCAGAGCACAGTCTGTAACTGAATGGCAGATGGTGTGTGCTTCAAAGTGCAGATAAAAACAAGTGCCTGGAAGCTGTAAAGGTGGGGAAGGTGGCTGGTAGTCAAGCCCAAGGCTCTGCAGAGAGGAAAAAAAAACAGCCCCCACTTCAAGAGCACAGTGCCCTGTGGGCAACCAGTCTTCAGCTAGAACAGGAAATTGAAGAAATCAGAGAAGAATCTGAACGTATGTACCAGTTTCCTAATAGCAAGCACACTAGGAAAGGATTTTTTTCTTTTTTTTCCTTTTAGTTTCTTTTTTGTAAATTTATTTATTTAAACTCGAGTTAGTAGGATTTGAAGGGATTGAGGAAGGTGAAAGCCAGAGGTGTGTTGGAGGGTTAACTGAGGCATATTAAACATTTTAAGAGTTTCTTTGAGCAAAAATCAATTTGAATTGGACAATGCAAAGGGGAAATGGTGAGGAGTGCTCCACAGAGAGGAACTAGGGGAACGATTTTATAATGAAGATGTGGAAGCAAAGCAAGGAAATGACTTGATTTGGTTATAGCTTAAACATTTGCCTTATTTGGAAAAGTTTCGTTGGCTGTTTGTGACTGGCTCTCCTTAGGTTTTGATTTCTTAACCCTGAGGCATTTCACGCTTAGGCGTTGGTTTGCTCTTGTGGGCTCCTAAGGTATGAAAGCCATCTCAGTCTAATGGCTTCCTTGTTTAATTAAACAGGTAGGTTAGTTAATGTACCGAACCAGAGCCCTATGAGATAACAGTCTTGGTGTCAGGGGAGGCTTAGAACTTTTATGGAGAATGAGCTACAGAGGAATGTTGAACAGAACCCCTGGTCCCTTGTGGTCGGCTGAATAAATCTTTCTTGGCGTTGATCTCTCCTGAAGACTGACGGGAAGAGATGGGACCATGTCAAAGGGTGAGAGATGAGTAGGAGAATAATGCATATAGCACTCTCTTTATCACTTCTATGGATTGTTTCAAAGTCTAGGTGAAGGTCATGAGGAAGACTGGTGTTCTTTGGAAGGGACCTGCCATGACATAAGGGCAGAGTATTTTTGTCTTCCCCATTGAGAAAAAAATTAAGAAGACAAGAAGAAGCCCACACGCACGCGCATGCGCACATGGAAACAAATTGAAAAACCTACTGCTGATCAAGGAAGCTTGCCTAATGCTTAATCTCTTAACCTTCCCACAGCAGGTGGGGCAGGGAGGTGGGGAGAGGGGGACTAAAAGCCCCACATCCCAGGCAGCTAATGGCTTTTCCTTTCATGCCACACTTTTCTAGTGATTTTATTTATTCTTTGGGTTAAGAAACGAGTGAGAACTGGAAAAAGGAAGAGGTCTGCAACAATGCCCAGGCCAGCTTCAAGGGGAAACGGGACCCCCATTAGCAGAAGAGGTACATGCATGTCCAATTCTTCCTGAAAGGCAGCCCTGTTTTCTGTTGCCTCGTGGCAGACACATGAGTGATTTATTGCTTCTAACGTCTCTTAGTTTGTAATAAAGTTTTCAGCAGCTCTTTTTAGCTGCTGCAACCTCTGCCCCTGCACACACACACACACACACACACACACACACAGACTTCACTTTGTTCTTTTTTCACATAATGTCAACTCATAAAGCTTTCATCAAGTCAACCAGGTGGAAAACTCCCCTTGCTGAAAGAAGCATTCACTCAGGGTGGTGGAGGCGAGCCATTGGGCAGAAGACGGGAGTGGTTGAGAATGTGGGGGAGAGAAGAAAGTGTGCTTCTGGGAAGTTTTAGGTGAGGGGAAGTGAGTGTAAGCTGCCCAGGGCTGTGCCCTTGTGATGAAAGTTCCCCTCCCCTTTGCATGCCCCGCCTGTAAACATTCACAGAAGCTGACACATCTGTCATTACAGGAATAGGGGATAGAATTCATAATATGCATATTCAAAGAAGTAGAGCTTTGGACCAAATACCCAATGCTGATATGAAGGCTTAAGCAAACTCAGATAATCCCCACCCACCCCCACCCCGTGTTACAGGCCAGCATCTTGTGAGGAGGTTGGTTTCTGCTTCCTTCTGGTCCCACTCGCCCCCTGGTTCCCATCTCCAGCTCAGCTACACTCTGCCATGGTCATCCCAATCACTGGACCCTATCGGGCCCCTTAGGGCCTTCTCAGCCCACTCGGTGTCAGCCATTATGTACCATACAGCCATGTGGGAAGGCAAAGGGTTGCTAGAATTATAAAGTATTTGGAGAATGAAAGGCCTGGAGCGATGAAGAAAGCAAGGCAAAGCAGAGTCAGATTTATGATGTCATTGTGGTTTAGGATATGGGGAAAGGTTGAGTATGGCCAGACCCCATATTTCCTGGTTCTCCTCACAAGAGTTTCATTTGATGGACATTCCCTGAATTCCTAGGATCCAGATGAAAGCCCCATGATAAACTGAGGATTTCCAGGGATCCTGTGAAACACCTGGATGTTAACCTTGTTCTTGCAGAGATCAGACAGAGAAGACTTCATGAGATCACAGAATTCTGGTAGTTTCCTCCCTTACTTATGATACTTGATGAGAACATAGACTACCTACTGGACGTAGTGAATTAACTTTGTCCCAGAGCCATGTTGTAAACCGCAGAATAAGAAGCAGTGAAGTAGGAATAAGGAAATACCAAGAGTGATGCACAGCTCTGTCCATGTCTCTAGCAGCTGTGTTTGCCCTCCCGTCTCAACTCCGATACCCAAAATCTGAGTCCAAAATCTGAGTTTCCCAAAAATAACATGCTGATATGGACAAATAATGGTACTACTTTAACAACATTTTCTCTTTTCCTTTGGTTTTCATCATTTTGAATACAACATATGGTTATTTTTACTGATTTTGATTTGGTATTTATCCTGCTTGGAGTTCACTGAACCTCCTCATCTTTAAAGTTATATCTTTCACCAAATGGGGCAAATTTTTGACCATTATTTCTTCACATATTTTTTTCCTGCTCCATTAGCTCTTTTATTCTTCTCTATCTTCTCTTCTTCTTCTAAGAAGGTGAGACCTCTTGATGCTGCATTGGTTCACACATCCCTAAGTTTCTGCTGGGGAAGGGCTGTTTTGTTTTGTTTTCACTCTCTTATTCAATTGGATATTGTCTATTGCTCTTTTTTTAGTTTATTTATTTATTTTGAGAGAGGTGGGGAGACAGAGGGGGAAAAGAGAAAGGGAGAAAGAGAATCTCTCTCACACTGTCAGCATGGACCCTGATACAGGGCTTGAACTCATGAACTGTGAGATCATGACTGGAGCTGAAATCAAGAGTCAGATGCGTAAGTGTCTAAGCCACCCAGGCTCCCCTCTTGCTCTATCTTTAGGTGTATTGACACCATCTCCAATTTGTTAAGTCTCACCAGTGGATTTCTTTCCTTCTAAAAAATAGGTATTATGTAGTGTCTGATATATACAAATAATATATGCCATAAATAACATTGAAGTACTCATGCACACAAACAAAATGAACATCACGGACTGACCACCCATGTTAAGAATTAGAACATTACTAAGACTGTTGCCTTTATCTGTATCCTCCCTTCTTTCCCATAGTCCCAGCATCCCTGCCGTAGAGGTAACCATTGTCCTCAATTATGTGTTGATGGTTATCTAACATTATTTTCAGTATTTCTTTATCACATATATGTTCTTCAAACAGTATATTGTTTGCTTCTGCTTGTTTTTAAGCTTTATAAAAAAGGTTGCAAATCTATGATTTTAATTTTTTACTCAATATTTTAAGGTTTCACAATTGTCTTGTATGCAGCTCTAGTTTATTCATATCTGTGGATACAATATCCTATGTAGGACAAGAAGAGTCAATGAATTGTGATGGACATTTGGACCATCTCTAGTTATGTAGTCTTTTGGAGGGAGCTATTGTCATTTTTTGAAGTATAATTGGCAAACAATGTTACATTAGTTTCAGGTATACAACGTAGTGATTTGACAACTCTATATACTATATGCTGTGCTCATCAAAAGTGTAGCTACCAGCTACCATCTGTCATCATGCAACACTCTAAGAATTTATTTTCAACATCTATAAATTTTATTGAGAACATATTGCTCTTTTGGCCCTATAACTCGTCATCTGCCTTCAGGGAGGATACAGTCCATTTAAACAAATAAGTCTTAATCATAACAAATAAGCAGCAGTATGCAACAACATAAATATATATTGACCAGGTGATATGATAATAAATCCTGAGCCGGAAGTGGTCTTCACAGACTGACAGTTTATAAAGTCTTCCTAGGAGTAAAACTTGAGCTGATATTGAAGGAAGAAGAAAGAAAGAAGTAGATTAAAAAAATGAGAGAATTTGCAGGTAGGGAAATAAATATGTGAACAGAGATAACAGTTTGATTAAGGGATAATAAGTAGCCCAGTTAGGTAACACAGAGAGTTCAACTAGAGAAATAGTGTTAGACCAGATGGTAGAAGACCAGGACTCCAAAGCAAAGTTATTCTGGATTCTAATCTCTTATTAGCAATGGAACTAAAATCCATTATATGGGTTACATGGTGAGCTCAGGGCAAGATATAATGGAAATAACCTGTCGTTCTACTTTTGGCTGTGTTCTGACATGACAATTGTAAAGTACAGGAAGTAGCCTTTGGTTGAGGATGGGTCTCTACCTGAATCAAGTAGACTTTCTGAATGTCAAGTATCAATGAAAGAGGTAGTTTTAGGAAGCAAACTGGGGGGCACTTGCGTGGCTTCATCAGTTGTGCACTTGCCTCTTGATTTCGGCTCAGATCATGATTTCAGCTAAGGTCATGATTTCACAGTTTGTGAGATCAAACCCCACACAGGGCTGTGTGCTGACAGTGTGGAAGCCTGCTTGGGATTCTCTCTCTTCCTCTCTCTCTCTCTCTGCCTCTCCCCTGATCTCTCTCTTTCTCTCTCTCAAAATAAATATATAAACATTTAAACAAATCTAAAAAAAAAAAAGTAAACTGGAACCAGTCTGAAACTACTAAGAAAGGAAACTTCCTTTCCCTGGCCCTCATTCTCTTAAGCCCCTACTTTTATTTTATTTCTAGGTTGCAAAATGATGACCCCTTCCACAAAGGACAGGTTGAAAATGAGGCAGAGAAATAATCAGAGCGTAAGGTCCATAAGATCAAAGTTTTATGCCTCCAGGAACTTCAACATTGAAGGGCTTACACAGTGTCTGGACACTGAGCAAGTATGGGCATATATATGAAGACAGATGAGCTAGACCATACAAGGTAATTGTACATTATTTTTTATGCTATCATCTCCTTTCTTTTTGTATTTGGTTATTGAAAAACATTTTAGCCTATGGGTTTAGGCTTAAGCATTAGTTAAAAGTGAGCAGTGGTGGTGGGAGTAGAAATCAATGATAAATCCTCAAGAAGAGAACATCTCCAGAGTCACAAATTTTGTCAATCAAGGAGTCTCTGGGTCAGCTCGCATTAAGGAATCTGAATTGGTAATTCAAAATATTTTTTAGTTGATATTTACACCAACCCTGTGAATGTGGTATAATTATTTGCACATTAAGAATGAGGAAAATGAGATCCAGGGACATAAAATACCTCGCCCAAAGACACACAGCTAGGAGCTAAAATCTGGCATTTAAAACCAGATACCTCTTGGGACACTGGGTGGCTCAGTTGGCTGAGCGTCAGACTTTGGCTCAGGTCATGATCTCGGGGTTCGTGGGTTCGAGCCCCGTGTCGGGCTCTGTGCTGACAGCTAGCTCAGAGCCTGGAGCCTGTCTTCGGATTCTGTGTCTCCTTCTCTCTCTGCCCCTCCCCTGCTCTCTCTCTCTCTCTCTCTCTCTTTCTCAAAAATAAACATTAAAAATAAAATAAAATTAAAAATAAAATAAAATAAAACCAGATGCCTCTCAACTAGCCTACCAGTTAGAACTAAAGACGTGGGCTCACAAGCTTGGCACAGTGTCATGTCAATGATGGAGTCTTCAAATGAAGGGAAATTCACCCTAGAGAGGAATGGATGGAAGAATGGGCTAATGACAAAATTCCACAATGGGGCCAACTTGGAGTTAAGGATAAGACTAGTAATATCAAAATGTTTCTTCTCCTTGACACAGTTCACAGTTTAAAAAGTCAGAGTATAGTCTGGCTAAACAAGTAAAATTTAGACCAAATCTTCTGGAAACATCTCAATTATCACAGCTTACTATAGGCAAAACTAAGACTATAAAGAGACCCTCCAATGTTATGATAATAAAGTTAGCAGGTCCATTCTCTTTGAAATTCTGCATTTCTTATTAATCCTTTCTCCTCTCCCCAATTACTACAAATTAAAATTAAGCTAAAGCTAAAACTCAGTTTAGAAAATCACTGAAGACCCAGAATTCATCTCTGCTTGATTTATCTGACTGAAATTGATCCACTGAATTTGGTCTTAGTTCTCCCTCTTTTTTTTAAATGTTTATTTATTTATTTTTGAGAGAGAGAAAACACTTGAGTGGGTAGAGGGGCAGAGAGAGACAGAGAGAATCCCAAGCAGGCTCCTTGCTGTCTGCCCAGAGCCCCCCACAGGGCTCTAACCCATGAACCATGAGATTGTGACCTGAGCCAAAATCAAGAGTCGGACACTTAACCGACTGAGCCACTCAGGCGCCCTTGGTTCTAATTCTCTCTTATTTAATGAACTCATTCAACAAAATTTATTGAAGATGTACTATGTCTCACGCATTTTTGATAGGCATGCAAGACATAAGACACAATCTTTACCCCCAAGGAGCTTATAGTAGTACAGTTACATGATCTCAAAAAAAGTTATCTAAATGTCCTCAGCCTCAATTTGTTCATCTATTAATCAGAACAATCCTCACCCTTTTTTTGAGAAACTAAATATTCCCGTATGTGTCAAGGCAACCTGCACTGCATTGCAGAATGAAAAGTAACTTATGAGGAAATTATTTTTACCTTCTATGCACTGCTTCATTTAACAGTCAATAAGCTAAACCCAAACTGTATGGATGAATTAGACAATGTTCTGCCAAATTCTCTGCATTCCTGTGAGGCAGCTAGCCAAGTAATACAAAATCACCTCCTCTTCTTAAGGACTGGGGAAGCAGAAGTCCAAGAAGGGGTATTGTTTTGCATATTCAGATTTGTCTGTAAGTAACAGGGACCCAGAAAAAAGTAATTCAAATAAGATAGAGGTGTATTTCTCTGTCATGTAAGAGAAGGTAGAGGTAGGTTAAGTCCAAGACCCATACTGTAGTTCCAAAGTTGTCTGGATGGAATCAAGTTCCTTCCTGCTTTTAGTTTCTCCAAAACCCTGGATATAGTGTTTGTCCACTTGGCCCAAGAGAGTTGCCATATTTCCAGCCATCACATTCATTTCCAAGTAGCAGTATAGACAAAGAGAGTTGGAAAAGTATGCCCTCTTCCACAGGACCCAACTACTTACTGACCATTGGTCAAAACTGAGATGAGCATTCTTAGCTATAAAGGACATCAGGAAATGTAATCTTTAGTCAGGGAACAGTGTCCCTGGCTAAAAGTCAAATTTTCTTTGAGAAATTATGGAAGTTAGAGGGAAAAGTTAAAACAAATATTTGGAAAGCAACTAGCAATCTCCACCACAGGCAATATCAGAAAGTCCATTGATAAATACTCATTGACATCTTCAGGCAGGCTTCCTTTCCTGAGAGTCACCATCTTCTACTGCCTAGGATAACCCCAGTTCCTAGCCAGTGGTTTTCAAACTTTAGCAGGCATCTGGAGGACTTATTAAGACACAGGCTGCCAAGACCCAGCCCCAGAGTTTCTTATTCAGTAAGGCTGAAGTGAGGCCAGATAACTTGCATTTTAATAAGTTCCCAGGCGATGCTGATGCTGCTGGTCTGGAAACCAAGCTTGGGAATTACCACTCTAGGCAAATGTACAAGCAGAAACAAACAGGAAAAAGGGGAAAGCAAGAGATAAGAGTATTAATAAGGAGCGAGCAAAAGAAAGGAGAACTGATAAATAATAATGGTAAGCTATGAATATGGGAATATGTCAGCACCTCCAACCCACTTACTGAGCCTCAGAAGGGTTCTAGTGTTCTAGGACATTTGAGCACATAAGATATCCCTGATGTTGTTGCTCAAGAGATCTTGGGTGTGACTGCCCTGACCTGTTCAACCTGGCTATTTCAGCAGAGGCCACACTTTATTGCTCCAAATTGTTGAAATATGATTTCTTCCTTACTTCTGACACATCATCTTCAACCCCACTGTAATTTCTGGCCAATGACCTTCCCGGGATATTTGACTCAAGTCTGTCCTGGAAGGGTAGAAGGCGAACACCAAAATAGCCATAATCAGCTTCCCCCTCCCACAGTCTCAGGAATCAGTCACTGGGGAGCTCCTACTTTCCTTGTCATCTCTCCAGAGTCCCCTAATCATGACCTTGTCCATTTGAGGGACTCCCAGAAATACTGAGTCAGAAACTTCTAGACTGATCGGGAAGGACAATGACATTCTCTGGTTGGGTGGGGCATCCTACTTTATCGCCCGAGGCTTGTTTTTCTATTTCTTTTGCATATTTTCTTCCCCAGAACATAATTTCACTTATCGCTACATACACATACATCTGATTAGACTTTATTTCATGCATGCTATTTACGTGCTCTAGTTCCTTGTATATCCTCTCTCCTCCAGCCAGTGTGAGCACCTGAAGCCTCAGCATAGTGCCTGACATATAGGCAATCTGTAAGTGGTGACTGGTGGACCCTGAGCCTGGGGTTTTTCCACACGCAATTTGTCCATGGGGCTTTGAGATTCTCTGCTGGCTGCCCGTCAGAAGCTCCAGGCCTTATCTCCATATGTGGGCACCACCAGTTGGTCTCATTCACCCCCTCCCAAATCTGAGGAAAGATCGTGCTCAACACACTGGGCATACAACTTCTGAAAGGGTGCCAGATCCTAATGCAAGCCTCTGGCTGGGACAGGCAAAGAAAGACAGAATGTATGTTCCTAAATATTTTCTGTACAGGAGTAGCCAGTGCCTGGTGAACTACGAAAGGGACCCCCAAAGTCAGCAGCAGTAATCTCAGGATTGGTCCTGACTCATCAGGTCACTGAGGAGTTGGTTTACACTGTTGTTCTGTGTGTGTGTGTGCATGTGTGTGTGCATGCGCATGCATTGCCGATAGAATATAGAATTAGATTCACCCACTCTATTCCCTCTCTGACGGATTTGCTATGAATCATCAGCTCCCTCAGTGCCATCACGTTGAAAGATCCCTAGAAATGATTTATTGAGAGATCTTTGAGCGAGGTATAGGAAGTCAGAAAAGTATTAATACTCTAAAAAATGTTGCTTCTTCCTTGTTCTTCCCCGTCAGGCAATTTGGCATTAGAAACCTGAAGCTGAGGTAGAAAACAAAAACTTATGAGGTTTTAAAGTCACCCATACCGCAGGTGCCAGGCTGTCTATGGAAAATAAAATTGATGTGTTATAAAGACTTGATGGGGCCTAGGAAGATAGTTCCCTGGGCTCTGTTCATCTGCCCTAATCAGCTGCATTTTTTTTTTCAGTCTCATTTAACTTTTCTTGCCACAGGGATCAAATGAGTGAGAACAATAAAAAGCAAAGGAGTGATGAAGGGGTAAAAGAAATTAAGGGGCTCCTGAGTGAATAGGTAATTTGATTCACTGTTTACATTGCTGGTGGAGATATTTAAACAGTTGACCCACAGATGACCCTTTAAATTGAGATTTCAGAGAAAATTTTAAAACCAAATAAACTTTAGAGTAATGAAGACTATTTTGTAGACTCTAAACTCAGCCAGGTGGTCAGATTAGGAAGGGTTGGGCAAGGGTCATTATTGGGGAGGGATCTGAAAAGACGGTTGTCTTTTACCTGCTCAAAAACTGTTTGTTAGGAAGCCTCAAAAGTTTATTGCAACCTCTTATGTGCAAAGCATTGTGGGGGGCAATTAAAATATAGCTGGGAGATGGTATAGAGCACACATAAAGATATTATACCTTTGTATGTTCCAGGAACACACAATTATAATGTAAGATGTTGGAGGGGGGAAAAATGAACACAAGATGTGGGGTTCAGGAAAGATTTCACATAGCAGGTGAGACTCTGTTAGGGTCTTATGTGACATATGAAATGTGGAGACACAGACAGGAGGCAGTTGTTAGTCCAGAAAAAGGAAAAGGCCTTGAGTTTGGGTAAGAAAAGAGAGAAGATACTAGAGATTATTGTGTTCATAGTTGATTAGTCAAGTAATGAGCAGGGGCTCCTGGATGGCTCAGTCTGTTAAGTGTCTGACTCTTGATTTCAGCTCAGGTCATGATCTCAAGGTTCGTGAGTTTGAGCCCTGTGTCAGGTTTTCTGCTGACAGCATGGAACATGCTTGGGATTCTCTCTCTCCCTCTCTCTGCCCCTCCCCTGCTCTCTCTCTCTCTCTCAAAAATAAATAATAAATAAATAAGTAAATAAACATTAAAAAAAATAGGGGCACCTGGGTGGCTCAGTCAGTTAAGCATTGGGCTCTTGACTTTGGCTCAGGTCATAATCTCAAGGTTTGTGAGTTTGAGCCCCACCTTGGGCTCCATGCTGACCATGCAGAGCCTGCTTGAGATTCTCTCTCTCTCTCCCTCTCTCTCTTTCCCTCCACCACTCATGCTATCTTTGTCTCTCAAAATAAATAAATAAACTTTAAACAAAAGTAATGAGCAGAATCACATGGACAATTTTTGGCAAAGATGGTAATGTAAATGAAGGTTCACAAAGCCTCCTCCTATATACTGCCCCCCAAAACCAAAAAGAAGCAAAGTAGAGAAAAATACTTGATTACTGCTACACCAAGGATATGATCCCTACTTTATATTATGAAGCCCTGAGAAATATGTGTTAGATACAATCTGGTCCAAATTCAAATGAGTCATCAGAGGCTGACAACCCAACCCCACTTGCCAAGAGATCTATGAAGTGTTGTGGGAAGATGAAAAGAGTATATATAATAATTATTTTATTTTATTTTGTAAATGTTTATTTAATTTGGGAAAGAGAGAAAGAGAGCACGAGCGGGGGGGGGGCAAGGGAGGGGGGAGAGAGAGAGTCCCAAGTAAGCTCCATGTTGTCAGCACAGAGCCTGAAATGGGGCTTAAATTCACAACCCATAAGATCATGACCTGAGCCAAAATCAAGAGTTGGATGCTTAACCAACTGAGACACCTAGGCGCCCCTATAATAATTCTGCAAACTCTCAAATCCTCAATTTATTAAAATGAAGATTGAACTGGCCATAGGCAAAAAACTAAACGCTCAGATTTTTTTTTTCTGACTGAGGTCAAATGTACCCTAAAACCCAACAGGTAAGTTAGAAGATTGCACAGTTATGTCACATGTTTTTCTCTCTAACATGACTTTGTAGGCTGACTCTGCAACACAGACAAACCTTCTAATATGGAGAAACACAGTTTGAAGGAGAAATAGCCCTGGGCTAGTTATTTTAGATACTACAGACCGAATTCACACACCAAGCTCTTTAGCTGCTCATGGTTTGATTTCCTCACCCATGGACTCCTGAACAGCTAAACCTATCATTTCAAGCCAGCACACAGGACCCCAGATAAAATATAAAGGGAAGTTTAAAATGGTGTGCTAGTACACTGAAAATGGAAACAAGAGAAACGCACTTCAGTTGGGTCAATAGCAAGGCCAGAAAGTTTCTCACATTAAAAAATGTCGACCTGATGCATAGGGGCACATATACCCCAATGTTCATAGTGGCACTTTCAACAATAAACAAATCATGGAAAGAGCCTAAATGTCCATCAACTGATGAATGGATCAAGAAGATGTGGTTTATATATACAATGGAGGGGTACCTGGGTGGCTCAGTCGGTTAAGCATCCGACTTCAGCTGGGGTCATAATCTCCCGGTTCATGGGTTCGAGCCCCGCGTCGGGCTCTGTGCTGACAGCTAGCTCAGAGCCTGACGCCTGTCTTCGGATTCTGTGTCTTCTGCTCTCTCTTACCTTCCCCTGCTCGTGCTGTCTCTCTCTCTCTCTCAAAAATAAATAAAACATTAAAAAATTAAAAAAATAAAATCTATATACAATGGAATACTACATGGCAATAAGAAAGAATGAAATCTGGTCATTCGTAGCAA
>CM053567.1:31730960-31841686 GCA_028646485.1 Cryptoprocta ferox
AGAAAAGAGAAAAAGTATAATGAGCAGAAACATAAGAGAATAATATCAAATATGTATTTTATAAGCCCAACTGTAAACTGATAATTTACCTATTCAAAGAAATGCCTAGAAAGGCATTTATTAAGTCTGAATCCAAAATGATGTGCAAATCCATCGCAGATAAATGAAAAGTGAAACAGAAGCATATACAACTTAAAACAGAAAGAGTCAGAAGTTCAAGAGTTACATCTTGCAAAGCCGAATTCAAAATTTAAGGATTAGGGGCACCTGGGTGGCTTAGTCAGTTAGTCAAGAGTCAAATCTGACTCTTGATTTTGGCTCGGGTCATGATCTCATGGTTCGGTTCGTGAGATTGAGCCCCATGTTGGGCTCTGCACTAGGCCTGGAGCCTGCTTGGAATTCTCTCTCCCTCTCTCTCTGCCCCTTCCCTGCTCAAGTGCATACAAGCGTGTGCTCTCTCTCTCAAAATAAATAGACATTTAAAAAAAAAATCCACAAAATCCAAGGATTTAATAGGACATAGAGACTCCTGTTATAATGGTGAAGATATGACACTCACTGCATGTGTATTGATCCTCTACTATATGCATCGAGCAGAATATAATAAGCTATATAAAATAAAAATCTGTTTAAAAGCAATGAAAATTTTACTGAAACTCAATGGGAATGAGAAATTTAAATACAGTTTCAAGTCAAATATGAAAACCCTTTAATGTTCTCAGTAGACTATATCTATTCTGAATGATATAATCAATAAAATTATGATGTATATCATTTCAAGTTCTATATATCAAACCACATCTGATAAAAAATATATCTACTTTTTATGTGTAAACACTGCATTTTTTAAAAAGTTGATTATATAAAATGTGAAGAAAATTTTAATTAAATGCCAAAGAATTCCACACCCTCTTTGGCCACAAAGCTCCAAGAAGAGAAATAGTGCAAGTACGAATAATTCACAAACTGAAATATTTTAACTCTAATAAAAATGCCAGGTCAAATAGAATGTCAATATCTTAATTAAAACACTAAATAACAATGAAGAAACTTTCACATTCAAACTTACTGAACACACACAAAATTGTACTCAGAGAAAGATTTATATATATAGCCTTAAACAATACCATTACTTAACAAAAGCTGATATAAATAATTAGTATTTAATTCAAAAAGTTGGAAGAATAAATAAAAAACTCTCAAGAAAATATATGAAATAAATTCACACAGATGAAACCAAAGCTCAGTGATTTAGGTTTTTGTGAGATCTATACAGCAAAACAGATGAATCTTCTAACTTGCCTATCAAGAAATTAAAAAAGAAAACACAAATATACAATACTGGACAAGGTAAAGGGGTTATATTCACAGATTTAATGGAAATTAGAAGACTTTTTGAAAAATGATATGACACTAGTAAAATTAAAAATGGATGAAAATAAAGATTTTATTGAGAAATGTAAATTATACAAATTAGCTCAAGAAAAGTAAGAACATTTAAATTGATTAATAACCACTGGGAGAAAAGAATCAAGAGTACTGAAAAAATAAAAATAACACACATGCTCTCAAAAAAAGATGGAACTCAGACAGTTCCAAATGTGATTCATAGGAACTCAGTAGTTTTTGAATGAAAAAAACTAATTCTGAAAAAAAGTGAGGATTCTTTCTAACGTTTTCATGAGGCTGTAGCACTGGGAATAGCCTGGACTCATGGCCAGCTAAATCAGAAATAAATTTTAAAGCCTTTATTTTTCTAGGCAGTATCAGGAGCCAAGAGAAGGTGGACAGTTAAATAAAACATCAGTTCACACCTATTAAAAGCAGTAGAGGCAGGTTCCGTGCCAAATTGGCTTGGAGAAATAGTGTGGCAGGTATGCTTTTAATGAAGATCATTTCTCCACCTTCCTGCTTTAATTTGATTTCCCTGGCAGAGTTGTGCTTCTCTGGCTTGGAGGAAATCTGCTTAACTACCCCCATCTCACTCAGGAGCCAGACAGAACTGGATTCCTTCAACGCTATTGCAGTTTGGCTTTTGACTACCACAAGGGATAACACTGTTGCCTCCACCAAAGCCCTGGAGAGCATCCAGAGGAAAGGAGAGGCTGCCCCATTTGGCTAAGACGGGCCACGCGATGTCAGTGGCAGAGGCTTTGCCCACTTTGAGCTAAATTATGAACTATATCGTCTTCCCAGACTTGGGGCAGCTACATAGACTCTCTTTGTAAACTGCTTGGAAACTGCAAAGTGCCCCTTGTGCCAGGGGCACAGCTAAGGTCTGTATCCTCTTTAGTGTAGAGAAAGCTGGGCTGGCTGCATCCTTAGCCTCCAGGGCTCTCCATATGTAACCACCCTTTCCTTATAGATTACATGAAAATTTCACATCCATTTCATTGCTTTCCAAATAGATTTAAACTGCATATCAGCCTGCAGACTCTCCCGCAAGGCTTTAATCCAGGCAGACAAGTGTTTGCTGAACATGTCTGTATTTGTTTCCTATTGCTGCTCTAGCAAATTGCCACACACTTAATGACTTAAAACAACACACATTTTTTATCTTATACTTCAGAAAGTCAGAAGTCCAAAATGGACCTTATGGGCTGTAATTAAGGTGTCAATAGAGCGGCATTCCTTCTGGAGGTCTAGAAAATCTGTTCCCTTGCCTTTCCCAGCTTCTAGAGGCACCGATATCCCTGGCTCCTGCCCTTTTCTTCCATCTTTAAAGTGCATCACTTCCATTGTTCCATTGTCCCATCTTGTCTCCTGACTTCATCTCCTTGCCTCCCTCTTAGAAAGACCCTTGTGATTACATGGAGCCCAGACAGACACACCGGGATAATCTCACCATCTCTAGATCTTTACCATAATCATAATCCACAAAGATCATCTGTCATGTAAGTTTCCAGGAAAGAGGACTGGGACACCGGTGGCAGCCACCCTTCTGTCTGCTGCAGTGTTCTGAGTGGGTAGCCCCTTGGCCAGTATAATTCAACCAGGCAAACACTGCCACAAGGTTGTATGTGATTAAGACCCACCCCAAGACCGAGAGGTGTAGCAAATGCTAAGATGTCAGGGGAGGGAGAGCACATCTTGTGTGGAAGTGCTGAGATGAGCGATCAAAGAAGAAGAGCCAGTGAATTGAACTGGATCTGGAAGGATGGGGGAGAAGTTGGCTTCCTGGGGACCCAGATGGAGCTTGATGAGCAGTCGTCAGTTAAAAACGTGAAACACAAGCACTTCCGCTGCAGTCCTTGAAGAGGCATCCCCAGGCATACAAACACCAAAAAAATGGCTCTTGAGAGAGAAAGAAGTCAGAGTTCGTCTTTGGAGCCACCGCCTTCACTCCCATCTACACCCCACATTAACTCCCAGAGAAATCGGTCTTTATTCCTCAGAATTCACTGGAGGTAGCTGGGTCAGGGCATGCCCAAATGGAGCCTCTGCTCCTCCTGGAAGAAGCCTCATCAATGCCTCTATTCCATAGGAAGGGGATGTGCTCTAGTTTCCTCAGTTGGGACTCAGAGTCCCTTTCTCACTGGAACAATGTTTATCATGAATGTAAGATATGATTGGAAAGGACTTGATTGGAAAGGACTTCAGAAAACATCCGGTCCCACCTTCCTCAAAAAGCCAGCTGGTGGTGCAAGGCTGGGTGCTCCCGTCTACACCAAAGTGTGTGCAACCTCTTTTCTGCCCTTACTCCCCTGGGCTTTTTAAAAAATATATATTAATTTTTAGTTTAGTTCAAAGCCATTTGAACTCTGCCATTCATTCAACAAATATTTATCAGATCAAGCATACTCCCAGCCATAAGTTTAAGAGGACGTGGCCAGGAGGAATGTGTTTCTCCCATTAGTAAATGCAAGCAAACCAAGCAGGTGTCTTACCAAGCTGCCCCAACACGGTCTCACTGATGTGCTATTACACCACCCCTCCTAAGCTCTAATTGAGATTGTCAATTCCCTGCGAGGTCATCACTGGACGTATTAATTCTATATCCCATGAAATCTTCTTTCTCCAGATTTGCTTACCAATGGCTACATCGATTCACTCTTCGATCCCAGCTCACCCCTTCTAAGTTTTTTACATCTAAGTTCAGAGTTCAGAATGTGAGTGGATAAAAAAGGCCAATGGACACCTGGACCACACCGCCTTGCTATCAAGGACTAGCATGCCACAATACCAGGGACAATGCTGCTATAGATACAGAAGAGAAAAAGTCAAGCATGATCTCATGCTTAGAGCATGTTTCCATGGTCTCATAGAACTACAGTACAGTTTAAGAGCTACAAATTAAATAATAATGCAAATGAACACATATAGTAATTCCACATTTTCATAAGTGTTATGAATAAAGCATGTGGTACAAGGTAAAAGAACAGGCAGGCGGCATGGTTTTTATTGGAGTATCTGGAATAGCTGCATTGTTAGCTGAGGAATGAGTGTCAGATAGGGCTTGGCCAAAAACCTACTCGGGGGGAGAGGAACTTTCCTGGCAGAAGAAGTCGGTGCATATGTGAGGATCATGTGGTAGGAAAGGGCTTGGGTGTTTAAAGACTTGAACAAGGACCAGTGTGACCCTAGTAATGCATCTGCCAACCCTCTCATACTTCCTCCCAAAGGGGAATTCATTTATGTTTCTCATCCCCACATGAAAGATCTGTTCTCTACAGAGTTCCAAATAAACAGACTGGTTGTATAAACCATAACGGTTCCTTTCTCATAGTCTGCTTTCCTGGTTCATAAGCTCTATGGTCCCGTGTGAACTTGCCGTCAGAGGCAAAAGGCTCTTAACCTTTAGCATGAAAGACAGAAAACCAGCATGAGTCTTACCCCAGATCAGAGTTTCACCCCACTGTGCTAGGCAATGAAACACCAGCCCTCACTTAGATGGAGTTTTGCATAACTTTGCCCCTGCATGGTCCCCTTTATTCTCTGAAAGGTAGGAACTGGGGAACAGAGCACATGGGGAGAGCTGGTTCAAAGGCAGAGTTAGCCAAGGCCAGGATAGGAAAGACTCTAGGAGAGGAAGCAGAGAAGGGGAAAAGAAAGCTATACCAGCTATGTGTAAGTCCCTTTATACCTGTTTACCTCATTAAATCCCAGACAACTTGCATTTCCACTTTGATCCTTATTTTACAGATCAAAGGGCCTAATGGTGAGAGTGAATGGGTAACTTACTTAAGCTCTCAGTTCATAAATTGTTGTGATTTTGAACCCAGGCCTGTTTCCAAAATTCTCACTCTTTCCATTACGTTAAATACAGTGGATCCCACCCACACCAAGTCATCGTGCCCAAAGCAGACTCGTTTCTGCTCCCTGGCACTTCTTGACATGGTTGCACTCTTCAGGTGGGGATAGCAAATTAGGATAGATGCTTTTAGGCTTTGGTAGGTTTATGTATCAGGAAGCTATCAGGACCACATGTCCAGGGAAAATTGTCCACGTTAATGTGGGGTTTGGCTGGTGAATATCCAGTGACTCTAACCCTTAAAAGTAGGGGATGGAAGTTGTCAGGCAGAGATCAAATTCACTGACTGAGCAGACAAGTTCCATTTCCCACAGGTGCCGGGATCTGGTCATTCTGTTGACACGTAGCGATGGCAAGGGGGCTATAGCCCCATGATCGGCAACGGCAGACACTGTCTAGACCTTCACTCTGGTGGACAAGATGCTCCCAGGGAAACACCAGGTCTGGCTTCAGAGGAAGGGGTTTGTTTTATCCAGCTACTGTGCAGGGCCACACAGGCAGCAACTCCAACTGGGACCAACATCTATAATTAGAATCAGTCATGTCTTTCTGTTTCCTCATGCATAGGGCTCTATTTTCTAATCCAGGTACAGCTGCTCAAATATTGTGGGAAATACCTCCCTCAGCAAAGAGCAGAAGAGATGCACACAGCGAAGGTACCTGTGCAGGTATGTGAGAACGGGGCAAACTGAGAGCAGCATTGAGCCACATCCATGGGTGACATTCTGAAATGTCTGAGAAATCCTCAAGTCTCCCCCAGAAGATGAAGGCCATTTCATGTGAGATCTCTTTGTCTTCTTCCTCCCTGTTTGAAGAATATATCCATTCTTTTTTTTTAATTTTTATTTATTTTTGAGAGAGAGAGACAGAGTGCAAGCAGGGGAAGGTCAGAGAGAGGAAGACACAGAATCTGAAGCAGGCTCCAGGCTCTGAGCTGTCAGCACAGAGCCTGATGCAGGGCTCGAACTCACAAACCATGAGATCATGACCTGAGCCGAAGTTGGACGTTTAACCGACTGAGCCACCCAGGCGCCCCAGAATATATCCATTCTAACAAAGCACTTCATTCATACTTCAGAACTTCCTGTGATGGTGCAAGGGTGCCATACCTGTGCTATCAAGTATGGCAGCCACTTAGCCATATATGGTGGTTGAACACTTGAAATGTAACTAGCGTGACTGAGGGAATGCCTTTTTAATTTTACTTTATTTTAATTAATTGAAATGTAAATGCAAATAACCACATATGGTGAGTGGCCACTGTACTGCACAGCACAGTTCTAGATATTCAAGCAGCATAAGAACAGCAGCCATGATTTATTCATTATTTGATTCCCAGTGCTATCACAGGGTCTGGTGCATATTTTGCACTAAATAAATATTTCTTATTTGACTGAATGAAGAGAGGAAAAAAGGAATAATTAAATGATCCTACTGTGCTAACATGGAAAGAGGGCAACAGTACCTTGTTTGAATTTTGTCTTTACCTCTTACTAGTTGTGTGAATTTTGGCAAGCTATCATCGCGTCATCTGGGTGCCTGGGTGGTTCAGTTGGTTAAGCATCCGAGTCTTGATTTCCGTTCAGGTCATGATCTCATGGTTCCTGAGATTGAGCTCCACATTGGGCTCTGCACTCCGATTCTCTCTCTCTCCCTCTTTCTCTGCCCCTCCCCTGCTTACTGTCTCTGTCTCTCTCTCAAAATAAATAAACTTTAAAAAATAAATAAATAAAAATGGTATCATCATAATAATCGCTGACAGGTATTAAATGCTCACTTTGTGACATCTTTTATGAGCATTAGTTTGTTTGGTGCAATAAGCCTATTCTTCATTGAGGTAACTGAAACTAATGAGAGATCAAGTCAATGATTTCAAATGAAGGTTGTGACCAATCACTAGGTATAAAGTCAATTAAGTCAATTCTGCCAGGCTTATATGCATTGCAGCATATATATACATATACATACATGTATTTATGTATACTCATATATATACACATGTATATGTATTAAGTATATATACAGTACGTATTTCTATGTATGTGTGTATGCATTCCAATAGTGTTTGAAGGCCACTAGATTAAGTGACTTTATCAAGGCTATTCAGCTAGTTAGTGGTGATTTGGGATTTGCACCCAAGCTATCTGACTCCAAATCTTCTACGTTAACTGATATACTCTACAGCTTCTTCTAGTTTTATAGGAAATGTGTTTACATTTTAAACTGACTTATTTACACATAAATCCTAAGAACCTCACCCATCCATTAGGTATGGAATATGCATGTGTGTGTGCCCACACACACACTTGCTTTGAGTAATGCCTAATATCTTTTAGATTTAGTCTATTGTCACTGGCTATGCACCAAGGAAAATTGATCCTAATTTAAATATCTTTAAATCATCCTAAAGGATTCCATTCTGGCAGAAATTGCTAGGGCTCACCAATATATGTATTTCTCTTTTTCCTCCTGGATACATGACTGGGCTACATTTCCCATTTGCCTTAAAGTTAGATGAGGCCATGTACTTGAGTTCTGGCCTATGGAGTGCAGGTAGACATGATGTACCCCTTTCCTAGGATGGACCTCTAAACCTTCCCATATAGTCCTCTAGACTCTCTCCTTTCGCTCATCAACAGGCTGAATGCATAGAATGAACTAGAGGATTCTGAGGCCTGAGGGTGTGGTAGAGCCATGGGATGGAAGCAGTCATATCCCCCTGCCTTCTTTCCCCACCCTGCTTCAGACTGTGACATGAGAAACAAATAGTCCTTTGTTCTATATACCTGACTGATAGACCACTTTAGTTGGTGCGATGCACAAAAGAAAACAAATCTTGGATGTGTCCTTCTGCCCTATGCCATGTCCACTGTCATGCTGTGTAAGGGAGGGCTATGGCACCAACAATGAGCTCCTGGGGCCAGCATGGGTGAGAGGTCTACACCCCTTAGGTTGTCCAATTGTTTGGGCATCAGAAGAGAAGGACGATGGGCATTCAGTCATCTTAATAGCATGAACTTCAACCTGTATAGTGCTTTGTAATTTCAAAAAGGGCTTTCTCCACACATGATTTTATGTGGTCAAATTGGTGAGGGATCAGAATCCCTATTCTACTGAAGAAAAACCTGAGGTTCAAATAGAGTGATATTTACCTGCAGTCTCACACACACATTAAGAGCAAGGATATGGTTCATATCTGTGTCTGCAGACTCCAGATCCGATGACTGACTGAGGAGAAGGTGGATAGGAGGCAGCAGGCATCCCAAAGCTAAAGTGAAGGTTGGTCTATATGAAGCAAGCCCAAACTCTTCTCTGCTTATTAGAAGGAAGACACACATTGTATGTGGTGTTTTTCAAAATGTTCTTACATCTGTCATGTGAGCCTCACAATAACTTCATGGGGCAAGCAAAGCTGACGCCATTAACCCCATTTTACACATGAGTCACCTAAGGTCCAGAAAGATACAACAAATTTCCCAGGTATATAACTCATTGGTGAGAGAATTAAGATTAGAATCCAGGTCTCTTGACTCTGGGTCTAAATTCTTGTTGCTGGATTGTGCTACTCCTCAATCCCTGATCTTAGAGAACTCCTTGCCTACCATGAGAATTCTTCACCAGGCAGGGTTTTATTTTCTAGGACCTGATAGCTCTGCATGAACCAGACATTTGTCACACATTGTGTCTAATGCATTTTAGTTCAGGGGAAATCATTGGTTTTAAGGAAGATAAAAATGGTCTTTAATATACTAGCTGCTTATTTTTCTAATCTTTCTTGATGTTCCTTATCTGGATCCAAGGATATTTTGGGTTAGTACTACAGTATTTGGTATTGCCTGGATGGTGTTGCCATGGAAAGTTGCCATTGCCTTTGCAGGGCAAAGGATGGGGTGGATCAGTGAAGGGGAGATACAGTACATCACAGCCCCTTGGTTGAGGGACCATAGGCTCTGATTTTGCATTTTGGAATACAACATCTGATTGGCAAGAGAGAACAAACAGACAAAGAGAGTGAGGGTGGCCACCACTGTCAGGCACACATATGTACTCCATTGCCCCTTGGAGCAGTAGATCATAAATCACTCAACAATGGGGCTCAAGAAGGAGCAGACATGCCACACTGCAAGGATTGATGGCAGGAGGTGGGGATAATGCAAGAAGCAGAGACAATGTAGTAGGCCAATGTAGACAATGTAGGTGGCCCCCAGAGCCTGAGAATATTACCTTATATGGCAAAAGATGTGATTGCATTTAGGATCTTTAGAGGAGAAGCATTTCCTGTTTGTTTGTTTGTTTGTTTGTTTTTGGTGTGGGGGCAGTGGACCCTAAATGCAATCACAGGTATCTCCTAGGTAAGAGGCAGAGGAATTTTTGAGACAGATGCACAGAGGAGAGGGTGAATGAAGATGGAGCAAAGAGAGAAGGAGTGCAAGCCAAGGACTGCCACCAGCCACCAGAAGCTGGAAGAGGCGAGGAAGGGCTCCTCCCCTAGAGACTCTGGAGGAAGTATAACCCTATACACACCTTGGTTTCAGACTTTTTGCCTCCAGAACTGTGAGAGAATAGGTTTCTATGGCTTTAAAATTCAAGCTTGTAGTATATTTTACAGCAGCTCTATGAAAGTCATACAGATGGATCAGGTTAGCATATGGGTCAAGTACCAAAAGTCTGCAGAGAGGGAGACCCTGGAGGTTCCAACCCTTGCGCACATCCAGAATGTGTAGATCATGAGACCATCCAATATGCAAGACCAAAAATCATCAGACTCATGCTAGTTGACTCAGAGAATAATTCCAAATTGAGTTCTACTTGGGCACTAGAATGAAAGCAGAACATGAGAACTAAAATTCTAGGGTACTTTGGAAGCAGAGGATTATAACCATGATGGAACTCTGATCTCTACACCTCCCTCAAAGGCACCCCCCCTTTGATATCTTCTCCTGCAGCCAGGGGAGAAATCTAGGGATTGGGGAGAATTCAGAATAATAAAAAATGATTGTGAAGTGTCATTCAAAGATGTGCATGCCTGTGTGACTGTGCATGAGTGCATGCATGCAGACGGGGGTGGCTGAGGCAGTATCTGAACAAGAACAGGGTGAACCCCTCCAGAGTCTATGGAGGGAGGGGTATCTACCCACAAAGGACGATCCGGTGGGATAATCCATAGCGTTGGTCCTTCCACTTCCTCTCCCCAGAAAACAACATAAAAAGGGCAGTTACACAGCTTACCTAAAAAGTAAAGTAGTTATTAAAACCCATCACATCACCCCTTGCCCTTTGGGAAGTATAGTGAAAAAGGGTTAAGTTTTGTAATCAGACAAATTAAGCCCCAGCTCCAGTACTTCGCTGTTACTTAATCTCTCTGAGCCCAACTTTTCTATAAGAATGGCCAGTTGTCAACTTACACAGTTTCAGAACTAAGTAAATGATGTATATATTTCATTTCATATTCACACTCAATCAACGTTAGAGCCCCTGGAAAGCAATATTAGCTTCAACATCGTGTGGAACCCAAGTAATATCCAAGATGGCCTTCTATAAATGGGGAACTCAGAATTGACCTTACTCTTCTTAATCAACAGTGATTACCTCCTTCAAACCTCTTGCTCCTTGTTCCAAATCTAAACTGATCCTTTCACCTCCTAAACCAGACCTCATAAAATAGATTTTCTTACTGCCAAGAAAACTCAGATTTAAAATTGAACTTTCTATTTTTTTTCATTTGATGTCTTCATTAAATTTTACATTTGCAGAGTCCCCACTAATCATTTATAGCCATTCTCCTTTATTACCTGGGGCTGCCACAGGGCCGTGGAAATCTCCTGTTCAGGGACTATTGGCCAATGAGGGGCAGAAAAATCAAGAGAACTCAGAGCCCAGAATTCACCCTGTGACCGCTCCCAGCCACCCCTCCCACCCTGCTCACAGCCAAAGGAAGAGGCAAATGTCTCAGACTTCAGCTCTCTGCCACAGAGACAAAAACACAGACAAAATCACCAGGTTTTGCCTACTGCCCCTTTCCATTGTGTCCGGTCAGTGAAAAGCAAAGCCAGCAAAAACAATTTTTTCTTTTAATTTTAATATTGTCAATTGTCATAAACTCAATGAAGTTTTACTAGCAAACTGTTTTCTGTTTGTTCAGGGGAATTAAGCTATAGTCTTTGAACCCTGCTGTAACTAGATATTTGGTTTTGGAAAAAGACTGCCTCCTCTCCCTGTGCTAATGAATTCCGCTGGCTGCTATAGGTCTGGAGCCCGGGCTGTGCTTGTGAGGCTATTTGATTCATTTACTGCTAGTGACTCAATACAATATGGAAACAAAAGGGGAAATACTTTCTGTGGCATTGGACGCACATAATAGCAGCCGATAAAATGGTCACAGCCAGTTTGTTGACTGTCTCCATTACTTAAACAGTGGCCCAGTTCTATCTTTGCATAAACATGCAGCAGGAGACTTGGAAAAAGAAAAAAGAAAATGGGCGCCTGGGCAGCTCAGTAGGCTAAGTGTCTGACTCTTGATTTCGGCTCAAGTCATATCTCAAGGTTCATGGTATCGAGCCCCACGTCAGGCTTTGCACTGACAGACCCTTTCTAGCTCTCTGTCTCTCTCTCAAAATAAGTAAAGTTAAAAAAAAGAAGCATGTAGCAGAGACTCAAGTGTTATGCAAGCAGTTGAGATTAATAAAACTTGATTAAGTTGGGGATGAGCACTGGGTGACTCTGGACAGCTGAGTATCAGGAGAAGGTAGCCAAACCCCAAGGAAGGGCTTCTTTTCTCCAAGGGCAGCGCCTGCCTGGGCTCTCTGGGCTGGCAGCCATCTTGGCCTGGGAGCCATTGGTGAGTGTCCTGGTCACGCCTGGGTCAGAATAACAGCAAAACCACAACCACTGCTCTCAACATTTGTCATTTTTCAGGTTGGGACAAAGAAGGAAGTATACCAGAATCTGAACTCAAACCACAAAGCCACAAACTTACTAAATATCTGAAATTTGAGAAAGAATAGTAGGAACGTGTGGGCTGGTAAGACTTCACAGATCTTCTGAAGTGTATTTCTGACCTTGCTTCTAGGTTAGAGTCTCAAAGCTGTCATCTGAGACCAAGATGTTGATAAACCCTCCTATATAACTGGCACGTATGATTAGATTCCTGCTGGTTTCTTACATTCTGCCCTCACTACTCCCAGTTCTCATTCTGAACCTACTGGAGGGCTCTCTATCCCCACAGCCCCCAGATGCCTTCTTCTGAAGGGTCTTCAATAGACGTTCTCACAGCCAGAGCATCTTTCTGCTGAATAATTCCTATTCATTCCAGCCTCAGGGGTTTCCTTCCCCCAGTCTTTGTCCTGCTCAAGTCTCAGTGAGATTTCTCTTCCCTCAGCAGGACTTCAGTACGCTCAGTTTTCTGCTTACTTGTCAGTACGCCCCTGACTCTAGTCTGAATTCCATAAAGGGCACCATGTCTACCTCACCTGTCTCTATAGCTCTGGTACCTCACAAGACCTATAGCACATGCCTATTAAATACTTGCAGTCTGAGTGGAAAATGGGAAAACTGTGTCTATAAGTAGATATGTGTTTGAGCCCAGTGGTAGGGAGAGGGCATAGGGAGGAAGAGAAAGACTCCAAATCAAACTGCTGATGGTTCCTGAGCGCGGGCTATTTCTCCCCTTATCAGTAGGCATTTGAACATTTGATATATAAGAACCAAAGCAACTCTCTGGTTGCTGTAACTATCCTTAAAAAATGAGACTTCGTCAGTAAGCCTTCAATCTCTCTAACTTCTAAAACACTTAGGTGTTCCGAACACATCTATCTGGGCTCAGGGTATGCCTTGCAACATACCACTGTGCCTTCCTCTATGCTTGGGTCATTTCTTCTGTCCCAGTTAGCTTGATTCACTCATTAGGCTCAGCTCCTGAGTTTTGGACCTGGGATCTATTCTCTGGCTCGGGCTGAACATGCAAGATTTTCCCTTCATCAGGCTAATGAAGTAAGAGTCTTATGTCATCATTAGTGCTGGTGTTAATCCAAGCAGAACTAATATTGGTGTTGTTCCAAGTAGAATTAACCAAGCCCAGCCCCCAACAAGCCAGATGTTAGTCAAGCATTTCTTACTGACATTAATGAATAACTCCCCTGGGCTTCACAAACAGCTGAGTCCACCAAATGAACTTCAGGGACCCAGAAGCAAGCTGCCTGCCTAATAGAGATTTGTCCTAGGAGGATACCAAGGACTTAGAACTTCTAGGATGAAAGCAAGGAAGAATTCTCTTTTCTTGGTGGCAAATGACCATACCAATTCTGGCTGTCCAAATATCAAAGAGAGGGCCATATGAGACAGTCCCAGAGGCTTTGTAAACAGTGTTTCTTTGCAGCTCCCTCTCTTCTTCTGTGTCTGTCCCCAAAGGGGATGCATATTTGTATGTGTATTTCCTCCACTGGACAGTGAGGGCAAGGACTGTATCTTTTCACCTCCACATCCCTGGCACCAGGTAGAGAGATCAGCTAACTGCTGTATGGAAATAAATTATGGTAGCATGGCTTCCTGAGATGGTTTGCCTCATCGTCCAACTCTGCTTGGCTTTTCTCTTACTCTCCCTCAAGAGAAACATATCAGCTCTAGACTTTCCATTTGTACTTGATGACTGCTGTCATAGAAATGTGATAATAAGAATAGAAACCATTTACAGGAAGAGCCAGACACTGCACTAAGAAATTTGCATGCATTTTTCAACATGAAAGCAATATATCAGGATTTTAAAATACATGACCAAGGCTTGGTATCTGGGGAGGGTGCAGGGAGAGGAGTGATTGGTTAAATGATTGGCTTACAGTCATAAGACTAGTCCAGAGAAGATTCAGAATGGCTGGTGATACATCTACCATTCCGCTAGCTGCTGGGTGACCTATTCAGCAGAGTGGTTACCCATCTATGCCACCAGGAAAGCAACAGGGCAGATGTCTGTAGTTTTTCCTCCCCAAGCCATAAAATCTCTATAGTAAGAGAATTTGTAAATGAGAGGCTTAAAATATTATGAGAAAAATAGAAGGGACAAGGAAGATAATGGAAGCCTTTTTAAGAGTATTTTTAGATTTGCGAAAATAATGAAAACAATACACTAAAGAAACTATCAAAAATTTTGCAGATGTTTAATTATTATGATTGGCTACTTTACAGTTGATTTCCATTTAGTCTACCACTCCGCCCACCCCTCACTACCCCAAGCTGGAATATTTTCAGGTTCTCGGTTTCAGTGGGATGCATATAAATGTCTTTTAATTAGTCGCAGATAATAGAGATACCAACAGGATTTTTCTCTCTGCTGCTCCTCTATCCAGATGTTCAAGGTCTCATCTATAATGACTCAGCTATTGACTCCCTTCTCCTAGATCCCACCATAGACCTAGAGATGAAGAGGAACTTGGACTCCTGCACTGGAAAAAGTCAGGCTTTATCAGTACCCACCCCTTGCTCCCCAATGGGGCCTTGTTCCACCCTTGCTAACTTCACACAAGAGCACCTCGGGACATCCTGACCTACCTCTGCCCATCCTCTCTCCTGAGTCTCAGACCCCACCTTCCCAGGAAGACAAGAATGTGCTCCAAAGGCCAGGTTTAGTTCAACAACACTTTCTTTCCCTCTCTTAAAGCAGCATTTTAAAATCCTTGTGCCTATTCTTTTGTTGCTTCTTCTACTTTATGCTCTTTGTGCCCAGATTTCAGTTTCCTTTCTTTCTAATTATCCTTGTTAAGAGTGGCTAAAACTTTCAGTATACTTAAATATTCAGCTGGAAGAAGAATATAAAGAAGCAAATCTATTTAGGTAGGATTTCCCTTGAGGTAGTGGACATAATCTATGCTACATATAGATTCTTTCCTTGGGTCAATGCCCAGTCCAATTGTGCAAACGTGTTTCTGAGAGTCAGACTATGGCCGTAGTAATAGACCCTTTTTTTGAATACCGTGTGCTCCAAACACTGTGCTAGACCAGGCATTTCCATGCAATATCTCCAATTTAATGCCCTCTAAAGAAAATATGATCATCTCCATGTTACCAATGAAGGAACTGAGGCCCTTCAATGTTAACTGATTGATTTTAAACTTAAGTCATTGGAGATGAGTTCACTGTTTTTCCCTTTAAGAAATGTTTGAGATGTTCCTTGAACATCTACTATGCACCAGCATTTTAATGATATAATTTACATATATTTTCACATTTAATCCTTGCTACTCAAAGAACTAAGTATAATTATCCTTACTTTATTGATAAAGACATTGAAAACTGGAAGGATAAAAAGTGGCGGGGCTGACAATAGAACCCAGGACTGTCTGACAACAAAGCCAACAAATGGGGTGGTTTAGATAGTCTAAATCCTCATGACAAAAATATAAACCCCTCCTCCCAAAAGAATTCTTTGTCATAGTTATTGCACTCAGCTTGACTCAACTGACATCAACTTCTTGACTGGCCAACTGTTGACCTAATGCCTGTTAATGCAGGCACCAGGTGTCTCTGACCAGCCTTCTCATTAGAGTCAGGAGTACATGACCCCATCCTCAGAGTGGAAGGGTGCTGTTATGATAGTTATTTGTGAGCTATTCATGTTAGACCTTTATCCTCACCCAAGCCCTCTCTTTAAGACTAAATCGAACCCCAACATGAAATAGTCTGATTTGTAGCAACTTTGCCCTCTGCTTTCATGCCATCTGTATATTCTTAGGGGGTATAAATGTTCCTCCCACCTCCCCATGATCCTCCAGGGTCAAAGCCTACAGCTCACAACTCGTTGGAGATTCTGGGAATAGCACAGCAAATGAGCAGGAGCCCATACACCTCCTTCCAGGAAAGGAGGAAGACTCAGGAAGAGGAAGAGCGTTCACAGTTGGGCTGGCGGTTGACGCTGGGCCCATGTGAGCTTCCGGCTGTGTCCCATCCAGGATTCCTGAGGCAGGGGCAGGGCTTTTCTGCCCTGCCAGGGAATGTTACCAGTGCTGCAGCCGCCACATGTGTGGGACCCTCCCGGAAAAGGTACGACATGCCAGCATGGCAGACATAGATGAAGAGAACAACACAAGGACTGGAAGTTTTTTGAGTTATTAATTTAAAGCAAATGATGCATTTTAGCTGGTGGATTCAAAAGCAGATGTCTTTGGAAATAGCCAAGTTTGAGGCATTCAAGAGCACAGCATTGTGAATGAAGGTTATAAATATGCATTGCAGTGATTGTACTTAACAATACTGTATCATGTACTTGAGACTTGCCTAAGACAGTAAATCTTAAATGTTCTCACTACAAAAAAGAAATGGTAATTTTGTCATGTGACGGAGGTGTAGTGCTAACTCGATGGTGATAATAATTTGGCAATATATTAGTGCATCAAGTCGATACATTGTACACTTTATTTTTTAATTTACATATTTTTTGATTTTTTAATTTTTTAAGGTTTATTTTTGGAGATAGAGACAGAGTGCGAGCAGAGGTGGGGCAGAGAGAGAAAGAGGGAGACACAGAATCCAAAGCACGCTGAAGGCTCTGAGCTGCAGCACAGAGCCCAATGCAGGGCTGGAACTCCCCAGCCGTGAGATCAAGACCTGAGCCAAAGTCAAACGCTTAACCTTAACCCACTGAGCCACCCAGGCACCCCTACATATATTTTTTTAAGTAGGCTTGATGCCCAGCATGGAGCCCATCGCGGGGCTTGAACTCACGACCCTGAGATCAAGACCTGAGCTGAGATGAGACTCAAACACTTAACCAACTGAGCCACCCAGGCGCCCCTGTACAGTCTAAACTTACACAGTGTTATATGTCAGTTATAGCCCAATAAAGCTGGAAAAATTAATTAATTTTTCATTAATCACTTAATTATTATGCATTGCTGTAACCTCTTAGTTATATCTTTTATTCCCATCCCTCTTGTGTCCTCCTCGAGGTCATAGGAATGACACCTTGAGTGTGAGAAATGTGTGCTGCAGAATCGGTGATGCCCCACCCATCTCCACATCCTTCTCCACCCAACACTCATGCACAGACTCAAGCGTGTGAACGTGTAATCCCAGGTCCACCCAGTGGTTTAATCAAGGCAATGAGGGAGATTACTTGCACTTGTCATCCAGTACTACTTGTGTGCTGGATGGCAGCGCCACCAATATTTTGCTGAAGTCCCAATTCGGGGCACTTCCCTAGTTTTGGAAATAATCATTTAAAACTTCTCCACACATATGTATAAAATCCCATTCCAAGCATGCGATACATTTTCCATTTCCATCTTTTCTCAGCAGGAACACAAACATTCATCTCAATAAAATGATGAACACATGCTGAATGAAATTGCAAAGCCTGCAGAGATCCAGGGTCCGCCCAGACCAGGGAAGCCCACCGCAAGTCCACTGATGTGCATGGCCCACGCGGCACCATCCACCGCCCACCTCCCTCCAGCGATCACCAGACTCACATGCCCTCAGCTCCCTCTCTTGTCTTTGTTTGCAGACTGTCAAATCACCAGCCTCCTCTGATCCCTGCCCTCCTTTTCCTCCAAATTAAATTTCAACTTTTTGTAAACCTCTGTGAAAATGACAAGCCGGTGCCAGAGCTGTCTTTTAATACGCAAAAACATAAATAATGCCATCCATCAGGTCTGTCACTCAGAAAGATAGATTGCTAGTTGTCCAGACCCCCGAATGACACCAAAGCCAAAGTTAGAAAGTGTCTCTTTTCTTTTCTGTAGTCAGTCTCTCTCACTCACATGCTCTCTTGCTCACTCTCTTTTTTATTTGCTGGACTGCTTGATTCTGATTAATGGTCCTGTCAGGGTGGGATTCCACTTGCTCGGATAATGAGTCAAGAATGTATTCCCTGTCACAGGCGCAGCAGATGTCAGGGGCAGAAGGGCTCAGGGATGCCAGAAACAATATACAGTTTCTTCCTAGTCCCCTGACAGGCCAATATGCTGCACAAGGTCTAATTTATGTAGACAAAATGCAGGCGGGGCTGCAGCCACCAGAAAACTGCCCCCAGAAAAGCCCTGGCTACAGTGCAGTTCACCAGCAGGCCCTGCTCGTCCGCCCAGTGAGTGGCAGCGGGGCTGGAAATGAATACCACACACTCAATAGTTCTGCCTCCCAAGGTCTGACCGCGCTGAGAGGCCCAGGACCCCTCTGACTTCATTAAACCGCACTTTATATCATTATGGGAAGAAATCAAACAGGGCAGAGGGCTGCTGTTGCCTTTAACGGCTTGATTAGGTCATTCACAGCTGGGCTTGGGCATCCCCATACCGGAGCTGCCGAAAGGTGCCGAGCAGTGTCAGCTAGCAGAGATGCTCCATCCAGACACCCTCTTCGCTTTCATGGGACTGATTAGATCTCAGGATTCTGCTGGCGTGCCAGGAAACCAGAGCTGTACCTTGGCCAGAACAGAGACCCGGATGCTTGGTCTCAGCCCCAAGGTGGACACCCTTGCGTAGTATAATCAACCTGTCCAGAAAGATTTCATGCATATGCACATATTTCTTTCTTGAGAAAAGTCTCTTGGGCCTTTTCTGGAGGTATAATGTTAAATCAATGTGTATGGCCCTTAGAAATTACAAAATGACCACATTCCTTTGACAAACAACTCAAGCAGTTAAGCGTTAAGGACACGACTGGAATTAAATAGATCAAAATCGGGCAGGGGGGACTGTCACATTACCAAGACGGAAAAGATAAAACTCATGTCTACCAATCTCCATTTTCATCCTAACGGGGTCACAAACATCTTCCATTAAATCAAACCAACAATTCCAAAGAGTTGCTAAGACTACATGCAGTAAATAAGGACTAAGTGAGTCTTGCCTGGCTTCTACACTTGATTTCTGTGGGGCTGATGGACTTTTCTGATAGGGTCTCTGGCTTCAGGTGCTGGTTGTGGGCCCTGCTGGTTAATGGAAAGCAGGCAGCAACACCAAACTTTAAAGCCCAAATGTTACATGCTCCCCTGATGTTCTTTTTTCTGATGGTGTTTTTTTTTCCCCTATTTTACTGACATGACTTGCTCCTTCTCAAAGATTTTTTTTTTTTTTTAATTCAAAAAGTGTGTCACCATAATGTTAGTCAATGTGATGGGACAGAAAGAGTGTGGATTCCAGGGACGGACAAGTCAGTGATTGAGCAAGTTTCTACCTGATGCAAGGTTCCAGCCTGTGGGCAAATTGTATAAGCTCTCTGCACCTCGTTCCTTTTAACTATAAAATGTGGCTGATGTCATCTACCTGGTGGCATTTGAGGTCATGCACATACAGTGCAGAATATGGAGTGGGCCTTGTATAAGCGTTTTCTGAAAACCAGGTGGCCAGTAAATGGTAGCAATTATTATTATATATTTTGTCCCACTGCCTACCATTGTACCATGCAGAAGCTATTACTATGCAGATATGATACCTTTCCCACTATTTAGTGGGGGGAAGAAAAAGAAAATAGAATGGGCTCCCTGTGGTCATTGCCAATTTCAGCTGAGTTCAGATACACCAGTCTTGAGTGGATGAGGACCAGTCTCAACCCTGGTCATACCTTCCAGAGCCCATCCTGGTTCCAAACACTTCCTGACATCTGCTTCTTGTCCTGTGAATTTAACCCTGTTCCTTCCAAAGCCTGAGCGCTGATCGGATCTCTCCTAATTCCATCCACTGGCATTTCCCCCCTAGAGACCACTTGGGATTTTCACAGGAGAGAGCAATGGGAAAAGAAGGCAGGTAAAAATTCCAAAGTATTTTGCTTCCACTAAAATGAAGACACATAGTGTTGAAAGGGAGGAAAAAGCAAGTTGCAAAAGAGTATGTAGAGTAAAATCCAATTTATATTAAATACGTCTGTATTTATTTAAATGTATTTAATTTCTGGAAGGATGCATAAGAGATTTAACCGTCATTACCTCTGGGTAGTAGGTGGGTGGTCAAACTTTTGGTCACGACTGTGTGTTACTTTTATATTAGGAACCAAATTTAAAACAAAGCAAAAGAAGTGGGAAGGCCACATTAAGAAAATCTATTTTCTGAATTCCCTCAACTTAACACACTGACCTCTCTCTAATTGTTCAGAGTTTGCTAGAGAACCATCAGGCCAAAGCAAATATCACCCTATAAATGAGTCCCACTTTGTGAAAATTCAGTGCTAAAAAATTCCAAACATCAGGAAGACACAGCAGCAAAGAATCTGGCTTTGAAGTGGCGATGAGGGCAGGTCACATGGTGGGAAATGAAGCTGACAGTGGACATGGGCAGCCTGGACTAACAGATCTACATGCCGTGGACCTGCCAAGCAGAGGTCACAAAACAGAGGTGTGTGCAGAATGTTTTATGATCATCAGAGAATTTTCATGTTGCAGGTGACTCTTTCAATGGTAAACTTCTGCAATATGTTTGCGGGTTTGGATACGTCACTAAGGAGTAGGAGCAGCACTGGGAAATTAACACATACAGGGTTTAGAGGCCATATTACCAAACGGTGAACAAGCAGATGGGTAGGATGGTGGAAAGTGGCTGCCTCCTCCAAAAATAATAAGCCCAAAGAAGTAATTTCCAGGCAATGTGTAAGAAACAGCCTGGTGTGTAAGCTTAGCTACATTTGCACCAGCTTGACCTTCAGACATGCCAGTTTTGATTTATCTGAGTGGAGGTCATTCTTTACAGACTGAAAAATCCCAGAGCTGAGGCACTAAGCAAGGTCACCAGAACGATGCCAGGGTGAGCACACAGGAAGCCAAACTGAGAATAGTGGGATGGAAAATTAATTTTAGATCTCAATTACTGAACTGTTTCCAAAGGTCTGCCTGTTCCAGGGTACCGGGAAGTGTGGTGTGGAAACCAGCCCTAGCTGGTTGTGTGCCCCTATCTAGGGCTTTGCTCACAGGAGCGGGGGAAACAGAGGGCCGGTCAGACAAGCATTGGAAACAGTGATGTCATTGGCTGCAAAGGGTTAGGAATTGCAGGGATGAAGGGCATTTCTGCTATTAAGCCATTTGCTTCCAGAAATTTCCTCAAATGTCCCTACACAGCCCTAATGATGGGGAAGAGCTGGAGTTGATAACTGGTTCATCTCTGGTCCCCCGTACGTGGTACGCCCTGGCTCGGTGTCAACACTCCAGTGTTCCCACTTACCCGAGGCTCTCGGTTTTCCCTTCCATCTTAGTGCATCACCCAGGCTGCCTTCTAGGACATCTCAGATCTAACCTTCTCTGCCTTTCTTATTGTAAGATGCCCCAAACCCTTTCTTTGGAAGCACACTGAGATGTCACATATAAAACCACGTCAGGAGCCTTTCTTGGCTGTCCTTGGGGATATGCTTTCTGGTGACACTCTGTGGAAGGGATGGTTCTTGATGTCTCTCCAGTCAGGAAAACCATCATCTTTGGCAGGTGCCGTAGTGCCCAATGGGGCTGCTGTCCACTGGAGGATACTGGTATTTGGTGGTGGTGGTGGTTGGAGGGTAGTAATTAACCCAAATCTGCACGTTACTGTCACAATTATCTCCCCAAACTAAAAACCATGGGTCCCTGATGACTGTTTAAGCAGGTCTCCTTCATTGAAGAGGCTAGTAATTAACTCAATTTGCTTATCGTCTCTTTAGGGAAGCTTCTCTAGGTAGAGTAGTTCCCTCCCAACTCCCCGTCACTATACATATTTAATTTCCTTCATCAAGTGCATCTTAAAGTCTGAGTTCCTTCAAAAGCAGAACCTGGGGCAAGGACTTGGGTTGGTGGGTCATTTATCTGATAGCTGATCCCAGGAAGATGGGGTAGGGAGGGGAGCAAAGAAGAAAGCCAATATGAACACATATTTTCATAGTCTGTGGTGTAGGCAAAGGATGTCTGATTCCAGTACACTCCCAAGAAGACAAGGCTTCAGAACACAGCCCAACACTGTCCACCTGAAAGGCTGGGAGCCTGGAATATTTACGCGCCAATTCCTAGTACCCCTGTTAGTTGAGGATTGTCCCTGGAAGCATGCATTGTCCCCCACTGCTGCCTGATGCTGGCCAAGGATACCCGGAGAGTCATCTGAGGAAACCCCAGGGCACAATGCAGGAGTCACAGGAGGAAGACTAGAAGTGTGACATTGGAAGCTTCTGGAAAATCTTAGCTCACCTGGGAGTGTCCACCATGGGTACAGGCTACAATCTGAGATGGGCCAAAGGGATTGGGCATGTATACTAGAGGCATCTCCTGCAACACTTGCTATGAAATTCTGTTATGTATAAGATGTTTACTCATTCAGTGTCTCTCTCATGGAGGAAGCAGAGATCCCTCCATGAGAGCAGAGACCTCCAAGTGTCCATAACAAAGCTTTGGGAGAATTAGAAACTGGCACTGTCCCACCCTACATAGGTTCCAACTTCTCAGGCATAAGAGTCAGCCACAGGAGCTCATCTGAAATGGAGGTGGCATTTAAACCATCCTGCTCTGAGTTGTTTTATAATGATAACTCGTATTAACTAAGAGTGAATGGTCCACCCAACTTATAACACTATTGCTTTAAAAAAAAAATGAACTCTTTTCCTGACCACAGTGTAGAGACGCTGGGATGGTTTTGTGGTCAGGAAAAGTTGGATTTCATCTACCACAAAAGCAAAGGCCCCATATTCTCTACTTTTGTTTATGGCTTTTCCTTGAAGTTTTTTAAACCTTAAAAGTGGGTGAGGGCTGCAGATAGTGTCCTGGTATCTGAAAGACACAGGAAATAGTTGCTAAGCATGGGGCATCACTACTGCTATCTTTGATGTGCCCAGGTATCTTGAGCTCGCAGATGTATATGTATACACATAACCTCACAAAGAAATCACCAGGGGTCAGAGTGTTTGATTCTATACCATGATCTGAAATGCAAGCCACAAATTCAGGTAGAACTCTGGGTCCATACTCTGACGCAAAAAGATCATATGAGGTCTAGAATCAAACCTTTAGATACATTTATTTGAAGACGTGAAAGACTAGTTTTAGTTTTGTGAAAGACTTCTGGGTTATCAATACTCACCTCAGCCCAATTTTAAAAGATACTCACTAATAAAAGAAGAGTGGCTCAGTTTATAGTTGTTTAATGAATTATGATCTCCCCAGAAAAAGCAAAAAGGGTATTATTAGGGACTGTTATGGGTTGAATTGTGTCCCCCCAAAAGGTATTTTGAATCCCTATCCCCAGTGCCTCAGAATGTGACCTTATTTGGAACTAGAGTCATCAAAGATATAATTAGTGAAGATGATGTCATACTAGAATAGGGTGGGCCCTTAATTCAATATGACTGGTATCCCTTCAAGAAAGGAGAACACCACATGAAACCTAGAGACACACAGGAAGAAGATGGCTACATGACAATGGAGGCAAATGTTGGAATGATACATTTACAAGTCAAGGATTGCCAAGGATTGCCAAGAACTGGCAGGATCTAAGAAGATGGAAGGGAAGATTTTTCCATTAAAGCCACCAGGGAGAGCATAGCCCTACCAATCAATGTCTTGATTTCAGACTTCTAGACTCTAGAACTGTGAGGCAATACACTGCTGTTGTTTTCAGCCATGTGGTTTGTGATACTTCTTTAGACCACTAGGATATGAATACAGGGAGAAAACTAGGCTGACAGCTTAGGAAGTAGATCCCATTAGAGCTCCAGAAGTGTAAACATCACCATCAACACCACCCCCAACTGTCCATGGCATGTACTGAGCCCTGCTAGAGTAAGCAAAGAGGATCTTCTGGGAAATTCTGTTCAGTGGCCATTTTGGCTACATCAACAGTCTTCTCGTAGCTGAAGAGTGTGGTTTTTGGATACAAAGTAGGATTCCTAAGGAACTGAGAAATGCAGCCCTCCTTTATCCTGAGGTTTTGCATATCACTGGGGAAAATGAGATGTGTATTAGATGTCATTGGAACTTGGAAGAAGGAAGAAGAGGAGGGGCTGTAGGAAGTGGAGGGCCGGTGCAGGGGAGAAGAGAGAAGAGAGAAGGGGAGGAAGAAGAACAGTACAAGACTTCCAAAAAGACAGAAACAAGACTTTCATCTTTCTCCTTCATCTTCAACCTCCAATTTATCCCCAGATATGCATTTTTTAAACTATTAACTTTCTCCCTTCCCTCAACCCCAGAACTCATTCAGAACCTCGCACTCTTTCATCTTGATTGCTGTTGTTAATTTTCACCAAACTCTTAACTCACCTCTACACAGTTATCAGAATAAGCATGGTACTGCCTGCTCACAGCCCTTCCCCTTCTTCCTATTACCTGCCTGTAGAATCAATATGGAGTTCCTTAACATAGTACTCCAGGACCTCCAAAATCATAACTTCAATCCACACTCCCTGTACAATCTTGTACCCCACAAGCAGAGTGTCCTTGACTTGAGGCCAATTCAATTATATATGTTGACTTTTCAGAAGTGTCTGCTTTTTCTCCTGCTTGAAATTTCCTTCCTCCTTCTTTTTACCCTGTGAGCTTCTACTCATTCTTTTAGATCCAGCACAGATAATACTTCCTTTATAAAGACTTCCATTGTCCCCTCCCCCAGCAGTGGCAGAATGAATTTTACCCTCTCTTGTATTCCCATAGAACTTTAAAAATGACCTCTACCACAATAAATTGTAGTTATGTGACTATGGAATGGTTTGCCCCATCAGTCTGTATGTTCTAAGAGCACCTATTCAACTACAGTATCCCAAGGCCTGGCGTCATGTCTGAAATGTGGAAGGTTCTCAATAAAAATGAAGGATGTGTGAAGGAGAATGTCATACTTCAAGTTTGGGTTTACCCCCCAAACTGGCCAGATGTTCTCCATCTGACACCCTTTCCCAACCTATAAGAGAAATTCACCAGATTCTCAGATACCACTGCCTTCTCCTCCCCTACATCTCTGCACAGGGCTCTCATCAAGTTCAAGGTTGGCTTCAGTCTAGGAAAATAAATAGGCCTCCCCTTAGACACAATAGGACCAGCTAATTTATATGAGAAGTAACTCCAGGCCCCCTGCCTCCTGGACTGAGCAGAGAGAACAAGATGAAGAGTTCCACCATGAGTTACTGCACTCAGCCTGGCCTCTCTCTAACATCAGGGCCTTCTGCTCCTGTGACAAAGGTTTATGTTCTAAGTCATTAAGCTTTTCTGCCAAAACACAACGTGTTTCTTTTTAAAGGCCCTTGTTCCCGCTCAGAGGTGTCTTAATCAGAAACAGTGACTAGCTGTTAAACTCCAAATAAAGGAAATAAAATTAAATGTCCCAATTGCTTTTTGCTGATTTGGCCTTTGGTTTCATTTTATTATTTTCTTTATAAGCCTTAGGCTTATGGGGGAAACTCCCCAATGCCTAAATCCCAATTCTGTCATGGAGGGAGGGAGGTGTGGTGCCCAGTGTGACATCTGAGTTATAGCTTCTCTAAACCACATGCAAACTTTGATGAATAGAAATGTAAAGTGCCAACACTGAAAACTAGCATCATGGCCTATGGTTGGATGACTGCTGTGGACCCCTGCCTATGCAGGCGTTGGTGCATTTCCAGAGCCAGAGAGACAGTGGTTCAGGAGGAAAGAAGAGTGTTCTGCCAACTGATACCTCTCGTATTGGATTCCTGCTGCCTTTCCTATTTATGAAAGGCCACTGCAGTCAGCCTCCTTGATTCAATCATGGAAACACCTGGAATGTAGCCATTTGGGGACATTCTGGAGAAAAGTCCAGAAAAGAGGGAGCAAAGTCCAGAGAAGAAAAAAAAACTATAAGAATTAAGGGAACTGTGTAGAGACATTGAGAATAATTGCTAGAATCAGAGAACACCTATTTCATTGCCTATATTATAAAAATAAATAAAAAGATTGAGGCCTCAAGAGATCTGGACTCCCAAAAGGGGATAAAAGTTGTTCCATGCCATCTTCTTTCTACTAGATGAAGGAAAGCATAAAGGAACAAGGTGTGTCAAGGTCTAAAATGTAGCACAGTTCCTGGCACAAAGGATGCAATAAATACTTGCTTAAAAAAATGAAATAATAGTATACACAGGGGCTAAAATAACCTAATATTTGCATTGTTCCTCAGGCAACTTCCCACAACAAAAGTCTGGATTTACTAAACTTATTTTGAAATTACTCCAAACTTACAGAAGATGTAAGACTATACAAAGGATCTCGATATACCCCTCATCCAGTCTCATCAGCTTTTTAGTGTTTGCCACATTGCATTCTCTATTCACCTATATACACACACATATTATTTGTTCTGAAACATTTGGAGTAGGTTTCTTTGGGCCTGTTGCCCCTGATTACTTCAATGTATGTTTCCTAAGAACAAGGACATTCTCTTGCAGTTATCAAATCCAGGAAACTTCACATTCACACTATACTTTAATCCATACTTCATTTTCAAATGTCAACATTGTCTTAATAATGTCCTTTATGTCATTTTTCCCCACACAAGACCCAATCCAGGGTCACATCTTGCATTTAATTGTCATGCCTCTTTAGTCCATGCTAATCTTCATAGAACCTCAACCTTTCTTTGTCCTTCATGAAATTGACATGGTTGAAGAGTCCTGTAAGGGAAATGTATTCTCCTCAGGGTATCACATCTGGAGGCACACTAAGACTGTCCCTTATTGTTAATGTTCATTATGGAGTGTCTGGGTGGCTCAGTCAGTTAAGCATCCAGCTTCGGCTCAGATCATGATCTCATGGTTTGTGAGTTTGATCCCTGCATTGGCTCTCTGCTATCAGCTCAGAGCCCACTTCAGATCCTCTGTCCCCCTTTCTCTGCCCCTCCTCCAAGGGTGCTCTTGCTCTCTCCCTCAAATAAATAAACATTAAAAAAAGAAAGAAAAGATAATGCTAATTTTGATAAGTGGCTTCTCTGTTGTAGAGTTACTAGTTTTCCTTTTGTAATTAATAAGTAATTTGCAAGAAGTACTTTAAGAACATGTTATTATTCTTTTCTCCAGCAATTCCTGCGATGAATTTAGCAACAAGTAAATTGTTTGCCTTTTACTCATTGGGTTATAATCCATTGCTGACATTATTTGGTTTGGTGCTCAGGTTATCCCAGATTTGGCCAGAGGAACCTGTTCAATCTCTCCTTTATCCTTTTGGCATGTGCCCCCCAATCTTTTTTTAACTAGAGCTCTTTTTAAAATTTTGCCAATACCAGATGTTCTAGGATCCTTTGTGTCTTTTCTGCTTTGTCCCCCAAATCAGCCTTTATCCAGGCGTCCCTGGTCCCTTTGAATGAGGAATGGTATTTAAAACTCAAGACCTAGACATCAGGTATGGTCATCGTTATTGGGATGCCATTGGTCTAAGGTCCTATCAACAGAGAGAGCAGATAATACATATTTATGAAATAATCTGCTTATGCTCCAATCCAAACCAATTATTTGTGAATATTTCTTGCCTTTTCTTATTTCTTTTTTTTCTTAAGTTTATTTATTTTGCGAGACACAGAGAGAGAGAGAGAAAGAAAGAGAAAGAGAGAAAGCACACACTGGGGGAGGGGCAGAGAGCAAGGGGAGATGGAATCCCAAGCAGGCTCTGCACGGTCAGGTTAGCACAGGGCTGGTGGCAGGGCTTGATCCCATGAACAGCGAGATCATGACATGAGCGGAAACCAGAGTCAGACACCTAACTTACTGTGCTACCCAGGTACGCCACATGTTTTCTTTAGATGAAGATATATATATACTCAAACTACATATAGTTTGAACTGTGTTCAAAAGTTACTTAAACAAGCTTTTATCCCTTTCTTTGGTGTAGTTATATTATTCCAGTGAAGTAAAGTAGGGTGTATTTATTTCTTTTTCCAAACAGTTTTAGGACTTTCCCCCCATCCTCACTGGCTTACTTTTTTTTTAATTTGTAAAAAAAAATAATATTATCCCCCAAATCAACACTTTATGAGAAAGTATACCCCAAAAAGTATTACTCCCTCCCCTATTTCATCTATCTTGTTTTCTCTCACCTCTACCCTATGTAGGGAAGCAACTTCATTAATCTGTCATTTATACTTTCTGAATATTATTTTTCCAAAATAAACTGGCAAAATGTAAGCTATTTCAAAATAAAAATAAATAAAACAGATATGCATATATTTCTTATTTCTCCTTCCTTAACACAAAGTAATATGTAATACACACATTCTTTTGTACGTACTTTTTCCACTTAATATATTTCAATTGATTTCATATTGAATCATAGAAATCTTTCTAATTCTTTTTGCAGCTCTTTAGTCCTCCCATGAGTGCATATAGCAGTTTGTTCAACCAATTTTCTGTATTTACGCATTTAGGTAATTTCTAAGATTTTACAGTTGCAAACAATGCTGCCATGATGAATCTCATGCATTTATTTTGTCTCATTGGAAATATATCTTCAGGATAAATTGTCATGCCAAAGGGTAAGTACATATGTAGTTTTCTTGATAACCTTAGGGAGGTTACACTATCTCAGTACTCACCAACAATATGTGTGAGTTTCGTTTTTCCCACAATCCTGCCAACAGAGTGTGCCTGATGGTTGAGAAAATGTCCGGATTTCACCAGAGTCTTATGAATAAGGTTGAACATCTTTTCCTATGTTTGATCTGTGTGTGTGTATGTGCATTTGTGTGAATTGTCTTTTTAAGTCTTCATCTTTTTTATAGGCTTTAAAATTTTTTTTAAGTTTATTATTTTGAGACAGAGAGAGAGTTAGGGAGGGTCAGAGAGAGAGGGACAGAAAGAATCCCAAGCAGGCTCCACACTATCAGCACAGAGCCAGACACGGGGCTCAATCCCACAAGCCATGAGATTGTGACCTGAGCTGAAATCAAGAGTCAGACACTCAACTGACTGAACCACTCAGAAACATCTTTTATAGGGTTTTTAAAATCTTTTTGCCCTCAGTTTTAATGGTTGATGGTATATTAGGGGTACCTGGGTGGCTCAGTTGGTTAAGCATCCGACTTCAGCTCATATCTGATCTCACCGTTTGTGAGTTTGAGCCCCATGTTGGGCTCTGTACTGACAGCTCAGAGCCTGGAGCCCATTTCAGATTCTGTGTCTCCCTCTCTCTCTAACCCTCCCCCACTCACTCACTGTGTGTGTGTGTGTGTGTGTGTGTGTCTCAAAAATATATAAACATTTTAAAAAGTTAAGGAAAAAAAAGACTTGATGGTATATTAATCCATTATTTGTTAATTATAAAGCAAACAGCCTTGTAAGCAGGTCAAGAAATAGAACCTTGCCACCTTAAAAGCCCCTCCATTTGCTCCACCCCGTCACAGTTCCATTCCTCTCTCCAAACGAAGAAATATCTAGAATTTTATAGTAATCACTCCCTTGCTTTTCTTTATATTTCAACCTTAAGCATTAAGGTTTAATCTTGATGAAAAAAAATTTGATATGTGTATTAAGGCTCATTTAATCTATATATTTCTCCTCTCTTCCTTTCTTTTCTGTGCAGCTCATCTGGCTGAAAGTCCTGGACTATCAAACCTATGAAGTTGTCATAGTCTGGGTGTTCCCAATTGCAAACTCAAGATGCAGGTCATTATTTTCCTCCCAGAAATTTGCATCTCTTAAAAATTCTAAGCTGGACCAGAGGATGGATTAGACTCAGGGTTGATCCCCTTGGCAAGATTATAGGTGGTATTGCATTATTTTATCAGAGAACAGAGAATGTCGAGCATTTAATCTTTTTGATATTAGCATCCCCTGATGCTCAGTGCCTCCAGTCTGTTTTTCAGTGCTTTTGATTGTGTGAAACCCATTCTTTAATATATTCTTTAGAATATGTAGATGTGGATTTTATATCTTTTATAAGAATCAGAAGTCAGCTCTGCTCCCTTCTCCCCTCTTTACATTTACCCTCTTCTTCTGTAATACCAAGGAGGTGGCTTTAACAAACTTGATGGTAGGGAGTAAGCACTGCCTCTAACACCTCTTAGCAGAGGGAAGAGTTTGAAAGCCAATGTCCCCAGAGAGCAGGTACCCTCACTTAATGAGTTCTAGATATAAAGGAAGCCTAAGGACTTGAAGTAGGTAAATAGTTTTGTTTGCTTATTTGTTTTAATTTATTAACATGTATTGAAATACAGAAGAATGCTGGACTCTGAGGAGAGAATCCGCCCTAGGTGTATTGCTCTAAAGTGTGTAACAGAGCTGAAAGTTTCCTCAGGTGCAAGGTACTCCAAACACCTCCTTGACCCAGAAACGATATTATCTAATGGTGACTTCTCTAAGGTCACAATCAGCACTAGAACCCATTCCCCTATTGCCTAGCTCATCCTAATACATGGGAGTGCCATATCTGTTGTCATATCTTCCTCGCTTCCCTCCTTCCTCACCAAGCCTATGAAACCAGACTACACAAGGTCTTGTAGGAAGTGCTCTCAGGGCAGCCTTTTAAATAGGAGCTTTCTTTACTCATTAATTTTTTTTTAATTAGACATCTACTATGTACGAAGCACCCTGCCTATCTCTGGCTATACAGTAATGAACACAGAGTCCAGCCTTCATGGGGTTTATTATAATCCACTGAGGGAGACAATAAGTGGTGGCCTAAATAAACAAGGACGATGAAATGAAGTATCTCTGAGGGGTTGGTCATTTATACTCTTCATGGAAAATGCAATGGTTCATGGGAAAAAGTAGGCACCTTCTTCTACCTTAATGTCATTCCTTGATTTCTTTAATGAACTCTTATTAAGTATGATCTTATGCACAAATCACTGTACTAGGTGCTAAGGATATACCAAGTTGAAATGGTATGGTCCATGTCCTGGTAAAACTTGCAGACTGGTAGAAGAAATATATAAATATAGGGATAACAAGAAAGAGTAAATACAAAGCAAAGAAGAAGGGCTGAAGCCTGGCCGAGGTTGGGAATGACCAGCATTGGGATTCCAGATTAATGTTGCAGAGACAAGGAGATCTTTTAAATTCAATTCCAGTAATACCATCAGTAAACAAATTAATAAAAGGAAAACAAAAAACCATTAAGCTGTAGGGGCAACAAATGGTCCAATCAGAAATCTCATCTCAGCAGCATAACTGGTAACAGAGGACCCAGGTGTTACTTGTTAGTTCTCTTTTGTTACATAGAATAAGGATCCTTTACCCCATCATCCAAGAAAAACCTGATTGAATGGAGATGAGGCAAAGCACTATGTTCTGGTCCAACAAGCCATTTCTCATACAGGGATGGATACAATCTGGTCCATGCTAGTCTACAAGCTCTCTTTCCTTCTCCATCTTTGGGTTCAGACTGGTATTTGAAAAATATCTTACTGAATATTGAAAAGAACTGCAGTTATCTAAAAACAGCAAGAATGGATGCAGATAACTTAAGAGAGACAAAGTTTCCACCTCCACACACTCATCTTTTCCCTAAGTCATTCATCTTTCAAACACTACCAGAAATCCTTTCGCCCCTTCCCTGTTCTTTCCAGGGAGTCTCCCCAAGTACACCAGGTCTGTTCCTGGGTCATGGTGAGTATGAGCCCTCTCTTTCCTTCTACCACATGTGTTGTTGAACCAACACCTCCAGGAAGTATTAAACTGAGCTTGCCAACACCCGTAAAACAGCCATGGCAACATCAACCAGAGTCTCTCAAGCCCTTTGAGTTATGCGCCCCACTGACCATGATATTCGTGGTAGAACTGAGGAGGCACGATGAATTAAAAGGAAGCTTTCCTCCTTTCAATCTTCCTCACCTACATCTACCACCCCAGCACTCCCTATCCTTACTTGAAAATGTATGGTAGATAAAGAATAAAAAAGTGAAATTAACAACTTAAAGGGGAAGTTCTATTTGCTAAATTGTGTGTTAGATGTTTCCTATGTGTAATTTCATGTAATTTTCAAAATGAATAAGGCCAACATTTTACTTCTATTTTATAGATGAAGGAATGGAGGCTTGAAGAGTTCAAGTGAGGGTCTGGTTTGGATGAGTACAAATCTTCCAATTAGGCAGTATGTGCTCTTTCAATGACACCAAGCTGCCCATAGGCATCATACTTGAACTTGTTTCCTATGGTCATTATTCTTTTGATCACCTAACACAAACAAGCAGGGCCCACTGAAAACTCATTGTCTAGCCGGGGTACCATTAGATCTAGGTGAAGTTTCCTGAAGCCCTGAGCTTGGAAGCCAGAACTCCTCTTCACTACCAAAAGATGTATCTGAGAACAACAGAGAAATCAGCTTTGACTGAACCCAGCCCAGGCTCCCAGGGCTCCCTGCCTGAGTGCCTGAGTGTAAGTGAGTGCCTAGGTGGAGCATATGACTAATGCTAGCAGGAACAGCATATTGTAAAGAGCAGCCCCATCTCTGCTTGTGTGCAAATCAGAAATGCCAGAGAATTTTTCCATAGTTTTCTATAATGTTCATTACAAAAGAGTCCCCAGATGGCAGCTGGCTATTAGCTCACCGTGACCTATATAAATGTCAAACATAAAACTATTGGCCCAGCAAAAAATCTCCAAATAAATAACAACAGGAAGGATGAGATCGTGTTGTCATCAGAATTTACAGTTTTATGCATTGGGACTCTTCTGTTCTCAAGCCAGCACAAAAATGCTTTCATCCCACTAGGGAATTCAATTAGCCAGAGCAATACAGAAAGTGGAGTCCCACAAGAATAAAGAGCACCCATGAGGAATGGGCTACCCTAAAAAGGCAAGCCAGTGGCTGGGAAGAGTGCAATGGCTTTGGGGCATTGCTTAGCATACATTTTAAAGGCTTATCTCTGGATCTTTATCTTCATGACCAGGCTTAGGAAGACCCAAGGGAGGTTGTCTTCTCCAGCTTCACATTTGCAGAGCCCAGAGAAGGGGCATGCTTTACCATCAAAGGGAAGATTCCAGGTCTTCAGAAATATAGAATAAGTTATTTTTATATGGGACTTACAGGATCAACTTCTTCCTTATTTGAAATTCACAGGTTCTCTTCCTGCCAACTGCCAAACCTAGAGAACTATTCTCCACCACTATGTGTGGATGTGTGTGTGTGTGTGTGTGTGTGTATGTGTACACAAAATTTACATATATATGTATATATATATATTCATTTTTTTTACATATCAGTGTTTCTAACACAACACAATTTAAATCTGGTCCTCCAGATGAACAACTGGAAAGCTTCTCAGTCAATCTGTTCAGTGAACTAAAATCAGCCTGCATCGCCTTGTTGGCTTTGTGGTATAATGATTATGTTTGGATTTTTTTCTCCCGCATTTCTGATGATCTAGATGGTTCTAGAAGCTAAGCAGTGAATCTGAAAAACAAAAACAAGCAAGCAAACAAACAAACGAAAGCAACTAGCCCTGTGCTTGGGCAAAGGATTCACCAGGAAGCGACTGGATAAGCAGTGTGATCTACAGGTTCAAAGAGAGGGTGACCATATAATTTACTTTCCAGACTGAAACCATTCTTAGAGTGAAAGGCAGTGTTATTAATAATTTTACCAAGGCAATAGCCATAAAGCAGAGGTGTTCAGGGCAAACCAAGATGTAAGGTCACCTTATTCAAAGATGATTTATAAACACCACAAAAAAGCTTATTTAAACAGCGCAGGTATCTGCAGAATAAAAAGTGTTCATTATAAGAAATAACCAAGACAAAAAAGCAGCAGTGTGTAGTAGAAAGAACTTTGTAATTTGACAGCACTTTGTTTGAAAACTGGCTTTTTTTTTCCCTAACTAGCTATGTGACCTTAAGCCGCTAATTTCTCATTTGGAAAGTAAGGATAAAATACCTTGAAAAGCTGTTGTCAGAATTAAATGAAATAAAAAATGTGAAGTGTCTGGATAGAAATAGTGCATAATAATTTTTATTCCTCACTCAGGAACATGCAGATCCTGCTTCAAATCTGTTTCATCCCATTATTCCTTTGTTTTAAATCAGCAACTATTAAAAATGTACTTGAAAACTCATGTCCAGCAAAGCTTGTCCTAACAACTGACAGCTGGCAGATTGCGGCATGGCTACACGTATATTTCTGTGAGTCCTACTGTGAAATGGAAATCTTTGATTCAAATGCCTTTGTTTTTACTTTTCAAAACATGTGTGATTATACAAATAACACCCCCAAGCAATAGTGTCAAGCCAAAGATTAGACTGGAAGAAGAGATTTCCATTCCTAAAGAAACCTCCCTCCCAGTTCAGAGAAAGTATCCAGCATGCAGATTATGACCCATGAATGTCATGATTCACTTGTTAACATGGGATAACTTCTAGCATCCTGGGACTGTGTAGTATCCCACAAACATATTGTATATGATGTGGAAAGTATGTTTTTATGGCAAAAAGTCAATTTATATTAGTTTATTTAACTTCAAAAGAGCTCTGAAAATGGCCAAGGAATCCTAAACAGCAAATGTCCCATCTTCCGTGTCAACACAGTGCTTCCTTCTAGCTCCAATTTTCCCAGCTCAAAAAGCTTGTTGATGGACCTTTTATGTGCAAATCTCTCATAAAAACAAAATTTGCAATTGATCCATGGGGGTCACATTCCAAACTCTCCCTCGGTGGAACATTTAGGGGAAATTTTGGCCCTGAGAGTCTTGTTGCTCAAGTTGGGCTCACACTCTGAACACTACTCGCATTCTGAAATGAGTTTTGAAGTTAAAACTCACTTATTTATTATTCAGTAAGTGCTTACAAAACACTCCTTGCATGCCAGCATCTAAGTAGGTCCTGAGGAGACTAGATAAAACAGGCTCAGTCTAGACATTCAAGTTGTTTAACAACTTAGGGGACAAAGCAACAATCGATTGCAGTGTATCACGCAGTTACTTTGATGGGGTTATGAACAAACTAAACTTAAGCATAGAAGAAGAAGCATCCAAACAGACCTAGGGACCAGGAAATATTTCAAAGGAGGAGTTTGAAATCCCAGCATTTGACCTGGGATTTAAAGGTTGACTTTGCAAAGGTCTAGAAAGAGTAAAGAAAGATCTAGAAAGAGGAAACAGCTCATGCAAAGGTGCAAGACTAGAGAGGAGGTGGTGGGCTCTGGGCATGGCAGCCATCACCACAGCATGTGCAGCCTAGCACGTTTCACAACAAGGCTGGGTATGTGGTGAGGACCTAGTCAGGAGGAACTCTCTAGGCTTTGCAGAGGTGTATATGAGTTTATCTTCCAGACCCCCACTTTTTAAATAGTGTTCTGGATCTGCTCTGCAATTGTGTTACCTTGAGAACTTGTCTTACATCTAACCACCTCTCCCTCTTCTTCTCTTAGTTAAGTCACCACTGTCTCTCACCTGATGTTTGGGAATGCCTTTCAATATGATCTCTCTGCTTCTGCCTTGACCTCCCCAGAGCCTACCACCAATATACATATTTAACTTTCAAAATCTAAATTATATTGTGTGGATCTTCTCAAATTTCTCAGGGGGCTCCCTGCATCACTCAGAGGACAGGTTGATCCAAATCTCCACAGTGGCCTTCCATACCCGATGTGACCTACCCTGCTACCCACCACACCTCTCTGATCTCATGCCTAACTGTGTCCTCTCAGCCACTCATATGCAGCAGACACACTGGCTTCAGGGCTCTGTACTTTGGCACCCCATTTCCTAAGCATGGAGGAATTTTTACTAACACATCCAGGATCCTCTGTGTCACCTCCTGCAGATCTCTGATCAAATATCAATCTATTAGAGAAGGCATCCTTGGCTACCTTGTTTTATGAGACTAAGTGCCATCCACTTCAGCTTTTCCTAATCTGTTACCATGTGTAATATTTCCTATTACCCTCTGACATATCACACACATATTTTTTTTGTTGCTTTCTTGCCTATCTCCTTATTTGCTACATAGTTAGAACATGAGCCAGGGACTTAGGTTTCCCTTTGTTCACTGGTTTATGCCTGGTGCCTGGAAGAGAGCTGACATATAGTTAGCACTCAGTAAACAGGCACTGACAAATGAGGGAATGATGCCCACTAAGGGAAGAAGGAGAAGGTCAAACAGGTAAACTTCAGTGCTTTCTCTTCCTTTTACCTGTCATATTTATTAAGGTTTAGCATTAGTTTAAGTGCAGATAGGACCCCTCTGCTTAAAAAAAAAATTAAGGAAACCCCTGTGACAGCCCTGATGCATTCAGTGTGATCTGATCAGACTTGTTGTTGGAAAGATTACAGTGTACAGATTTGATGGATGTCCCCTAGCTCAGAGGCAGGAGGGGCTGAGAGAAGCAGTGAGGGGGAGGGAAAGGACATGACAGGGAGAGATTTTGGAGAAAGGACCCTGGGGCTTGGATGTGAGCATGTGGAGGGAGGGCTTTATGAACTTCGAGTTTCTGCTCCAACAGTCGTATGAAATACGACAGCATCAAAAGCAACAGAATGAGAAGGGTAGATGGGCACAGCCTGGAATGTGTTCAGGGTGAAGGCCCCACGGGACATCTAGGGGACAATGAGTGTCTAGGCAGTTGGACACAGGGCCTAATGCTCAAGAAGTCATCTACATTTAGGATATGGATGAAAGCATAACCTTGAGTAGAACTATTCAAGGAAAGTGTGTAGAGTTAGAAGAGAGAACAAAGGACATTTATAGACACAGGAATCCCAGCCAGCATGGAACCAGAGCCTGGCAGACCTCAGTTTTTTTTAAGTGTATTTATTTATTATTTTGGCGGGGGGAGAGAGAGAGAGAGAGAGAGAGAGGGAAAGAGAGAGAGAGAGAAACCTAAGCAGACTGTGCACTGTCAGTGTGGAGCCCAATGTGGGGCTCAAACTCATGAATCCTGAAATCATGACCTGAGCTTACATCAGATGCTTAACCAGCTGAGCCACCCAGGTGCCCCAGACCTCAGTTTTTGTCCTGGCTCTGCAATTCAGGGACTGTACCACTTTATTCAACTTACAAAACCATTCATTGCCCAGCTTTCTGCTCTGCTGAACAGTACTGATAATAATAATAATACCTACCTCATAGAGCAGCTGTGAATTTTCAATGGGAGACAAGTTGCAATGCATATAACATAGGGAGCATTTAATAAATACTGCTACAAATATTATTATCTGTTATAATTATATCAGATAAAGTGAAGCCAAAGAGGTCGATACTTAATAGGAAGAACACACGTCCTATTGTTTGCAGTGTTTGCTGGAAGAACAAACTTCAAGAAGAAAGGAGTTTCAGGAAAGGAGTGAGTGAGTGGTCAACAGCATGGAATATGGCTGACAAAACAAGCAAAATGTTCAATAACGCTCATCAGTTTGGGCAACTGAGATTTTCGGTGACTCCATCCAAAGCAGTATGGAGGGAGAGGCGAGCATAAAAGCCAGAAGGGTTGAGTGGAATAAGGACAGAGTATGAAAGACAGTGAAAATAGACCTGGTTTTAAATTGGGTTTCAACCTCTCTGCAGCTGAGTGATCTTGGAGAAGTTACTTAACTTCCCTGTGCCTCATGCCCTTACCTATAAAGTGAAAGTAATGATAAGAATCAGGTGCTTTTGACACTCTGGTCAATGATAGGTAAGTAAACTAAATGTTCCTTCTCTTCCACTGTCTCTTCTCTCTTCCCAGATAGTAACAATCCACATAGGACCAGACTTTGTGTTTGCTGCTGCCTCACACACTTCAGCACAGAGATGCGCCCATAGTGTAAAAAGTAGGTGCACTTGAAGGGAACGTTAAGTAACTTCATTAGAATTTGCATGTGATATCCAGGTAATTACAGAAATCATCATATCCAGTCAATGTTTTATTTTTCCCTGTCCTTAGAACAGGGTTCCTGGCCCAACAACTGCTCTGACATTGACCACATGTAATCATGCAGGGACTGGATAACACCACTCATCAGTGGGGCTACTAGTGTGCTCACAGCCTTTACTGAAATTTAACTCCTGTTGACTTCAAAGGACCCTGTTATGAGTTTGGCCATAAACTGCTGGGTTGCCCTAATGAGGAAGTATTTACAAGGTTTCTGGGTCCTGCTATTAAATGACCAGTCTGCTATTTTTCTTGCTCAAATGATCTCATTTTCTTAAAGCAGAAAAAGGCTCAGTGGCCTCCCTTCAGTATCCTGCTCCAGGGAACTGAAAATAAAAGAACAAGTGGCTGTATTTCCCCAACTCCAGAACAGAATCTCAGAGTATTCGTTTCCTACCCAGTCTCCTTTTGGGGACACGGAATCCCCTTGTTCTGCTGGTCAGGACAGAGTTAACATGGCCCTGAAGAAACAGAATCGAGGCTTTCCCCTCTCATTATTCTGGCGGGCCTACTCCTTGCTTGGATGTCTATTTGCACGCTCATAAATTCTGAACTCAGGAGGACAAACCCAGCCAAAGTCTACATGTGCCGGATACCATAATGTAAACTGCATATGTTGCGAGAGGCTGTTAAATGGAACCAGTGAATGAAAACATGGCCAGCCCGATGTTTGGGCCCCTGGATTTCCTCTCCTCTGTAAACCAGGGCCTCACCCCTCCATTCTAACTTTCTGACATGCCCATAAATAAAAGCACTTTGGGCTACCAATCCCCTTGAGATACGCAGATACAGCCTCAATCCCAGAGTTAAAGCTCAGCTCTGCTCAAGAGTACAAATGGCCAAGCCTGCAGCCCCTCTCCATCCAGACTGTAAGCAGACGGTCCGCACCACAAGTAGCACTGCAAAAAAGACTGTAGTTCTGTGCTTGGTGGGGGCCTCCCTACTGCCTTCTCTTCTCCAGCTCTGCCCTCATTTGAGTGGGAAAGTGGTCCAGCTGATGGACAGACTGGTTCAGCACACATGAATCCGGTCCATGGAATCAGTGTAATAACAATTTGAGCCCCCGTTCAGCTAGAGAAATTCAACTGAATCATTCTAGCCCTCCTGTCTCCCACCTCCCTGGGGTTGTGGCCAAATTGGAGGTTATTAAACTATGCAAATGCATCCGGGCCAGACCTGTGGACCTTGATGTCCTCTACTTAGAGGAGCATCCACTGAAGTGCGCATCTCCCCCTCCTGGTCCTTGGCTATCGGTCTATGCAAGGTGATGTGTCTCCATCCCCATATGGCCCCTTCTGCTTCCACCCCATTCTCTTAGCTGCATTTCTGCTATGATATTTGTGATCTCTTCTGCTATTCCCAGGCCCTGCCAGGTTCTCAGACTTTCTATAAAAATTACCTGTGCTACCTCTTCATATCTCCACCCAGGAGGCAGGGTTCAGGGGCTCTGTGACCTGCTTGCTTTTACACTCTCGTTCCTTCCCCTCGGAGACCAGCGTTCAGCTCTTCTGTTACTGCAAAACGCTGTTCTATAGTTCAGCATGAGTTTTGTTTAAGACAGAAGGAAAAATCACACTCCTGGAGGCCGAATGTAGATGTCTCTTAGAGTAGGTAGTCTATATTTCTATGACATGCTATTCCCAGGAACCATCATTTCGTGTCGCATGCTCTCTTTGGCAACAAGGGGTCTGAAACTGATTTCATTTTATGTACCTTCGGGCAGAGAAGACTGAGATCTGCCTCATGCTCTTGAGTGCTGGGTTTTCCATTGTTAGTTTTCATTGGTTAGGGACAGGCAAACTTGAAAGGTTGCACTCACTGAGTAGTCCACAAAATATGAAAAAAACACCAAATAGAAATATCATTATAATGATAATTTTAAATCCTTTATTCAATATGAATGTAGGTCTTAACTTATTAATATTTTTTTGGAGAAATGGGTTACTGCAGGTCAGGCAGCCAGTGCACGTGAACATACATACAAAGAGAGGAAAGTAGGAAGAAATCTGGGTTCAGAAGGCTGGTGGTCCATTAGGACAAATGCTAGAATCATGTTCCACAACACAGAAAGCCAGCATGGTTTCTCCGGGGCTTCACTAAGCACAGTTTCAGAGAGGTAGTGTCTGTCATGAACCCAAAGTCCATGCACAGGTGATACCTGGCTCTCCCATGATCAATTTAGCATAAAAAACTAAAGTCACTGTTCTCTCCTCTGTGAAGACTGTCTAACTCAGCTCATCCCTCTTTGCCTACATGTTAAGCAATTCAGTGATTAAGACCTTGGTATAACAGGAATTGGAGCATTAAAAGAAAGTAGAACTAGTTCATTGTAAAAAGATATGGAAAAATGTTTCTATATGAAAAGGAAAATAAAAATCACTCAACCTCACAACCCAGGGATATCCACTCCTAATATTACGGGATATGTACTTCCAATTTCATGTGGGGATATATGTATTTATTGGTTTCCAGATATATTTAACAAGACTGGAATCATACGGTTTGATCCCCTGCTTTGCATGCTAGCATGCTGTGTATTCTTCAATAAATGATTTTTCATCTATGCTCGACATACTGCACTTTTATTAAAAAAAATTCCAAACATTCAGGTTGCTTACACAGTTTAACTCTTATAAACCATACTATAATAATATTATGATAATCATCTTTGTACACAGCTTTAATTATCTCCATCTGAAAATATCAAAAAGTGGAAAAACTTGAGCACTAAGTAGCTTGATATATATTGCCAAACTTGGCCTCTAAAACAATTTACCAATAGTCTATCATCCAGCCCTTTTACAAACACTGGTTTATAATCCTTTACCTCTAAATAAATGAAAATAACACACGACAGTTTTAAACTTATTTGATTACTAGTTAGATGTAATAGGCTGTGTGATGAGCCCCCAATAAACCAGGCTCCGATCCCTGGAGCATGTAAACGTACCCATTTGGAAAATAGATCTTCGCAGTTGGGCTTAAGTGGAGGGTCTTGAGATGGAGACATTATCCTGCATGGGCCTTCAATGTCATCACAAGCATTCTTGTAAAAGATGCAGAAGAAGTTCCGACATGTGAAAGAGGGGCATTGTGACCACAGAAGACACTTTAGTGATGCAACCCCACACTGAAACTGCTGGCAGCCTTAGAAGCTGGAAGAAGGAGGGAATGGGTTCTCCCTTAGAGCCTGCAGAGGGAGCATAGCCTTGATGTTGGCCCAGTTAAACTGATTTCAATTTTCTAGACTCTAAAGCTGTGAGAAAATAATTTTTTGTTGTTTTAAGCAACCAAGTTTGTGGTGATTTGTTACAACACCTGCAGCCAATGAGTACATTAAGTTTGCCCTTTCTTTCCATATTTATTGACCACTGTATTTCTTCCTGTGTTGAAAATGCGTATGTATTGCTTCTTGCCCATTTTCTACAATGGAATTTAATTTTTTCTTCTTCTGTATTTTCCAAGTATATTCATAGCTTTGTATTTGTATGTTTGTATTTCTACATTTATACCTTTGTCTATATATGTGGTGCAAATAGTTCCCCAATTTATCATAAAGCTTTTAACTTGGTTAATAGGGTTTTTTTTTGTAAATATGGGGTTTTCATTATTTGATGTTTTAAAATCTATCAATATGTTTCTTTATGCTTTCTTCTTTTGCTGTTATGTGATATCAGATAGATGCCTATCAACATTTCCATTCAGGTCATCAATGATTGCATCTTTTACGTTTAGCTTTTTAATCTCTCTAAAACTTTCTTTGACAAGTGATATGAGGCAGGTATCTAGCCGTTTTCTTCCATAGTTAGTCAATGGTTCCAGCACCATTTATTTGATAATTATCTCTAGTCACTCATTTAAAGTACTAACTTTATCATCTGATTCATTTGATATCTGCTCCTGGGTCTTTTATTGTATTCCATTGTCATCTCTGCTTCATGACAGCAGCTGCATAAAATCTTCTAAATTCTAGAAAGGCAAGTCTCCACGTGTATTATCCTTCTTCAAACATTTCAAAACCTTCCAGATGAACTTTCTGATTACTGTCAAATTAAAAAAAAATCTTTTTAGAATTTTGACTGGAATTACAGGAAACTTATCAACTGATCTCAAAACCCAAGCAATTGAGTTCCACATGCACATTTTAAAAGTTGCTCTTTTTAAATAGGAACATGGGGCATCCAGATCCTAGTACAGCGATAGACCTAGATCTAAAGAGGGGAAATTATCCTTAGACATTGGATCCCATAAAAATGTTTAGGCATTGTTTTCATTCATTGCTTTTTAGTACCCTGTGAACTGTCTCAAGAAACTTTCATTCTGTTGTTTTTCTGTCTTGTGTGCTCCCTGCTATGAATATGTTGAGTTTCCCAGATCATGCCTTTTCACACTTCTCTCACCGCTTTCAGTTATGGTTTTTCCCGTTGGGTTCTGGGAGAGCTTCTAAGATTTGCCTTCATTTTTAGAGATTCAGTTTGTTGGTCGTATTCATTCAGCTATTCACTGCTGAGATTTTAAATTCTAAGCTTGCTTTTTAACATTTTAATTTGGTTGTGCATGATTTCATAGTGTTACCTCTCTATGATATTTCTCAAACTGCAGAAGTGTAATATCTACTTGAGTACTATAAAGAGCATACATTGGAAATATCCAACAACTTCTCCTTTTATTGCAGTAGTTTGAGCTTTATAGGAAGAATCTTGCTCTGATTCCACAGAATGGTTTCTTTTAAAACTGCAGAATATTTCTGTGTTAGTGGTCTTTCTCCATTTGGACATTTTAAAATGGGATGTATATGCTTGTTAAAAGTTGAAGAGATTAAGGTGTTGGGATGACCTGGTTTCTATCATAGAGTTCCTGGTTCCTTGACAAACAAACACACCAAACTTTTGGACCTTGAAAAGAGATAGATAGAGATTTACATTGGTTTGACTTTACCAGTGCAGGGATTTGCCAGCATTAGAGAAACATGGAGGTGCTGGGCTGGAGGTAACTTCCACGTGACCTGGCCTTCCCGTTGGTGCATTTGTCTTAGAGGCGGTGAGACAGTCAGAAATTTTTGGACGCCATTCTCCATTCTCTTTGCTTATGCCAGGATTAACAACTACCACCAGCCACCTGCTCGGTGCAGCCTCTGGAACCCAACAGGTGCCAAGGACAAACTGATGGGATGCAGATGGACCCATGGCCAACCCCACCGCATGTCTGTTCTCAAACCACTGCTCAGAACTATGGTGGGTGAAGGGTTGAAGGGATTTGTTTGGATTTCTTCGGTTTATTCCCCTACTGTTCTTTTCTTATGTGCAGGAAAATGCAGACCTTATTGGACAGATATGGTAGATTTATACCTCCAGTGTATTCAGTAAAATGTCCTCCATGTTTCCGCAGCTTGTCTTGCATTCTTCCCTAGCTTCCAGTGCAGAATAACCCCATTACTATCTGTATGTAATTTTTGAAGACCCTGGAAGCAAGAGGTTACTTGCATGTGTTTAAATTGTTAAAGTTAGAAAACACATTTTAGAAACTGGAAACCCACTGGGATGCCTGGGTGGTTCAGTTGGTGAAGCATCCGACTTCGGCTCAGGTCATAATCTTGCGATTCGTGAGTTCAAGCCCCATGTTGGGCTCTGTGTTGACAGCTTGGAGCCTGAAGCCTGCCTTGAATTCTGTGTCTCCCTCTCTCTCTCTGCTGCTCCCACACTCGTGCTCTGTCTCTGTCTCTCTCTCAAAAATAAATAAACATTAAAAAAATTTAAAGAAATAAATTAGAAAGCACTGATAACCTATTTCTGCCTGTGTTGACAGCCTTCTAACAGTCACTCAGGGTTGAAATCACTGTAGTCATGATGACTCTTTGCTTTTCCTCCCTGTCTCAAAGCAGCCCTCAAGTGTTTGAAATACTATGTGAAGCTCAACCTTTCTTTTCCAGTTCCACTGTGACTGATGCCAGTTAAGTCCTCTCTCATGGAATCTCATTGTCCAATTGACCCCCAGTCCTGCTCCGGCCATCCCAATCTATCCCATATGTCCCTAAGGTTAATTCTCCTAAAACATCTGAAAACACCAGTAACTCCTACTTTGAGTTGAATAAAATTAAAATGCTTTTAGGTTTCTGATGATCATATTTTTTCATATATATAAACAATCTGATTTCACTCACTCCCTGACACAAATCATTCTCACCTCCTGGCATATCTGGGACACACGATGCTCAATTGTAATTCCAAGCTGCTGCCCATGCTCTGTAGCCATTCACTACAGACTGTAAGTACCTGGAATTAAGTAGGGGTCATGTGACCCCCAGCATGTAGCATAATACCTGGGTCATCGTATTAAACAAATGCTTATTGAATCATACTGATTTCTATCTTTTAAATTTTTTCTAGTCCAGCAAGCTACCATCATCTGTGACATCTGTTACAAATACTCAAGGCTTATCCATTGATCCAAGTTCCTGCTCTTTGTAATTATTTTTTAAGTTTTTCTTTGGGACATAATGTAGATCAATATTTCATAAATGTTTTATTGATGATGAAAATAAAGGATATTCTCTGCAGGATATGAAGATCAATATATTCACATTTACACATATAGCCTTATTAATGATATTATTCAAGACTTACATAACTTTATTTTTTTCTATTTCATCTATAAAAGATGTCAAGATACGTGTTACAGTCTTCTACCACCATTACAAATCTGTTAATTTCTCCATTACTTGCTAAAACCCTTTTCTTTGTCTATCTCAATGATATCTATGGCAATCAGCTTTCAGTCAGATAAGCAAGAAAACCGTGAGTTATAGAATAACAGATTTATTACAGCAGTTAGACATTGCACAATTATAGGAGAAGCTGAGGATTGCATGTCTGACAGGGGATTTGGAGGATCAGAGAAGTCAATAACAAGCTACTTTGAGAAGCTTCATATGCTCAGCCATAAAAGTGAGGCTGTGGAGGGGAGAAATCTGGAGAAGACATCAGTAGATCACAGTCCAGTGTCTGTCTATGGAACCGTTGGAAAGAAGATGAACATGGAAGAGCTGGAACTCTCTGGCCCCTCTGAGTCTGTTAGCACACTTAAGTCACCATAGCCCTCCACTCCCAAATCTCATACGAGTACCTCCTTTGGGCACATCTCATTGGGAAGGAGATTCCAGGAAATATCAACAACATTGATGATAAAATAATCTAATACAGTTCAAGCCTTTTCAATGTGGCATCCATACACAAGTCTTTCAATGACACTTACCTTCTAAAGAAAGACAACATGAAAGTCATACTTCACCTAATATGATGCAAATATATCTCCCATATAATCTTCCCAGAAGAGGACACCAAAGTTCCTTGTGTCACTCCACCCATTTTAGGGTGATGTGTGTGTGTGTGCGCACGCGCGTGTGTGTGTTTATATCTATATAAAATGATCCAAGAAGAAAGTAAGGAAAAAATGATTCTATTTTATATAACTGGTTATGTCATCATTGCTAGTATTTTTAACTCCTTTTTCCTTTATTCACTCCACATTCTCTTTCCTTCAGCTAATCGTGCTTCCTTGCCCAGCCTCAAGTCTTTATTTCTGACACATCTGTTCATTAACAGCCCTATATATTAAATAATTGCTATTGGTTATCTGTCACTACCAAATTTTGGTGGTGGTATGAGTTTCTAAAAAATATTATTCTATTCTTAATCATTATTTTAGTAAGGAGTATTTCAGTAAGAGGCTCCACACAGAGCCTTAAGCCAAATGCTACTTTGAATCAGAACTGGTATATACTTATGGAGACAAATATAACCAAAATCAAACCAAAACAAAAATATTTATTTAATGGTAACGGTCTCCCAACAACTCTGCTTGGTTTGGGGAACACTGAAATATTTATCCAAAGAGCTTAGATTCAGTACAAGCCATGTGCAGGATAAAGCAGTGATTGCAGGGAGTGGAATCTATTGTAATTTGTGGAAGTGCAAAGATGAAAGAGTGGACTCTGTGGGAAAACATCACAGAGGGACAGGCATTTTAGCTGCATCTTTGAAAATAAGGATATTTCCAGACAGACATATTGGGGAAAAGCAATCAAGCACAAAGCAGCAAATGCACAGGTAAGAAAAAGTAAAATATCAGGTTGAAGCATCAACCTTGCTGATATGAAATTAAAAGTGCACCAGATGCCAGTTAAGAGGTAGAAGAGGGTATAGAAATGGAGAAGATGGGGAGAGTAAATATCATAAACATGGGGAGGCAAGAGAATTGTCTTTATACATATGATATGAAGTTTTGACATTGATGTTTAAATTCGCAGATGAGACAGAAGAAGAAACTGGGAATTCTTACTTAACTGTATTGGGAGAGGGCGGAGGAGGTATGAGTTGTTCCAATCCCTAGAAAGATAGGGAGTAAGTAGACTATATATCACAATGATAAAAAAAATTATGAGAGACTCTTGAATACTAAGAACAAACTGAGGGCTGAAGGGGGAGAGGGAAAGGGGAAGGGGGGTGATGATCATGGAGGAGGGCACTTGTGGGGAAGAGCACTGGGTGTTATACGGAAACCAACTTGACAGTAAACTATTAAAAAAAGAAAAAAAAGAAAATAGAGATAAGACCATATTATTTAGATAGTTGGCAATAACACAAAAAGATGAAAGACATAGGTAAAATTAGGTTGACCAAAAGATGCATGATCCAAACCAAGACACTTGTGAGAGTAGAAGCAGATGCTATTAAGAACTGTGCTAGGAAGTGAGGCATAAACCTGAGCAGAACAGGCAGACTGGGAAGGGTCACCAGATAGGGAGGAGAGCGGTTGCTTGACCTTTCTGTACAATTTGATTTTTTTCTAACTATGTGCATACTTTTGCTTGAAAAAAAAAACTGCCTCATTGCTTTGTCTTTTTACTTTTTCATATGCCCAAATGATACACCTCTCTTGCTATCTGCCCAGTGTGGTTGTGTGCTCCAAAAGAAGCAGATTCACATCTGACTCATAAGAGCAAGGCTTACAATCGAAGTTAGCACACTTGTTGAATTAGCAGGTAGGCCTCCTCTTTCTGAGCTCCATATTTGGCTTTCACATTTTAGTGCATATTTTTCTTCAATTAGTCAACATTGCCTAATAGGGATTGGCCCTGAGGATGGGAAACAAATGATCTCCCAATCATTCTGCCCATCATATGAAAGGAAGTTCACTTACCAATTGTCCAAAGCATGAGGACATAGGCTATCGCCTTTCCTTTGCACAAGAACTTTACTCGGGGAGTTGTACTCTATTTGTCCTGTAGATGAGGAAGATTAAGTTCAGAGAGGTCGAGCCCTTCTCAGGAGTCACACAGATATTTAATGGGCGAGTTAAGCTCAGCTTTCAGGAATTTTAATTAGCACTCTTAATCTCAGCCTGTTACTACCACCACTGTCTTGTAACAAATCATTTTTCTATCTCCACTGAAGATCTCTCACAAGAGTAGAACTTCTGGCTGCAGAAGACAAACTCTGCCTGCAACCCTTTTCTTTTCTCCTCTAGCGCTGGCTCCTTCTCATTCCCCACTGCCAGTTTTCTATGATTGAAATTTGAAAGCATGTAACTGTTAATCTAGGAGTGATTAAAGAGTTTCATTTCTCGGAAGAGTCGGTACTCATCATCAGCTATGATGAATGAGCCCCTAACATCCCCTGATCCCATTATATTGTGATTAATTGTGCCAGTTTAAGTCAATAATTCATTTGTTAAAAATAGGCCTGCAAAGTATCATTTGTCTCAGGGGAGATATCAGAATAAAAAAAATTCATTTGATACTTCTCATTAAATTAGTGTTGGAAGTTACATTGAAGATCCCTGTTCATCAAATACTTATTGCAGGCTTATTTGATAAGAAGTTGTATTTGTCTAAAATTATGTCTGCTGTCATAATGGTCTCCATTTTCCCTGCATTAATGAAGGAATAAAAAGTCTAAATACGTGCATGACTGGAGAAAAGGATGGGGCTTGGACCTGCGAGATTAGAATAATTCCTAAATGGTCTGGTTTTCATCGCATTAAAATTAAAACAAAGAAAGAGAGAGAAATTGAGTAGGGTCCTTTTTCCTGGGCTTTGAGACTGTCCCTGGAGGTGCCAAACTGGTTCCCTCAGAGATGGATCTTCCCCATTGTCCTTTATCTAGAAATTATTATAAATGTGACACTCAGCCTCATTGGGCCATTAAGACATTTTCAGCTGTAAGCGATTCTAAAAGAAGACAGAAGCGAAGAATAGCTTCACTGAAAATGATAATGGTCACCGTCCAGTCAGATACAGGAGTAATAGCTCAGTATTTCCAAAGCAACATCTTAGTAACTGAAAAGACTCCCCACATGCTTTCTTGGATAAGAGAAGGGAGACAAGGACTTGTGAGATGCTTAGATAGATGCCTTAGAAGACCAGGTTGTTTCTTGGTGGCTAGGTGTTGTGGCTGGGCAAGAGGCAAAGGAAGACCGCAGTAGGATGGGTCTGACAAAATGGTACAGAGCAATGAGAGTATGAGGCCAAGTACCAGGCACATATGGGGGACTTAATATTTGATGGAGGCAAAGGGAAAGATAGTAAAACACAGAAGGGAGAGAGGAGGCAAGATATAGATGGGGAAAGGGAGGGAACGAAGAGACAGAGAAAATGAAACTGCCCGTAGTGGGGACAGCTCCCTATGGCCAGCCTTAAGACCAGTTACCTAAGCATAGCATGTAAGGAGTTCTTATGTCACAAACTTGGTCTCTGAACCCAACCTGCCCCTCTCCCTCGAAGTCTTCTTATTAGGCTTGAGATAGGTACCCAAAAGAATGCACTTTTAAATGCTCCTTAGGTGACCCCGCAGTGCAATCCCCTTCTGTGGGGGCGAGGGGGGGGGGCAAGGGCTACGTTCACATGACTGAAAACATATCTAGAGCTGTGTGCAAGGGAGGTGCGGGCCAGCTGGTGATGAAATGAGACCCAAGCCACTTTGGAGGACCAATAAACAAGTCTTTGTGAAGACAACAAAATGTTTTACAAACGCAAGGCGTTATCTAACCATTATGTCAAGTTAGAGGAAAATGCAATTTTAGAGAAGAAATTATGGAAACCCTTTCTTCTGTAGAGGAAGCGCTAGTTACTCTTGGCCTCTCTGGACAATTATGATTATGCAAAAGTAGTAATAGTCTAATCATGAAGCCAAATCAAAACCAGAAAATTTGGGGTGATATTCTCTCTGCTGCTACCGAAGACAATGGGGATCCTGAAATGGAGGGGAAAAAAGGAAACTGAAGAAAATTCTAGAGCAATGGTGCAAAGCACCATTGGTAGGTGGCTGAAGGACCAAGGTATTTTCTAGAGCACTGGCAATGGTAGGTGGCTGAAGGACCAAGGTATTTTCTGAAATGTTTGTGTGGCAATAAGACTGGAAAACATGATTTCAGGTTATATATTATTTTGTGTGGCACTGGAGTGCCCTCCATTTCACCCCAAACATTACTAAATCTATTACACACAGTCGCATTGGGCTAGGGTTGCTTCATGAATAAAGAAGGAAAGGTATGTCCTCAGATGGGGGGAAAGGTGCTGTGAAGAAGGAACAGCAGCAGGGGGAGGTTAAAGAGAAAGTAGAAGCTGGGACAAAGATGATGGAACAGAACAAGCCTTAGCCTGTACTTTCCTTTTAATCCTGGAACCTTCTGGATTCTTTAAAAATATTTGAGAGGGTGGCAGGCAATCCATAGGTAGGCTTCTTTTATGATTCAAGAAAAGCATCTTACTTCTTTTACTCAAAGATTTTTTTCAAGTAGAGACAGCAGTGGGATCGGGATATTATGTGAGACCTAGAATCTCTCTTGCTCTGTCTCACCTCTTTCAGAGGCATTTTGGTAGCCATCTTGTCTTCCCTTATAATTTGTTCAAAATCTCTTCTTGATCCTAAGGCAAGTTAAAAAAAAAAAGCAATACACTAATCCAATATTCCCTTTTAAACATTACCATTTATACTTAACCACATTTCATCCATTTTTAATACTTGATGGAGGTGAGGAACATTGCCAGTATTTATACTTCCCTTTCTTCAATTTAAGCCCTGGGCACAGAATTATTAATGCACAAATTAACAATGCAATTTGCACCACCCAACATGGAGAAAGGTGGTATAATTTCTAATGAGCTTCAGAAATGCTGTAGACCTAACTTATTCTAAATATTCCTTGAGACAAGCCGGTAACTCCAACTTTACTGTTTCCTTTCGATGTTCATCAAATTTGAGCAAAACTTAACCCCAGACATCTTGAAATGAGAAAAAGTGCTCCCAAATGTTTGCATGAAGAGGAACTTCAAAAATCATCTGGTGGAAGCCCTTTTATTTTTGAGACATGGAATGAGAAGCGCATAGATATGAATTTGACTGAGGTTACAAATTTCTTTGGTGTCACATCTGAAATCAGAATACATCAATCTCATTCATTCATTGATAAATGTTTGTTAAGGAAATTTCACATGCCAGACCCTTTCTGAATACTGATTTTTTAAAATGAAAAGATATAATACTTTGGCTCAAGTTGCTTATAGAGAAGAGAAAAAATATGCAAATAATTACATGTTCAGAAGCATAATTTCCAATAATATGAATTTCAGGAATCTAATCTGCCAAGGGACGGATGGGGAAGGGGGCAAAGATGAGAACATTGTGACTTTTGGATCACCGTGGTCATGACTCCTGACCCTCAAATCACAATAAAAATGGTATGTTTCTGAAACCAACAGTAGTGACGGTGACTTACTCAAACTCCAGACTTCTTTTAAGTGTCTATGTTAGTAATTGGGAAATATATACTTCTGACTGTTTAAATATAATACCACATCCAAAAAACTAACCTGATGGCATGTCAATGGCATCATGAGTCACCTCAAAGTGATAAATGGCAATGGCAATAGTTTCATTCTCAAGGCCATGAAGGTGTCATTTTGACCTCAGTCTCAGAGTAATAAGTTCAAAGAAAAAAAATGGGTCTGTGGGGTTCTCGGCTCAGAACTTCTATAGGTTGGTAAAGGTGTAATGAGAGGACAGGAAGTCAAAAAGCAACTGTGAAAAGACCATGCAGATTAAGATTGCCTTGAAAACACCACCAAGACAGAGAAGACTATATATCCTAAAGCAGGGAGGGAAATTAGAAACCCAGCCATGCTCCTACAGAGCAAGTCCACAAATCCAGGTACTTACATCTCTCTCTGACTCCTGGATTCTGCTGACACATAATTGCCATCACAATGGTTGTGTGGTGCCTGGCAGATATTGCACCCCTCCTAAATCAAACTACCTGGGATTTGCCCAAGTAGGCACTCTTCTGCACAGTAGACTCATTGTCTGGAGAGAATCTGCCTGCATATTGACAGAAGGCTCTCAAAACATATCTTCTCCTTCCCCAAAGTCCCCTCAAAAAAAATCATAATGCAGCAAATCTCAGGCCAGAAACCTATTAGTGCCCAAGAGGGGTTACAGGAAAGAGCTTTTTTTTTTTTTTTTTTTTTTTTTTTTTTTTTTTAATGTAAAGGCACCTTTCAACTCTCAAGAGTGGGACAATAAAAATACATTGCTCTCAAGTCATGGAAAGTCATGAGTGGTCACTTACCCAATGTGAGAAAGCAGGAACCTTGATTATGGCTATCTGGTCAATTTTCTGAAGGCATTCAGCCAAATGACCCTAGCTTCTTGCTCCTATGCCAGAGCAGAGATGGTCCGAGGTTTCTAGATGTTTCTTGAGGTTATAGATTGCATTAGCCTGTAGGTCATGTTCAACAAACCTCATGTCCAAAGGAATGTTAGGATAATAATCATCATGTTTGAAACAAGAAGTAGGTGTGGGGATGAAGTGAGTCAGTTCTTTTCTCTCCTAAAAACAATCTTTCCCCAAATGGTAAAGATTTGGAGAAACAATAGCAAATGTATGCTACAGAACGTATGTTATGTTTTCAACCAGTTATGCTTTACCCCTTTAAAATCTATAGTAGAAGAATTTACAATAATAATTTCAAAAGAATTAAGGGCAAACTCTGCACATCTCATATGGGTGTCTTCTAGGAGATCTGAGAGGGTTGACTGCTGCTCCAGAGACAGTCTATCTCTTGGACAGAAGACAGAGGAATGTTCTCTCAAGTGGATATCAAGTCTGTTTTCATGAGGAAAAAGTACACACGTGTTGAAGTACCTGAAGGGCTTCATGGCCTTGGATCAGGATGCAGGGTGTCCTGCTTTCCTAAAATATCTATCCTTGCTCTGTCGTTTTACCAAGGAAATTGAAGCCAAGAGGACAGATCTGACCTCAAAGGTGGCAGAGGCAGAGCTAGAACAACAATCCAGGCCCCTAGACACCTAGTCCAAAGCTTTTCATCTCTGACAGTGATGCATTCCAGGGTGTGGTTGGGTGGATAGTCAGCTCCACATTCAACTACATTGGTGAAAAGCTTAACAAAGAGGGAGGTAAACAATACAGGAAAATGTTGATAAGTAGTATTCCATGTATGGTTTAATTTAGGACAAATGTTCTGTAGTCTTATAGAACTTTTACAGAATCAGCTATTACATGGGAAGGACAGGGAGTCGGGAGGCAGGATTATATGTGCATATGTGTGTGCATATGCCAGGGTGACTGGGAGACAATGGAAAGAATTGGAGGCAGACCAGGGTCATAAAAGAGGCCTTTCCTCATAGATTCTGATTTCCTCAGCTTCCCAAAGACCCTTGGAGCCTGAGAGAGGGTCTGCGCCTTTGCCATGTGTTTAGTTTCCACTGAGCTATTTTACTGCTTCCTGTTTTCTCACCCTCTATTTATTCAGGTTGGGTCCATGCTTGGGACATGAGGGTGGGAGGAAATTCAGAGCCACATGCTGGGGTCTCAGTGCCTCCCCTGAGACTTCCAGGCTGGGCTGGACATCTTCCTGTTTGCCAGGCTTTCCAACAATGCTGTAGAGTAGGGAGCTAGTTACAGATCCAAACATGTCCCTGCACACACTCTCATCAAGCTCTCGTGCCTATTTGTTTTGAGATGAGGAGTGCGTAGTGCCTTTAACAAAGGTGGCACAAGGGGGAACAAATTTTTAAATCTAGCATAGGGAGAATCCTCCATTGATATGTCTTGACCACGGACACAGCAGGATGATCTCTACATGAGCCTTCCGTTACATTTGTCCACAAGATGTTTCTAGCTCTCCGTGACCATCAAGTCCACCCAGTCTTTTCTGGCTCTGGGAAAAGAACCAGGGTACCTTCTTGTAACAAAGGTATTTGGAAAGAAGTGTATCAGTAGTGAGTACTTTTCATGCACCAAGGTTTGTTCTTGACACTTGATGCATATTACTTCATTTTATTCTCATAGAAATTCTATGAGATGTTAACTCCATTGAGGCTCAGAGTGAACGCTTGAATCCATATGTGTTCGTCTGTGCATTCTGTATCCATTAAATGTCATCCATTCAGTATGAGTGACACAACAAGAAAGTGTGATTGAGTGAGAGGGTTCGGTATCCCCCACGTACCAGAGAGGTGACCTAAAGCAAGTCACTTGCTCTCTATTTATGTCAATTTCCTCCTCAAATAATAAGGAAGAATAACAATGACCACGACTTACCTCATGGGATAGCTTTGAGAACCAAATGGAATATTTCATTTTTTTAAAATGTTTATCTATTTGAGAGAGAGACACACACACACACACAGAGTATGAATGGGGAAGGGGCAGAGAGAGAGGGAGACAGAATCCAAAGCAGACTTCAGGCTCTGAGCTGTCAGCACAGAGCCCGACGCAGGGCTGGAACCCACAAGCTGTGAGATCATGACCTGAGCTAAAGTCAGACGTTTAACTGACTGAGCCACCCAGGGATCCCCCAAATGGAATATTTTAAATGTAAATGTTCAGTGACTCATAAAACATTAAGCAAACATTAATTATTAGGAGAAAGTCTTTCAGTTTTGTTTAATAGATGTGAGGATATTAGAAACATGTGAACTATTTATGTTATATTTTTTTCAAATACATATAACAGGTTGAATGACTAACTTTGTCTCAATATGAATTCAAATGGATTTGAGGTGACCTTTTACAACCAGCCTCTCATGTACTCCTAGTTTCTTCACATCAGAATTCTTAGCCCAATAATATCTATTGTCCCTTTTATATCCATTATTCAGAACACCATTAATTATTCCGAAATGAAATTCACAAATAATATAACCTACATATACAGATGCTTTAAAATATATACATAATTTAAAAAATCATATAATGCCCTACTTGTAATATATAAAATTTAATATGTAAATACTCAATATGTAAATACTGAAGCATGACTATTCTAAAAGAGATGTAGTATTTAGAAACCTGCTCTTTTTTTAAATGTTTATTTATTTCTTTATTTCTTTATTTCTTTATTTACTTATTATGAGGAAGAGAGGGAAAGAGAATCCAAGGCAGGCTCCGCGCTCAGCAAGGAGTCCAACACAGGGCTTGATCTCAGGACCATGAGATCATGACCTGAGCTGAACTCAAGAGACAGAAGCTTACCCAACTGACACCCAGGGGCCCCTGGAAGCCTGCTCTTTTACTTGAAATCACCGGTAACATACCAGCCACAAATGATACTGTTACATTTTGTTGTGATTCAAACAATGCAACAGGCATTGCTTCAGTGATGTACTTTCTAAAAACAAGAACAGTTTTTTGATGAAGTTCCAGATAAAATAAACTACTCTTTTCTGTCTATTTACATAATGGATGCTTTACTGGAAATTTTAGTGAGTTTTAAAATAGTGCAAAAACTGTTCTGGTGTTTGTACATAATAGAGATCTAGGCTGAGATGATTCTAAACAGGTCTTTCACCCAACTATATGTCCAGTGGGACGTTTGAAAATTACACATGAAACAAGTTAATTCTTTGATGTGTGGGGTTGTCCTGTGCTTTGCAGGATGTTGGCTGCCTTGGGCCCATCCATTAAGCCCTCATTATTATGATGATCAAATACACTCTTGTGAGTTTCCAACTCCCTCAGGGGCCGAAGCCCCTGCCCCCCATCTTCCCCATTCATGTTAAAACCACTGTTGTTTCTTGAGCTTCTTCTTGCGAGTGGCGAGGGGGGGGGGGGGTTGCAGTGTTGCAGTTCACCATTCTGCCCGAGCACAGTTTCTCTCCCCGGACTATCCAGCAACTCTCTCCTTCTCCTTCGTTCTTTCCTTCTCTGCCTCTTATAATCTGATGATGCAACTTGGCTAAACATATCTTTCTCTTTGCCTAACTTCTTTACTCTAACCTGGCAAACTGGGCTCTCTGAACTACTTTGCTTCCAACCCAGAGCTCTAGGAGTGTTCCTGGAGGAATCCGCAAGGCACAGAACTAGCTTGTTGAACTAGAAAGTGACAGGAAAGTCATTTTGTTCAACCATTATTTTATAGATGATCAAACAGCAGCTCCTATGTGAGCACTGACTTGCCCCAGGTCCCACAACTAGTGCATGGCAGATTTAGGATGATAACCCAAGTCCCTCTCTCTATCCCTATACCAGGCTCGGTCTTTATCAATTAACCAAGAAACCAAGAAACAGACACATGTTAAGGTCATTACATAAGGTACTCTACTAGAAATGTCTCAGACTTCCAAGTTTAAGGTATGATAGGAGACGTAAGAAATGACATGGAAAAACAAGGATTCAGCTTAACAAAGCATATGTTTTGCATTCCAGTTTTGTCCAAGACATGTTTCAGGAGATACAAAAAGCAGCAGCAGCTTCAGCCTACAACTTCCTGTAAAGCACATGGTCTGGTAAAGAGATAAGACCGTGCTATAATACAAGGCAGAATGAAAAATGGACCACACAGAGAAGCACGAGGCTTTAAGAATGGGGAAGGAAGTCAGGGAAGACTTCATGGCTGCATTTGAGACAGCTCTGTAAGGAATGCTGGGACTTGGCCAGGTGGCAGAGAAGAGAGCTCTTGGAGAAATTCACAAAGACCCAGTGGGGAAATAAAGCCCAGGAAATGCTTTGGAACAAGCAGTTGCATTTGAAACACAGAGGATTTCTAGAGGAGTTTAACTGGGCAAGGTCTCTTGGGGCTAACGTTGGAAATTTCTTGAAAATCAAGCTCAAATCCTGCTCTTATATCAGTGGGCAACGGGTGTATTATATTTTAATTGTCAGTTTATTTGACTGCTCTTCCAAACCCTCTGTGCTCTCCAAAATGGACTGCTGGGGCTCATCTATAGCTCTGCTTCTCCTTTTCTTTTGGCCTAAATCACTAGACCACATTTTCCAGTCCTGCTCTGTTCTGTCATTGAAACCTGGTAGCAGTACTGTGCACCAACTCCTGGCCTCTAAGCCTTCTTGTGCATTCCTTATATACTCCCCTTTCTGTTGACCAGATGAAGAGGATCTAAGGAAGGTATCCAGAGCTGTAGAAGATGATGAAGCCACCAGATGGAAGGGCTGGGCATCAAAAGTCTGTGTGAAACAGAGCACACCCTCCCTGCTGCCCCAAATCCCAAATCTTCACTGAGCTATGATTCTATAGTGTTGGGCCACTGAAATTTTGGAATCATACATTATAGCAGTTAGCTATTAACTGTATGTAAACAATACTGTCTTATTTTATCTCCCTATCTATTGTGCAAAGTAGGAACTCAATAAATTTTATTTTTTTAATAAATTTTTTATGTTTATTATTTATTTTGAGAGACAGAGAGCATGAACTCGAGTGGGGAAGGGGCAGAGAGAGGAGGAGAGAAAGAATCCCCAGTAGGTTCTGCATGGTCATCCCGGAGCATGATGTGGGGCTCAAACTCATGAACCATGAAATCATGACCTGAGCCAAAATCAAGAGTCAGACGCAGATGACTGAATTACCCAAATGCCCCTCAATAAATTTCAGAAATGAATGACTGAATAATTTGTTGAATGAATGAATGAATGAGCCATGAACATAGCTGACTTTAGAAAACAACACACAAACAACCATATAAAGGTTGAAAGGCCATGAGATGTAGAATGCAGAATGAAATAGGAAGCCAATAAGGAATGAATCATAGGCAAGATCTGGAGGAGATTTCAGTGTTGCTCTAGTAAAATGAGGGGTTAAGAAAGGTAAGCCAAGGAGGAAAGTATGGTCTCAGAATATATTGGAATAAAGAGAATCTGGAAGTGAAGAGATTACTCAGTCCAAGAAGATGAGATGCTGACTCAATTTAGAGGCAGTGAAAGTGCAAAGAGAAAAAAGCCATCCTGAAAACACAATCTAAGGAAAATGGCAGCTTATTGGATGTGATGATTACAGTAAAGAGAACTTTCAGCATTGGCTCCAAAGTTTCAAGTCTTTGGAAAAAGAAGAGTGGTCCTATTGACAGAAACACAGAAATTAGAAAGAAAGCTGTAGGTGGAGTGGGAGGGTCAAGAGGATGGGATATAACATGAATGATAGCTCAACTCAGAGGATAATTGACTACATGCAGGTTGTGCCCAACAGGGAGCTGGAGATGTGTGCCTGAATCTCCAGCTGTTGTGGAACTAGGCATGGATGCAGAAGACACAGATATGAGAGTGAATCAGACCACTTAGGAAGAGTATAGCCTGGAAAATAAACATCAATAGTAGAGCCTAACAAGTTTGGGGTGGAAAAGAAAGGAGAAGATATCAAATAAAACTTTGAAAGGTGGGGATGTGAAGAGGTGATCAATGAAGGGAGGAACCAGAAAAATGCAGACCTCTGGAGGCTACAGGAAGACAATTTCTCAAGAGGGCCCAGCTGACAGAGTGGGCGAGGAATGTGACTGCATGGAGACACCTGTGGAGTCACTGCCTCAGAGGAAGCAGGAAAGGATGAGTGAACAGCATGGGAGAGAGACTCACAGATGAAGGGAAAGTGCAGACCCCTTGTCTGTGAGAAGAATCAGGAGCAAGATGGTGGATAAAACAACAAAGAAAAAGCAGAGGTGCTTAGTGGAGAGGCAAGGCTTTGGGGGATATCAGGTAGGAGAACTTAGTTTTCTCAGGTGATTGAGGGAAAGGGAACCCACTGAGAGTGAAGGAGGCTGAGAGGGGTGAGGCCTGAGAGGAGGGAGGCCATAAGATGTAGAATGCAGAATGAAATGGGAAGGCAACGAGAAATGAATGGTGGGCAAGATCTGGAGGAGATTTCAGTGTTGCTCTAGTAAAATGAGGGGTTAAGAAAGGTAAAGCAGGGAGGAAGGTATGGGCTCAGAAAATTTAAGAGATGAAGATCTAAGTAGTGGAGTAACTCTCAGTAATAATAATAATAATAAGAAGAAGAAGAAGAAGAAGAAGAAGAAGAAGAAGAAGAAGAAGAAAGAGTAGAAGAAGGAGGAGGAGGAGGAGAATGGCTAAGATTGTGGCATTAAAGTATCAGAGAGTATGCTAAATAGTGTCTATGTTTTATCACATAAAATATTTACAACATCCCAGGAGCGCCTGGGTGGCTCAGTTGATTGAGCATCCTACTCTTGACTTTGGCTTGAGTTGTGATCTCACAGTTGTGTGATCAAGCCCCGCATCAGGCTCTGCGCTGGGTGTGGAGCCTGTTTGAGATTCTCTCTCTATGTCTCCCTCTGCCCCCTCCCCTACTCCTTCCTTTCCTCTCTCTCTCTCTCTCTCTCTCTCTCTTTCTCTCTCTGAAAAAAAAAAAGAATTTTACAACATCCCAGTGAGTAGGGTATTATTATTATCCCACTTTACACGTGAATTAGTTAAGGAACACAATGGATAAACCATTTGCTCAGAGGCATGCAGTGACTGGCCTAGAATTCAAACTTAGTTTCATTAGCTCCAGAGAATTTAATGCCAATCTGTCAAAGGTGATCATTAGGGTCACCCACGTGAGCCACTCTGTGGAGGCAAGACAGAACTCCCTGAGAATACAGAACTTGAGCTGTGCCTGAGTGTAGAGTCGGGAGAATGATCAGATTTTATGTCAGAGTCCCTCGGACTTTAGCAAGGAAAGGAAGTCTGTGAGCCAAGTGCTAGGGTCACTAAGGCAAGCAAGAAAGTGTTATAAACACTGGTATGTGAATTTCAGCTTGGCAAAGTTACTGATAAAGGTGACAAAACAATGGTGGGGAACAGTTGTGGGGAGAAAGGGCATGCCATCCCCACCTTTTGTTCAGTGAAGGCAAAGGAATAAGAGAAAGATACGTTGGAGAGGATTAGAAATGATGTCTTCAGAAAAGAGGTTGCCAAATGCAAAGATGAGATGGAAGGATGTACAAAAAATTATTTGGACACACCTGTAAGGTTTTTGTTTTTGTTTTTGTTTTTTTGCTTTTAGGTTGCTCATTTGTTTATTTGTTTGTTGTTTAATATAAAGAGTCCCAAGGGATAGGGTGAACTGTTTGAAGTCAGATAAATACAAGAGTTTAGGGCTTTCTGGATAGAGATGAAAATAAGGGCTAAGGTGGAGAGAGGATGAAATTTGGGATTTAAGACTCTAACTTTAATGACCAGGTCTTGGGAAGTAGAAGTTGGGTAGGGACTGGAGGCAACAGTTCTGAAGAGGAATGGCAATCAGGCACAAGTCAATTACTGTAGGAATGGTTTATGTCACAGGATGACCACTAGGGGGAGCTCCAGCCTATTCCTCAAGTAACAGTGAAGAAGTTAGGAGCACAGGTTCAAATTCTGAATCCATGTGGCAGATGTATGACTCGGATAAGCCACTATTCTTTCTGTTAAATGTAGATAATGAGATGGAGATAATGATAGTCGTTCATAGGATAGTTGTGAGAATTAAATGAGATAGTACATGTAATGCATTTTTACATAGTAGGCCCTGAGGACGTGTGATCAGCACAGTCCGAATAGAGGGAATTTTTCTGGGCATCAGAAACAAGACCATCGGGGGGCGCCTGGGTGGCTCAGTCGGTTAAGCGTCCAACTTCCACTCAGGTCATGATCTCACAGTCCGTGGGTTCGAGCCCCACATAGGGCTCTGTGCTGACAGCTCAGAGCCTGGAGCCTGTTTCAGCTTCTGTGTCTCCCTCTCTCTCTGCCCCTCCCCCACTCCTGCTCTGTTTCTGTCTCAATAATAAATAAACATTAAAAAAAAAGAAAGAAACAAGACCAACGGCACTATAGGGCAATGATGCCAAGGGCCTTGGTATTCAATATGGCAAGAGAAACTGTTAGCAGTTGTTGACTCTTCCCTTTAGACGTGTGCTTTAAGGACTGTCGCTCTCTCCAGTATGGCCATGTGGCTCAAGTTGAAGATGCAGCCATTGGCAGAAAGTTTTTTCAAGTCTTCAAATGAAAGCTTCTCTTTCTTTAGGGGCATTCCTCTGGCTCTTCGACACGGCTGAGAGATGATATGTTGGGGTTGGGGTGAAAGTCTGGGAGAAGAGCCAACGAGGCTCAACAGCCTGCTTAAGACCTGGCTAAGGATGACCCATGGCTTAGGTATGGTCCAGCTCAGTGGTCCCCGAGCACAGCAGGCAGGCACACCCGGAAAGTCGCAGGCTGTGAAGACACTCTGGTTACACCAAAGAGATGAGGAGAAAAGCCGCGTCCGCTGTCTCCGTTTCTAAGCCTACCTCTCAGTACACTTTTCTCTCAGGTTCTGAGAGGGCTGCATCCACATGCATTGGTTTGGAATCAACAAATCCAACAAGGAGATTGGAGAAGCAGCAGGAAACTTCCTTGAGGTAACTACTTATAGCAACAGCCCCATTGTGAGGGTCCTGGGCCCTCTCATTATCATTTTATTACATTTCTCTCCTCTGCTCCCTGAGGACTTTCTTTGGAATAAACATAAGACCGGTTACTTTAGAAATAAAATGTGTTTTTCATTAAAACCCTATTCTGGCCCCTCTAGTCCCAACAAAACATTTCCTTCCTGGTCTAATTGGTTTCAAGTTATCAATGAAACTATTTCTCTACAAGGAGGTAAGACACCCCTGTGTCCTTCTAAAAGCCCTCCAACCACCAGTATGGAATGGAACTTCCCTTTGGGAAGGTATAAGGAAAATATAAGAGGGAGCCTTGTTCAGAATGTGGAGAGGAAGCTTTCATTATCTTTGTAGGACCCTTGGTCCATATTCCTTCCTCCTGACCTCCTGACCTCATCTAAATCATTCCCCCACCCCACCCTCCCCCAGTTCTATCAACCAAAGGATACACACATTCAAGACTATGATTAGTCTGCCCAAATTGGAGGCATCTAGAATTTGTTCCAAGAGCAAACTTACTGGGGTTCTCAACAGAGAAAATCCAAATGGATATGCTATAAAGCAAGCCAGGCTCCATTACACTCCGGTCCAGCAAGAAGAGAGCCATGGTTGACATGGTACTCATGCAGCCAAAGCCTGGCTGCCCTTGAACAGCGGTCCTCAGCCCTGCTGTGCATTATAATCACCTAAGGAACTCTCACAACTTCTGATGTCAGGGTCCCACACCAGAAACCGGGAATGGTATGCAGTAGGGTCTAGTCATTGATACGTTTGAAAGCTCCCCCGAGGCTTCCAGTTTGCAGTCTGAGTTGAGAACCACTTTTCTAGAGCTGTGCTGTTAAATGTGGTAGCTGTTAGCCATATACCCACCAGTGACTCCTTCAAGTTCAATTCATTAAAATCAAATAAAATTCAAACTCAGATCCCAGGTCACACTAGCCACAGTCAAGTTCTAGTGGCTGGTGGCTTCTCTGTTGGAGAATGCAGACACAGAACATTTCCATCACCATAGATGGCTTTGTTGAACAAAGCTTTCCTAAAGTGTCAAAATGTGAGAGGTCAAAACCTTCTGGTTCTTCTACCGACCCAGAAAGATTGCTTGTCCCTACTGTCTTACCCTCTTCTTGTGCTACAAACCTCACAGCAAAGTTCGGTTGTCTGGGCCTCCTCTGCCACGAGGCCTTCTTTGCTTCTTATAGTGATAATAATTCCAACCTATGGGACAGGAGCTTTCCATCTATCATCACATGGTAAACGGGATATGCAGAGACTCCCCCACCTGCCCCAAGTCACACCATTAGCAAATGGCAGAGTCAGGATTTTCAACCAATTGGTTTTTATCAAAACTCAAGCCTGCTTACTCAGCTCAACCGCTCCACCACTGGGACAACTAACCAAATCAGAGCTTTCTCCTCCAAAAGGAAAGGCCCTAAAGTGTTCTCTGCTGACCACAGGGTTTCCTCATTGTCAAGTCTCCTCGACCTCAGCTCATTCTGACCCCTTGTCTACTGCCGCCTTCCAGATCAGTATCTCAAAAAGTTTATGTGGACTCATTGCAGTAAGCTTGCTTCGCAATGGCCAAGAGACAAAGGAAAGGGTCATCCTCTGCTTTGTTAAGAGGTGTTTTTAAGCGGCTGGCAAGACTTGTGAGCCTTCTGATCCACAACACTGTAAGAATCTTACAAGCAAAATCGCTTACAGGAATACAAAGAAAGGAACAAGCTTATGCCGTGACAGGAGAGCTGGGGCAGCTTTGAGATAGGAGCTTCCAGGAGAAAGGATACAGGTTTGGGGTGCCAGGGGTGTCTGACCTGCCTCCTAACCCATATTAGTTTACTTTGTATCTTTAGTATCTGGTGGAAAGACACCTGAACTCTGTTTGGCGGCTATCCACTTAATTTAAACTTAAAAATGTGTGCAAGCAAGAGCAGGTTTCTTTCTCTCTCACATACACATCCATGAGTGTGTGTGTGTGCGTGCGTGTGTGTGTGTGTGTGTGTGAAGGATGGAGAAAGGAGGAAACAGGAGTTAAGAATATTTCTAAACACTACAAATGTCTGCATTTTCATTATTTCCAATTATACCCTTGCACACCAAGTTACAAGAAGATATTTCAGGGGTAAATCTGGTGAAAATTAATCCTAGTCTACAACAAAACTAACTCACATCATAATGGGCTCAGATGACTGATGAATATGTATTGATTTTGTCCAATATTCTCCATGTTCTCATATTCACTTTCTTAATGTATGTATTTCCAACCTAAGTCACTACTCTCTTCTTTTATTTTGTTCCCCTTCCTGGCCTGGTGTTGCTCAAACTGTGAGTCTTGGTCCAGTAAATCTTCCAGTGGCCACAAGACAAGGTCGTTAGCTTTTGCACGTCATGGACCCCAGCCTCAGGCTGGCAAGAACTTCTGCCTTTGGACACAAAACTCTACTCCTCACACAGAATCTCATCAATTATACATGATACTTTTCTGTTTTAATGTCAAAATTATAATCTATATTACTATTTTATAATTTGGGGGCTTTTATCTTACTAATGCTGTTACCCAGTCCATATTTTGGTGGTGGTTATTTATCCTAATGGACCCATCTAGCCACAATCATGATATAAATAGATAAATGCACTTTGTTAATTTCCTCAGTCCTGCAAAAGACAGGACACCCAACAGGGGCAAATATTTGATAGAGAGGCACTGTATTTACTTAGGCCCCAAGCCAGGGTCTTTTTAAAAGCATAAATCAGAGTGTAAATACCAAGTTTAAGAGTCATTTTGCTATTGGTATGATTACCCACCCCCCTCCACCTTTGTTGATGAAAGATGTCGATCATGAGGGTCAGCGTGTGGTGAAGCTAGACACAGCTTTTGTTTTGACTGAGATCTCTCTTTCTGAGATCGTCTAGAAAGAAATGATGGGTCCCACTCTCCATCCGGGGTCCACCTATAAATCCAGCACCCTATTTCAGGGGTGAGTTAGTAGGCACCTACCAGCTATACTCCCCACCCAGTGGCTTCCTGCCTCCTTTTCCTTCATTGCTGCTGCCTTGGACTCCTCCATAATCCTGTAAAACAGAAGACCCTGCCACCTTCTGTGAGTCGTAAAAATGTCCAGACCCTACTGCCACTTCCAACCCAAATGGAGTCACAGGGTAAGGGTACCTTTTAGAGCAAATGCGCGACTGCCCAAAACTCAAGACATTTCCTGATGCCTTATCTGCAACGACAGGGCTATCATGGGGCAGAACTATATGAGGGTTTTGGCGGAGCTTATTTGGGGTTGATTTCTGATTATAATGCCAGCTGCCCAGGGGACAAGCGAATCACATACAGATGATCTGATCTGATTTTTAAGAAGTAGTCTGATGAGTTCACTTGTTTAAACAACCCAATCAGATTGACTAGGTGGCAATGCATCGATTTTGTGGCACTGCTCAAATCAATCTGAATAAAACTATTTAGTGCCACATATAAACACAGCTGAATTCAGACAAGGGGATGAAATCTTTCCCTTAAGCTCTTGAGAAATAGAAAATAAAACTCCTTCAATTGGGTCTCCACGGAGGAGATTATGTATATCAGCCTAAATGGATCCTGCTTTCAGTCCTATCCCCATGATGCCCCAATGTCCTGAACAGAGTTCTACTTCTTTCCTAGTTTCATTCAACAGGATCCCCTTTTCTTTGCAAACAATGAGCTCCCAAACATGGTATCTGTGATTGTAATAAAGACAGAGGGCCCAAGGCACATGCATATACTATCAAAAAGCTTCTTTCCATCTGATTGTGAAGGAATCATAATTCCTCTGGGTCAGAGGTCAAAGTAGATTGATTATTATCCAAAATAAAATTGATCCAACAAGATCGATGGGGATTCCAAGAGATTCTTGGCTAGCACCGTTTGACAAACAACTACTTCCTAGCATCATTCCTTGTCATACTGGTCTCTAGTTGACAAGAGAGACCCAGGGGAAGTTTAGGGTGATTTGGGGCTTTTCCCTTGATGATCCCTTATTGAAATGTCCAGTTCTATTCTTCACTCCTCCTCAGCACACCTTGGACTTCGCCCAAACCAAGAGTTGATTATAATACTCACCATTAGGGTTTACCAGCGTATTTCTAATGATTTTTCTTGTTTCCTGAATCTCTGCATCTCTCTTTCTTCATCTGTCAAAGTGAGAACAGTTGAACTGGGGCATTTCTTGTCTCTCTTCCAGCACTGCATTGTGTGATTTTAATAATATCTTATGCTGGTATTTGCACAGCCCATTAACATCTTGTAAAGCAATTTTATATCTATAATCTGTGTTGCTCCTTTTCTGTTGTGCTAGAAAGCCATAGCCTTCAAGTTCCTTCAGAAGTGTTGCCCTGTTCAGGATGCCTGGGTGACTCAGTTGGTTAGGTGTCCGACTTCAGCCTAGGTCATGATCTTGCCATTCCTGAGTTTGAGCCCCTCATCAGGCTCAGTGCTGACAGCTCAGAACCTGGAGCCTGTTTCAGATTCTGTGTAACCCTCTCTCTCTCCTCTTACCCCACTCAAACTCTGTCTCTCTTTCTCAATAAATAAATAAATAAACAAACAAACAAACATTAAAAAAATTTAAAAAAAGTTTTGCTCTCTTAGATCAGATACCCAAGTCAGATACCCTGAGTCCATCAGCCTTAATGTGTTCACGTGTTAATATGGTTGCTGCCATGCCATTTCAGCCAGTTGTAGATTCCCTGTGCATGATAATGCCCTGTTTGTGCAAGAGTTAACACCACCTGTCAGCATTCAATGTGGAAAAGATTGTGGCATGAGACAATGAGCTTTAACCATCTCGTGTTGAAAGACAGAACTTTTCTTCTTTATAGTTCAGCTTTTATCAAGGCCTTAAAATGCAGCCAAGGCATTAAAGGGAAAGGGAAAAAAAACCTTGGAAGGTTTTTCTACTTTTTGTAAAAAAAAAAAATTCTCCCTCTCTCTTTTTATTTTTTTACCATTACCAAAATCTCCTCCAAACACACAGACCCTACAGTATCCCTATTAAATTATATAGAGCGAGTCCAGCCCTTGACTGTCAGCGGGGCCCATCAGTCCTAATTTATCGCCCCAGGAAACACAGTACAATTATGGTAATAAATAATAATAGGATTCAGTACATGACAACATGAATGATGGAGCCTCTCAGAATTCATTTACATTGCTTTGTGTTGCAATCATCATGCCTCTAATGTAATGCCAAGCAAATGAGCCCCTTTGAATATTGTGCAATCTATTGCAAGTCAACTGGCACAAAACTCACTCAATAAATCATGTTCAAACACATGCCTGTAATGACAGGTAAATCAACAATGAAGTAATTGCATTTAATGTATTGAAATACTGGACAAAAAAACAGTGACCTCAAAGTGACTTTTTGTAAAAGGTATGATATAGTTGCAACAGAGAGTGAGGTCCTTCGTGAAAGCGCTTCGTGCTTAGATGCACACGGTCCCTGCACAGACCTTGATTTACCACCTTCTCTCTGTAGGAATCACAGGACTGGGCTGCCAGAGGCATCAAGAGGATGTTCACGAGGCTGAACATCAGAGTCACAGGTGAGGGTGGAAATCAGCCTCTGGCCCAGCAACCGCTCCTCTGCCTGAGACGACAGCAAGCTCTGATTTTTGTAGCCAACTCGAAAGGCAGACTGCTGGGGAGGAAAGAGGCCTGCGTCAGGAGGCAGAAGGGAAGGCCTGTGGGATGAACTAACTCTGGGATGAACTAAATCGCTGTATGACTCTAGCCAAGTCCTTTTGCCTCTCAGCCTTTTTTCTGTAAAATGAACTAGTAGTGGGACTGTCATTTCTAAACTTCGTGGCAATTCTAATATTCTAGGAAGGTCTGATTCTAATTAGAGCTCTTCACTTTTTAGCAGGCAGAAAACGTCTCCCCCCCCAACCCCCACTCCTGAGTGTTGAAGGCATTGGTTTGAACTAGCATGCATCTCTTCATCATTTCTGTTGGTTAGGCCAAGTGTGTGTGCTTCTAATTTCTGTGAAGCTCGGACCTGCCCCTTTCTGGGCAAGCAGACAAGTCTGAAAATAGGGCCCCAGGGGCCATGTGGATGGATAACAGACAATGGCAAAATGACAACCTTCCCCACATTCCTCATTGCCTCCACCCCAGCTCCCCTCTTCCCAGGGACAACGTCAGGAAGACATGAAGCAGAGCCTCTGGGAAGCCAAAGGCCACTTAAGGAACTTTCCTGCTCTCATGAAAAATGCGCTCTTGGCTCCATGGCCTTCCCCAGCTGACACACGCTCTTTATTCTTAGCCCTCAGTCTCTGACTGTTGTCAAAGTAGATCTCACAGACCCCATAATCTTAGGATGGAGGGAAGTGGCGAGGTATGGAGGAAATCACACTAAATTTGGAGTAAGAAGATCTGGCGCTAAGTCCTGGCTCAAGAGTTTATTGGGCACATGACTTTGTGCAAATCCCTAGCTCTCTGAGCCCCGATTGCTTCATCTGTAGTAAAGTGATAATAATAATATTGGTGTGCCCGTGGTGAGGTTGTGGTGAGGACAGCGTGATGTAGATGTGGAAAGCCTCTGATAGTTACAAAGTGTGATGCACACATTTCATTTCTATGATGAGCAGGGATAAAAGAAAAGTCTGAGACTACTGTACTGTGGTCTCCACTCAGTGCTCCTCATCACAAAATTCACCTTGTTTATCTGTGTTATTGTTGTCCGACTCTTTTCATGATGCGTGAGGCTCAAGTGAAGAGGGCCTTTGAGGATCTCTTTCTTATTATGTGCATATTCCCAGTACCTAGAACAATGCGAGCAACTATTTATTAAATGAATGAATGAATAAAAGCTACCTTTTCTTTCCTATGGGAGATCACAATATAACACTGATCTTGAAGGCATCTTGAGAAAACACTTTTTTTGATAGTGCCCTTCCCCAAACCTATAAGCACAGCCTCTTGCTTTGTTCCCTTTTCCTGCTAAACTGCGGCAGTTTGAGTGGAAACTGGTTTCTTTAGCAATGGCTCTACTGGAAAGATGGTAATGGGAAAGGCTGTTAAGCCCACTGAGAGGCCTTTTAAGGCCAAGGCTGTCACAGTTGCCCAGGCAACAACAATCCAGGAAAAGACAGCCCATGTCAAAGCAGGAAGGGATCTGGGGAAGCTGGAAAAACCCACAAACATGTCCATATTAGAGGGGTGGGGGGCATCATGGTTAAGACAACCGTCATAAGCCTTTGAGTAAAAGCTAACAGGTTTCTGTTCTAAGTATTCTTTGTCCATAGGCCCCATCCACCCTCTTCTAGATGCCATTCTGTCACAGAACCACAAAAGCTTGCTCCGATTTTGCCTGCTTTCTCCTTCCTAAATCAGGCCCTGACTGTCTTGATAGCTCCCATATGATATACCCTGATTAGCAAGGCAGCAAGCAGCAGGCAGAACAAAAGAGCCATTAACCAGGGCGCCTGGGCAGGAAGGCAAAACTAGGGGCTGTGGAAAGGGAAAGAAAGAAACAGAAAAACTCTAATTTTAGAAGATTGTTACCAGTTGTAGGATGCTAAAAGTGTTCCCCAAAGATGGGAACATCAGGGATGGAGGGACCCAGCTTCTCCATCTGATCTGATGATTGATGGGCCAGAGGTTTGGACCCCCGACGGTAAATACCTACTATGTTGATCGTGGGGTTTCTCCACACGGGGCTAGATTCAGATTGTTCATTGTTTGTGGTAGCAGGGCAGGTATTTGGCAGCAATGGGGGAGCAACAGCTCAAAGACCATGTCCCCCACCCCTGGGACTCAAGGTTTCCTTCAGTAAAAAGGCCAGCAGCCAACGGAGTCCAGGATTAAAGAGGAAGAAGATGGCAGCGCAGCCTATGTCACATGATCACCTCAGGCTGAAGAAACAGTGAAGTCCCTTTCACTGAACACATTGTGAACTTTCTTTATGGAAGACATTAGTTTGACTAGTCAGTATGAAGAGTTCATAAATACGCTGAAATGGCTGCCATTAAAAGATGGCTCCATCTCCCCCATTCAGCTTTCCCAAAGCCTGTGTTCTTTTCCCTTTTTTCCACTCCCAGCTCCTGCCTCAGCCTTCCTCCATCCCAACCTCCCATTCCTCTCCAGGCCTCAGGGACAGGAAAGAAATTCCTGCCACTTGGCATTTTATTAGGCAGTGCCCAAAAGCCAGTGAGCTGCAGCCCTGGCCAAAAAATGGCTCAGTCAGATTGATTAATGACTAGGGGTCAACAACCATCACCTCTCCCACTGACTCCCCAAAGTGCACACACAGCCCAGCTGGAAATGAAGAAGAGAGGAAGGGACACCAGAGAGCCTTGGGTGAACACAAGTCCCAGGGACAAAGCCAGACGAGTAAAACCAGCCTTCCCTGAGAAACCACATCCACCCTTGACAGGAAGGGCCTCAACCAGCTTTCCTCATCTTCCTTTCAGAGAATGAGCAGGTAGATGAACAAGCAAGAAGGAGAAAAGTTTTCACTCAGAACTTTCCACACATTGCTAGAAAAAGTGATAGGATCACAAGAGGATTCTTCTTCTTGAAGCACACTTATATCAAATATGCAGACTGGAGCAGGAACTGCCCTGAATTCTCTGTTATGTCACCACCATCGGGACTTATGGTGGCCTAGAAGCCATGAGACCCTGGGCAAGTACCATAAAACATTTGTCCTGGAAGCTGACAAGGGAAAATCTGTAAGCCAAGATGAGTGAAAGCAAGCAACCTGCTAACTTAACTGGCCACAAAAAGGCTGAGCTGATGGCTGGGAGATATTTCCTAAAGAGTGTTCTAGAGAAACAGTAAATTCTGACATGCCACACTGAAAAAATTAGCATATTAAAGAAAGAAATCTTGCTTTAAAGAAAACCTGTTTCAGGGTGCATGGGTGGCTCTGTCAGTTAAGCACCCAGCTTCGGCTTAGGTCATGATATCAAAGTTCATGGGTTTGAATCCCACATCGGGCTCTGTGCTAACAGCTCAGAGCTTGGAGCCTGCTTTGGATTCTGTGTCTCCCTCTCTCTCTGCTCCTCCCCTGCTTGTGCTCTGTCTCTCCTGTCTCTCGAAAATAAAATACACATTAATAAATAAATAAACCTGTTTCATTGAGTCTAACCCAACATTTTCTAAACTTTTAATCAAGGGTATCTCCCTCCCCCTACATATACCCATCCCACACCTTTTGCATAAAATATGATTAACATACTGTAAAACTTATATTGTCCCACAGAAGACCAAACTTGGAGATGTGCTGGTAAAGAGGATTATATTTGGGTCCCAGAATTTAATTATGCTACCGGTCAGTTCCAAACCTTGGACAACTCTTGTAAGTACTCTGGGTCTGCTTCCTAATCTCTGAAATAGTGGTGTTAAGGAGTGTGATTATTGGACAAGATAAACCCTACAAGTCTTTCTAGTTCAAAATGTGGGCAATTACCTGAAGCTGGGAGACATGTACCCGATTTTCTCCTACCCCAGCTAGAGGTAAAGAAAGGAAGATCAAAGAACACAGAATTCTCTAGTAGATGAACATGCCCAGGACCTCAGGAGGCACTATTTTGAGCTTTGCCATTGCCAAGGCAAAGTCATCCTCTTGCTGAATGAAACTGACTGAATAACTCTCTTATTTATTAAAATAAACTTATTTTAAAAATATGCTTCACTCCCCATGATGAAGTCAACAAAACAACTAACTCCCTTACTGAAACCCCTCCTCCCCTCCCCTACTTCCCAATACTGAAATAACCCACAGGTGCACCAGACAGCGGACATGTCACCTGGCTTTACGTGGAACTCAGAAAGAGCCTCTCCTTTCAGATCACATGAGTCTCCGAAGCTCTTCATTTTGTTTTGTCAATAATGATTAACCTTTCCTTTCCTTCTTCTTCCCCATCCCTTCCCCCACAGGCCCCGCTCTATCCACGGGCCAGCAGCCTGGCTAAGTGTCTGGGTCGTCACCAGCAAGTGCTCTGTGCTCTTTTTAAAAACATCACACACATTGCCTCTTATTTCCTGAGTGCTCCCCCACACCTGGAGTGATCAGAGTCCAGAAGAGTCAGGCCAGGAAACTGAGTTCTTCTCAACTCCTGGCTGGGTCCTTTAGACATCGGAGGAGGAGTGTACTGTGCAGATCACCCTCTGCAGGAGAGACCCTAGAGCAGGGAAAGAAGGGGGAGGGAGGGGACAAGCCTCTCAAAATGATGGGATGGGAAGCTGGGCAACTTGTGACTTCACCTCGAATTTTTCCTTGTCTCCCTCCATGCACAAGAAAACCAAAAATCATTCTCCCTCCTACATACACACACAAAGGGAAAATTTTTTAAAAAGAGAGGGGGAAAAAAATAAAAGCCTGGAAGCATTTTTGAAGGCAAAAGGCTGTTTATTGCTGCCAAAGTGCTGATTTTTTTTTTCTGCCTCTGGCAACTATATGAGAATTGGAGACTTGAGTGGAGAAGAAATCCATTCACTTGTCATCACATAAAACCTCTGTGTTCCACAGAGGAAATGGCAAAATCTCACCGTTAACTGGATCTGTGAATTCTTACTGGGGGTTGCAGGGGGTGGCGGGGGAGGGGGGGAAGAGTAGAGAAGGTCAAGCTGCCCTATGTCCTAGGACACTTGGTGACCTCACTTGCCACGTGACCGAATGACGGTTCTCCGAGGACTCATGTCAGCAGGCGACAAAGGCGGAGAGAAGGAGGAATGAGTCAGGACGGGACAACCACGAGGCCCCCACCCAGGCCAAGATGGAGCCGTTCCATCACACATCGCCCAGAGGGTTCCACTGACACTTGTTCTAAACAACCAGAACACCGGGGACCTCTGCCTTCCCCGTAGAGTATATCCCATAGCCTTTATAATAATGACTGTTTGGAATAATTTTTTTATTAAGCTCAGCACATTCTGTATTCAGACACTGTGCTAAGCACAGGGTTCATTTCTTCCTGCTCCCCTCTCTTGCAAGCCAGTTTTGTCCCTCCCCTCTACCCCCTGCCCTACCAGACTCCTCCCCAACAAGAGAGACTGGGAAAATGGCAGACGGAGATTACAGGTCATCCAGTCCACCTCCACCCCCACCCCCACCCTGGCTTATCAGGTCAGATATCCATACTGACCCTTTCGAGACTCGTCCACTTCTTTCCCAAGTTCTCTTTCACCCACTCTATCTTCCAGTTTGATAGTAAAGTCCAAGTGCCACAGCTGCCCTGTGCCTAAGAATCCCTGTATCAAATTCCCTTGAATGTCAAAGTGCCGAGGTCAAGATCCAGAAAACTGGAAACCAGAGGAAATTAGGTTGCTAGGATGCTGGGATTGTTTATTACGCTCTCAGCCTTAATTAGGTGTAAGTAACATCTTGTCAGTGTTGTGCCACATATGCTAAAGCTGTCAGGGCAATTTTACTGAGTCTGACAGCTTAAATCAGAAACAAGAGAGTCGACATGTCAATGATGGGGCTGGACATGATGGATATATTAAGAGGAGTCTGGAAAATTCTGGACTTCATTATATCGACTCCACTTCTTAAAAGTTTCTGTCAAAAGAATCGCAGCCTCATTGGAAAAAGTCCTCTGGGATCAGATTACACCCAATTATAGGGCCTCCCACAGCCACCTGGACACAGGAGGATTTCTGCAAGCAGATTCATTGGCGGGGTGATGAGGGAAGATGAGAGCAGGGAAATTGCTGATTTTGGTATAATTTCTACAAATAGATCTTTTGAGATTTAAGAGGTGCAATAACTTGACATTTTTGGTAAGTTAAAAACTGCTTAAAAATTGGTTTGCGGGTTGTTTCTTTTTCCATCTTGGCCCCAGGCTGTTTTTGAAATGAAAAGAATGGGATCAAGTGCTAAAAACTGAGGTGGAATTGAAGGCAATAATAAAAGTTTAAAGATGACAAAGAGAAAAGTGATAATCTTCTGAAAGTGTTGGAGGCACACTTGACTTAGGATGGCAGGTTTCTCAGGGGGAGGAAATGAGGCGCGGGAGAAGGAACATTTTGCTAAGGAGACTGGCCCATTAGCAGGTTGATCTGGACGCAGGGCTCTCCTGCCCAGTCCCCAAGGGGCCACTGCCGGGAGGCAGGTGCAGCAGACACCCCACGTACTGTCACATCACGAACTGCCACAGGCCTGTCATTTTAAGTGGAGGAGAATGTTTGCTCCCTTGGCCAAAAAGGAAAGAGGTGCAGCAACTAGGGGTGTACCTGGGCCTGCTGACCCACACCACATTCCTGGCAAATTCAGTATCTAAACAACAGGCGGGGTTCAGGCTCACAGCCTATCTGCAGGGTGTAGGGCTCAGATCTAAAAATACAGCCTGGAGAGTGCCTTTACAAGAGACTACCTCTCCACCCCTGCCCCCCGCCCCAATCAGCAGAGTGTGCTTACCTTGCTGAACTACAAGGTTTTCAACCGCAGACCCGCTGTAAAGACTCACGTCTACGCAGTACGGTGAAAGACTCACAAGAAGGGAAAATCTCCATGGATTTCAACAGATTGAGAACTTCCAGCTTTGCAGTGGGAATTCTGTCTGGCTATTTGGGCTGATGGTCAATCCACATGCACTTTTTGTGACCTCAGGCCGAATCACTGTGGTCTCACAAGGTGGACATTGCTCCAGAAGTTCACCACTGTTGCTGAGTTTTGAAGAAACAAATAAGCTTCAATGAAATGGCTTAAAGATGGAAGGTGGGGAGGGAAAAGTACTCATAGATTACTTAGTGCAAAAATAATCCTATCTTTAGGTTTGTTTTGTTTTGTTTTATGAAAGAAAAAAAGCACCCTACATTCAGCTGAAAAGCTACGGGTCATTTTTCTTTTTCTTTTTTCTTTCTCGGTGTGTTAATGCTAATTGTTTTTCCCTCTGTCTCATGCTGAATTGGATTGAAAACCTCTCTCCCAAATCAATTTGGAGGCAATGAATCATCAGCCCTGGTGACTAAACTGCTCTTTTATCAACCCAACAGGTGTATAACAATCTTCCTCCAAATGGCCTTCCCTCCTGTGCCTCTTACAATCCCAATGAAAGAAATCAGAAATACATGAGAGCTCAGGGCGTCTCATTCCAGATTCTCTGTTCCCTATTTCCCCTTGAGAGAAAACATGAGGTTCCCATGACCATGGGAACTCACATTTTGGGTTCGCTATGAATGCTATAGACCAAGATTATGTCCTATTAAAATGCCCCAGTACTTTTCTGGTGTGTCCTCCATCACTTGGGCAAAGCATAATGACTTCACCCAGAACAACACTATTTTTCTGTTATCTAACTCAAGAAATATCCATTAAACTCAAAACCCATGTGATGGCCCATGGTAGATTCTGGGGAAAAAGTAAACTGATATAATAACTAACATCGATGGAGTGTTTACTTTGTCCTCAGCACAGTTCTGAGTGCCTTACAACCCACTTGATCCTCGTATCCAGCGGTAAGTACTATTACGATCACCTCCATTTAATAGATGAGAAAATTGAGGCATAGAGAAATTGAATAGCTTGCTTAGGTAGAGGAGAGGGTTCGTACCCAGGCGGGGTGGCTCCAGGGTCTATACTCTTGGCCACAAAGCTATCCTACTCTGCTCTGCCTCCAACACAAAGACACAGTCCCTGCTCTCAAGGGAATCACAGTGTGCCGGTTGGATGCTATCTAATCATGTATTGAGCAGATATCTAAATATAAATGAATCCTGCTGCAAAATACCAAGGCATAAAAGCTCATCAGACATTTGTTGAAGCCACATCTCAGCCAGATCAGGTCTGTGCTGGTTAATATATGAAACACTAAGCTTCCGGAACCCCCATGACCTTCTTCTTAGGAAAGCTGCCATTAGCTAGCTGTTGCCTGTTCAGAGCCGCCATGTTTTGGATTTTGTGGATTTCTACTCTGGTCACAAACAAAAAGACCAGAAAGCACACCTGTATTTGTTTCCTAGGGCTGCCATAATGAAATACCACACACTGCATGGCTTACAACAAGAGAAATCAATTGTCTCACAGTTATGAAGGCTAGAAATCTAAAGTCAAGGTATCTATCTATCTTACATACATATATGCATACATATATGTCTTCTACCTCATTCCAAATAGGATTTGTGGTGATTGCATTTATGAACATGGGTCCTTGCAAGTAAATTACAAATTTGTGGAATGTCCCTTTGGTATCATAAATAATAATAATAATAATACCCTTTATTCAGTGTTTAACATGGGCAAGACACTTTGTTATGGACGTGTATTATCTACTTCAGTCTTTGCAACAATATGGACAGGAAGGAATTATTATGTCCCTTTTACAGATGAATAAACTAAGGCTCAGAGAGTTCAAGTAACTTGCCCTACGTAACGCAGCTAGTGTGCAGAAGATCTGAAGAGATTGAAACCCATGGGGCTACTGTAGAAGTAATCACCTTATAGTCCCTGTGCCTTAACCAATGTGGTCTCATAGAAACCTAGAGCTAAAGGGGACCCTTCGGATTATTTGATCCAGCAGCTTCATTTTATTTATGGGAACACTGAGTCACTGAGGGGTGAATCGTGGGGTCCAATGGCTCAGCTGTTGACAGAGCTGGAAATGGAATTCCGGTCATCCACTTTCAAAGCTAATGCCTTTCTACTTCAATGCCAGCCCTTCTGTGCTGTATCAAGATGAAATTTCTTCAAGTGTTTCCCAGGTGGATGACTTCCCTCCTCTGTTTCCTGCAGTGAAACGGGGTTTTCCTACTTTTAGATTATGTTGGTCATTTCAATTAATATCAGAGTGAGAGAGAGGGAGCTAGACACCTATGCCAATGGTCGCCTTCTCTCCAGAAAATCTGACCAAGATTTTTAGAAGAGTTGAAACAAAAATCATTACGGTTCATAAAGGGTTCACAAGGAGCTCACCTGAAAACCTAATTAATCAGAGCATGCATGTCCCAAGCATTCAAGTTAATCGAGGGTTTCCTGGGCTCTTTCTATTGCCATCTCCTGGCTCAGATGCAGCATTCAGCTTCAAGTGGGTACTCAGTTGATATTTTTGACTGACAAAAGCAATTAAAAGCATAATATGCGTTCCTCACAAACCTTGTTATTATTGTGAAGGTGTTTCACATATGTAAGGCAGTTTTAACAATCCTTTTGATTAGTCATTCATGTAACTATTTGAATAAACACTTCAAATCAAGTCAAAATAATCACAGAGGATAATAGCACTTATGGCGTTGCTTAGAGAAATTGTGGCCACAGTATGTCTTTCCTTTTTTTTTCTTTTTTTTTTTTTGAACTGAGTAAATAAATGTAACTCCCTTGCCTACTTTTTGGTCTCAAAATGCAAAATAACTTGATGTTTTTCCTCTGGGTAATGATGTCTTCTAGTAGGCTATAATAGGAAGGTTGAATGCAACCCCTTTAACAGATGTGGCTTCACCAAGAGAAGGTCGAATTTCTGCAACAGCAAAGATGAAAAGCAGCAATTTCCAAGGATCTCTTGTTCGCTAACATGAAACCCATGGGACGTGGGAGAAAGGCAACTGGACATACAGATGCTCCGGGGCTGTCATCCCTAGTCACTCCTATTTTCTCCTGCATATTTTTGATCAGTAATTATCATCAGAATGTTTTTATCAGTAATTATCATCAGTGATCTCATACTTCCCACATGGTCTATTAACGTAGACCTCCCCAGAGTATTTGACACGAACCCTTCCTCTCTTGCCTTCCTTGAGACCAGCTCTCCCAGTTTCTCCCCCACCCCGGGACGTCTATTTTCCACCTGTCTTCCTTGGCCTGCCCAGATGCACTGAAGAACCCAAAACCTGCCCTCGGGTCCCATTTTCACATTCCGGGCTCACCTTGGAAGCCAGAAACTGCTAAATATCCACAAGCACTACCTGACAGACCCCCTAGGTCCCTCTCACCTGCCTGAGATCTTCCGTACTGCCATCAGGCTACTTTCCACACCACCTCCACATGGCCCTTCTCTGCTGGGAATCCGAGGCCTCAGTCCACTTCTGACGATGTCTCCAGAGTCTTCTTCATCTTAAGAATAGAACTCAAAATCCTTGGAATGTTGTGCAATCCTTCACAATCTAGCCCTTGTCCATTTCCCCAGCCCTGTCTCATCACCACACCACCCCCTCCACCAATGTTCCCACCTGCAGTTTCATGACCACATCAGGCTTTCCTGGTCTCCTTGACTGTTCATGTGATCTTCAGCCTGTTTGATTCCTGCCTCCCTTCCTCGCCACACCATCTTGCTAATGTCTGCTGGCCCTTCAAAGATCGCTGTTCAAATACCATCCCCTCCGGGGAATCTTCCCTGACCAGCCTCCATTCCAATCCAGGCTCCATGGTCTTTAACACCTGCAGCTTCCGGTGCATATTTCTGCTTGTTCTGCTTGCTCTTATCAGAACACATGGCTAGCTCACATTTTACTTATTTCTCTACCACTGCACACACACACACACACACACACACCTACCACAGGACACAGTACATGGCATATACCTACTAAATATCTGAAGAATAAATGATGTGTACAATCACTCTGTAAGTTGTGAGCCAGCCATTCAAATCCAAATAATTCCAAACCTATGATTTTTTTTATTACAAAATGTATCACCAGACAAAAATGGGGATACAATACATGCCAGCAGACCAACCTCAGTAGACATTTTATACACAGCATAATGGGAGACCCAAGAGTTTCTACCATTAACAATTTTATTGACATTTTCTATGGCTTAATCTCACAAATGACAAGTTCTTTCAATATACACAATTTTTAAACTTTTTTCCCCCTGTATGACACTGGTTATTACCAGCACGGTACAGGGACTTGCTGAGGTATGTGTGAATATGGACACAGAGGCTAAGGATTCTAAGACTTCTTCCACACCCCCCACCTTCCTCGGTGTACTTCCGTCACTGGTACTAGTGTTGAAAGACCAAAGAACTCCAGGGTTGGCAAGATGCTGAAGAATTGGCCCAGTCTAGAACCCTGCGAACCCTGTTCACAACAGCGAACATTTCAGTTGGAAGTTCATAAGATTCCACAGACTGGAAACTCTGCAACGTGGTTTGGAAGAACTTCTGAGTGTTTTATCTGATGTCTAAAAAGAAGCATAAACTCTATTCAGTGATCAGGAAGCTTCCATAAAGGATGTGTCCCATTCTCCAGAAGGCATTTTTAGGAGGCAATAACAGGTGGCATAGAGCTCTTTTCGTGCTTGACACCAGCCATCTTCTGCTTCTCTGTTGGTTGGCTGCCAGGCTGGAGGAGGAAAAAGCATTGTTTTCTAACCTAGGCTGGTTGTCTTGGCACTGTCCTCTGAATTTTCAGGGTAATAGGAAATAGAAGCACAAATCCTGGATGCTTTGTCCCATCAGTGGAATTAAGGAGACATTATTTATGTCCATGCTTAAATGTTAGTCAAGAACGATTTCATAATTATTGAAAAATCTTAGATCCTATAATATTTCCCCTTCCAATGAATGGTTTTTTCTTACCTTCTTGTAGGTAGATGTGTCTTACCTTGGCCAGACTTGTATCTTTCCTAAGGAAGGAAAATACATTTTGGAGTGATCGACCAGCTAAATATTCTCCAATTTCACATTTTAAGCAGCAGCAACAACAAAAATAATCATCATTGTAAGTATCTCTATAGCCTTGACCATGTCCTTTTCTACCCTCTTTCCCTCCCTGCCCCACCGACAAGCCAGGGGATAACACATTAAAGAAACAAGACAAAGACATCTAAGAAATCCTTTCTTTGAACCTAGAAATAAAGATATGATTTGAGCTTGGAACTAGAATCAAACATAAAGGAGAAACAAAAAAATTATTTGGTGTCAATAATATGCCAGGTCTCGCAAAAAGAATTTTGTTTACATTTTCTCATTTAATCTCCAAAATAATCCTACAGAGTAGGTGTTACCCTCTGTGTTTACAGATATGGGAACAAATTCTAATCAAGGAGAAAACAGATGTTAACCCACTTTTGACTTCCAAAGCCTAAGATGTTCCTACACCATGCTACCTCCAAAAATAAAAATAATTTTTAAATGGTAATCATCAAAGACTAATTATGTTTTAATAAATTTGCTTTATTTGGAGAAAAGCCCTAAAATATAAACACATAAGATTGGGAATTCATCTATGGGACTCAACCAAGATTGAATAGAGAAATTTCCAGAGCTACTCTTGTTCTGCACTAAAGTGCTGACTGTATTTTGAGTTACTTCTTTATAAATAGTGACAATACAACCGCACCGATTTTTCCTGGTCTTCCATCCCACCCACCCTGGGCCGAAAGTACTCTGAACACAGGAAAAAGGACAGAGAACCAACCTTTGCAAGTTGCCCTTCACTTGTTAACAGCTTTTTCTAAACAACTACGGTGGCCAGAGAGAACAACTTAACAGGATTCAAACAGCAACTTAATAGGATTCAAAATTGGAATGGGTGCCCATTAGGATTTGCACTTAAATCCTCTGAAGAACAAAACAAAGCAAAACAAAACTGTTTTGTGTGACGTATCAGTAGGCTAGGCAGTTAGCCCAATGCTTTACCACACTGTCTTCAGACAGCAGAGGGCACTAAATGGCATGAAGATTAGCCAAAGGAAGAAGGAAATAGTACTTAGTTAGGGTCTGTACTCAGTAGTTCTGATGTTAGCAGCTGCTGCTCAAGTTACGTTTACTGCCCTTAAAAAGAAGTAATATCATAGTTTAATTCTCAACATCCCTTACACAACAAAGAACACTTGAAATATGAGACCAAAAATGCTTTAGGGGTTGACATAATTAAATATGCAGCCATTTGTTCTGAGTAATACATTTTATTCCCTGTAGTAAGAGCCGCTGTAAAAGAAGAGAAATACTAAAGGCATTTTCACGGCTCACTGATTTATACAGCCCCCCACCTTCAGTCCAATCCAGAAATTCTATTGCAGAGCTGTTTAGCGTGTAGGAAAAAAGAAGCCAGCTAGCACCTGTGTTGAAATTTGGAAGGTAAGAACACTCGATAAGAAAGAAAATGTGAAAGAAAATTACATCATAGTTTTGTAAGCTGTTCTATTAAATTTCTCAGGGAAAAAAAATTTCTCGGAGACTGGCTATGATTCAGTTTAGCTACTTCCTGATACACTTCTGGGTTTAGTTTATATAATAACACTCCATTTCCATAGCGTGCCTTTTGTTTAAAGACCTCAGAGCACTTTTAAATGCATCATCTCCATCCTCTCAATATTTTCATGAAGTGGGTGGGCTGCTGCAGGTGGGCTCATGTGTCTCCTAGATGAGCCACCCAGGGCCCCTGCTCAGGGCTCCAGCCACTGGTCTAGACAGCCTCTCATTCAACAGTACCATCTGTGCAACTTCATGCCCCTGCAATAAACACTTTTTTTAGTTTATTAATTTATTTTGAGAAAGAGAGAGAGAGAGAGCATGCAGGTCAGGGAAGGGAAGAGAGAGAGGGAGAGAATCCCAAGCAGATGCTGTGCTGTCAGTATGGGGAGCCTGATGCCAGGCTCAATCCCATGAACCACAAGATCATGACCTGAACTGAGATCCAGAATCGGATGCTTAATCGACTGAGTCACCCGGGTGTAGGCCCCAGATAAACCTAAAGGTATTAAATCCCCAGGGATTCTGATACTTCCCAGAAAGGAATGTCCGTGAAAATCGGATACATAGGAGAGTAAGTTTCCATTCATTCAGGGAAGATATATTGAGCACCCCGGGTATGCCACACACTGTTTTAGGCACTGGGCAGGGACAAAACAGAAACAAAGAATCTCTGCTCTTTTGGAGCCAACATTCTCATGGGTAGATAGGCAATATGCATAGAAAATAAGTTAATTAAATAGTATGCCAGAGGTGATCATTGCTATGGAAGGAAATAGAACAAAGTAAGGAAAATTGAGAGGAAGGTGATTTGTGTTGGGGGTTGGGGGTCATCTCTGGCTTCACCAAGAAGGTGACATTTGAGTAGAGACGTAAAGCAGTGAGCTAGGAGGTGATCTGGGGCAGAATGTGCCAGGCAGGAAGAATATTCTTGTAAGAGCAAGGGGATGAGACTTGCCTGGCATGTTTGAGGAGAAAAGAGGGGCCGGTGTGGCTGGAAGGGAGCAAGCAAAGGGGAGAGAAGTAGGGCATGAGGTCAGAGAAGCATCAGGGGTGTGGCGCCTGGGTGGCTCAGTCGGTTGAGCATCCAACTTCCACTCAGGGATTGAGCTCAAGGTTCCTGAGTTCGACCCCCGCATCAGGGTCTCTGCTGTCAGCATAGAGTCATTCAGATCCTCTGTACCCTGCCTCTCTGCCCCTCCCCCACTCTCTCTCTCTCTCTCAAAAAGTAAATAAATAAGAGAAAGGCACCAAGAGTAGGGCAAGCAGGCCTTGGAGGACACGAGGACTTCAGCTTCTAGGCCAGGGAAATGAGGAAACATGCGAGGCTTTGGGCACACAGCCTAGAAGAATGCGTGCTGCTTTATTTTTGGTGCTTGTCCTTTTCAAAACAAGACAGTTTTTTTTTTTTAATTTTCAAAATATAAAACTATAGTAAAATATCGAATACATCTTTTTTTTTCAGATTATGTCTGTGAACCTGTTTCCCAGGGCTGCACAAAGTACAGACTGGTTAGCTTAAAACGATAGAACTTTTTCTCCAATAGGAATTTATTGTCTCACAATTCATTTTTTTAATTTTTTTTTACATTTTTTTTGAGAGACAGAGAGAGAGCATGAACAGGGGAGGGGCAGAGAGAAAAAGAGACACAGAATCTGAAGCAGATTCCAGGCTCTGAGCTAGCAGTCTGCACAGAACCCAACGTGGGGCTCGAACCCAGGAACCATGAGATCATGACCTGAGCTGAAGTTGGACGCTCAACCAACTGAGCCACCCAGGCGACCCTTGTCTCACAATTCTTGAGGCACAAAGCCCAAACTCAAAGTGTCGGCAGGGCCTTGATGGTTCTAAACCATGGAGGGGTGTCCTGCCTTGGCTCTCCCTAGCTTCTGGTGCTTTGCTGGCACTCTCCGAGGTTCCTTGGCCTGGACCTGCAGCCACCAATCTCTGCCTCTGTCATCACATGGCACTGTCCCTGTGTGGCTCTCTCTTCTTGTTAAGGACACCGGTCATACTAGGTCAGGGGCCCACCTGACTTCAGTACGACCTCATCTTAACATAACTAATTATATTAGCAATGACCCAAGTTCTCAATGATGTCACTTTTTGAGGCACTGGAGGTTAGGACTTCAACATATCATTCAGGGAGGGGGACACAATTCACCCCAGAGTGCTACCCCTGCCCCCCAACAATTCTGAGTCTGACCTCTGGGTTGCCCACCTGCCCACTGAGGATCAGGTCCTGATCTGGGGAATGATAGGAGAGTTAGTAAGCATACACCGTGGAAAACTAGTGCCGAGAATCACAGCAAAGGATTGGGGATGGTACCAAGTACCTGATGGCGAGAAGCTTATCCTTCATTCTCAAGACCCAGCCGGGTGTGGACGGATGCAAAAGTCCAGCTGTGTTTCTCTTCTGGGTTGGTACTTTGCCGTGTGTGTGTGTGTGTGTGCATGTGTGTGTGTGTGTGTATTTGTGTTTGTATATGTGACTGTGTAGGGATGTATATGTGTGTCTGTGTGTGACTCAATGGGTGTAACCATGTGCATCTGTGATAAGTCAGGGTGTGAGTATATGTGACCACGTACATGTGATTGAATGCATTACCAGGGGTGTAGGTTTGTGTATGGTGTATGTGTGTTTATGTCTGTCAGTCTTTACGAATGTGTTTACACACATAAGGCACAACGTCCACATTGAAATCCTAGATGCTGTAGTAAGCACACAGAAATACGAACAGTTCTGGATTATCTGGGCCCATCAACCCCAAAGAGCTGCTTCAACTTTCCAGAATCCATGGGTAGTTACCTTCTCTTGTCACTGAGGAGACAGCAACCCACCGACTTTGCCCCCTGCCCTGAATCTGGAGGGAGAAGGTCAGGACCACTCTAAAAAGTCAGTCCTTCTAAACTCACAGCCCCAGTGATCATTTGAAACAAAAATGGTAGAGGAAAAATAAATGGCCTGAGCAGAGGTTTTCAGCTTACCAGAAGAACCCAGAAACTTCCCCATCAAGGCTACCTAACAGAAAAAGTTAAGAGAAGAATGACTGGCCTGGGGTAATCAAAGCTCTCAGGAAACAAGAGATAATTTATGAGAAGGTACTCGAGAAAAGGAAATGTACTATATAAAAGTGGGATATCTTTGAATGTTGGACACCAAATCCTCAGTGAGGTGGCCTAGTAAGGGAAGAAAACAGGCTGGTGCTCCAAGATTGGTGTGGGAAAAAGAATGATATTCCTTTCATTATAGCACTGACCAGAGTGCAAGAGACCAGGTGGACTGGGTGGCCTGTGCCAGCACCCTTAGCCTCATGTTTGGTATCATGGAGAGTTCTTTCCATCAACATTTAGTTGTAACTCAAAGAGCCAGTGTGCCCTCTAAGATCTGTGGAGCCAATAAGGAGTTTATGGGCATCATGGAGAGTCAACCCCACAAGAACATTAACTGACCCTTAGGGTGAACTATGTAGTAGGCCTTGTTCACAAAACTCTTATGATCTGCATGACGATTTAGGAGGTCAAGTGATTGGTATTCCCCTTTACAGATGAAGAAACCAATATTCAGAAAGATTAAGTAACTAGCTCAAGGTCAACAGCTAATCAGTCACAAAGAAACCACTAACCATTTCCATCCTCCAGAGGTTGGCTCTATTGTAAATTCTCTTCATTATCTTGAATACTAGACCAGGTTACCATTCTTCATTCCTGGCAGCTAGAGACTGTTAAGTCTTTGCTTTAAAAAATGTTCAGTTCTAGGGGCCTCTGGGTGCCTCAGTCAGTTAAGCGTCCGACTCTTGGTTTGGGGTCAGGTCATGATCTCGAGGTTTTGTGAATTTGAGCCTTGCATCCGGCTCAGAGCCTGCTTGGGATTCTCTCTCTCTCTCCCTCTCTCTCTCTGCCCCTCCCCTCCTCATGCTGTTTCTGTCTCTCTCAAAAATAAACAAATAAACTTAAAAAAAAAAAGAAGTTCAGCTCTAGATCGTTGCCATGTATCTCGGTTAGGTTGGATTGGAAACAACCCAAAGTAACCCAACTCAAACATACCCCAATATCAGAGCTGGAGAGCTTAGAGATGAGGTATGTCCTCTGAGGCAGAGCATGAAAGATTAGCAGCTGGTTCTGGGGAATTCGACAGGTAGGCTTTGCATTACCATCAATTTTGTGATATCCCACAAATCATTTAGCCTTCCTGGCCTAACTTTCCTTATGGGAGAACTGAGGAATTTGGGATAGACTGCATTCTGCCTACCCTCTAGGATTCTATTGTTGTATATGAGGAAGATGTGTCATAAAAACAATATCAAGGATACCCTCATGAGGACCCAGGATTCTCACAGAGCTTTGTAAACAAAAAACAGTCGACAGTTGTCAGGCATTATGATAATTTTATGGTTCTTATAAACCATAGCCAGGAAGCACTTACAAGTTTAACAGAAGCAGCAGCAAAGTCCTGGTTAGGTAAATCTTACCGCAATCTTTGCTAATAAGAATTCTATTTCCCTAGGGGAGTAAAGGAACAACCCAGGAATGCTAACTCCCTTGGTCTGACTCAGTGCATCCCCATGTTGCAGCCATTCAGAAAGGATCCCTAGCCCCCCCTCCCAACTGGTTGTGTGCCCCTCCCCTTTTCCTTACTGCCAATCTCAGGTCCACTCCCCTGCCCCCAGCCACTTGCATTCAGCCTACAGTTTCCAGGTTAGGCTCCTGAGCTTCTGATCTCAGAGTAGGGAGACAGACAGACGTGGGGCCACGTGAGGATTCCAGCCTCTACAGGCAAGTGAACACAGGGGCTCTTCCCCATCTTCTTCCCAAACTGTCATTCCCTCAGATATGGTGAACTCTACTGGAAAAAAAAAAAAAACAAAAAAGAAGCAAATCAAAGAGGCAGCCTCATCAAAAAGAGGGAGATTTATGAGATTGGCGCCTGCAGAGGCTCTCCTCCTCTTTCCATGGAACCATTAATATTCCCCGGGCTGCGCCCTACAGCATCCAGGGCTGAACTCTGTGTTCTGAGGGACTCCCGTCACTGCTCTGGCTTTTCCCAGACTCCCTCCCCAGCCTGTGCTCCCAGACTCCTCCTCTGCTAGCTGTTGTTTACAAGGAGCTACCCCTCTCCGTAAATTAAGCCCTCAGCAGTCTCCCACTCTTAGAGGCCATGTGTTGAGCCCCATGAGCCGACTTGAGGCATTTATTAGCGAAAGAAGGAAAGTGCTTGCCTCATCAGAGAGAGCAGCTGGAGGGGAGCGCTTTTCAAAGGCATGTAACTGACTGACCTCTAACTCAGCTGCTGGATGCCTGGGTATTGCAGACTCAGATGATTCTCTCCCTCTCTCCATCTCCCTCTCTCTCTCTCTCCCTCCCTCCCCCCTTCCCTCCCTCCAGCCTCCACCCACTCTTTTCAGTGGAGTCCTGACCTTGCGAGGCCGAAATCCCCCCCATCCATCTCCCTACATTGTGTCTCTCCGGTGAACTCAGGCTGGGAGATTAATTGCCGCTATCACCCCTAATCCATCACACTTCCCAAAGATTGTTTTGACATCTAGTTAATTTTTGGCTGATGATTTATCAAATTCTTATTACCGTGCTCTGAAGGGGCTCATTTATTGTGTTGATTCATGGTAATGATAAAGGGGAAGCATTTTGAATTTTAACTACATTTCCCTCATGCTTCTTCTACTCAGTGTAGTTAAAAAAAAGGGGGGGGGGAGGGAAGAGGAAGGGGTGCAAACTGTAGCCAGGAAACTCTTAAACAATTCAAAATGTGAAAGAAAAGGCAAAGAGGAGAAAATTCTTCCATTATGTGAGCAAAAGCTGGAAGTCCAAAAAAGGTTATATATGAGTGTCTATATGTGTGTGTGTATATGTATATGTATATATATTATATATTAAGCATTTTTGGCATCTGGGTCTGAACTACCTTTGGAGAAAGTTAGCACCCCTAAGGCTCTTAAACATTTATTGCCCTGTAATATTACCTAAATGTCTACTACCATTTTATTCAAAGAGAACTTAATGGTAAACGATTTCAGTCATGTACCAGTAGAAATGTAAAATGAGTGTCTTTGCCAGGCCAGATGGCCATCCACCTTTTAAAAGTGCAGAGAGGTTTTCCTCTGCCACTCAGGTCACTCCCCAGACCTCACAAATGCCTCATTTGCCACTCAGCTTTATTTTATAAACCCAGATGGTAGGAAGGAGTCCAGTGCCAATGTCCACACTTTTCTCGGCATGAAAAGAGCTGATGTCTAAGGGATTCAGCTGAGAGGTGACAGAGAGCCCCAAGGGAAAGGCACTCAGCTACAGTCATGGGAGTGGCTGGAGGGGACGCAATTAATCCGGACAGAAAGACTAGGGAGGGCCCTGCAGTCACCTACCTGGAGGACAGACTCTAGGCCGTGTGCTTCCAAAAGCAGGATTTCTGACCAAAGAAAGGGAAGAAATGTGAGAGAAGTAAAAACTGGAATAACCCTTCTCATCAGGAATCTCCAACAGGAAGGACCCAGCAAATGGACTGCGCATACAGGCTTTCCAGATCTAGAGCAGACTACTCATCAGTTTTTCTTAGTGCTGAGAATGAGTTACGGATGTGCCCACCTCATCCTTTCTCCACATACCTCCCACGATGATGTGCCCTGAGTCCCCGCCGGCCCGCCTTCCTTTTGGAAGTGTCGCAAAACCCAGGTCATAACTGCAGGAACTCAGGATCACTCCAAAACCTTTAACCCAAGTGTAGACGTTGCTGGCCTGCGCAGAAGCATGAAGAGGTTGTACGTGTGAGAAACGATTTGGTGTTGGGGTGCCTGGGTGGCTCAGTCGGTTGAGCATTGGACCTCAGCTCAGGTCATGGTCTCGAAGTTTGTGGTTTTGAGCCCCCTATGGCATAGGGCTCTGTGCTGACAGCTGGGAGCCGGGAGCCTGCTTCTTATTGTGTCTCCCTCTCCCTGTGTCCCTCCCCTGCTCATCATCTGTATCTGTCTCAAAAATAATAAACATTTAAAAAATTATAAAATTAAAAAAAACAATTTGGTGTTTAAGACAGTGAGGAGAGAAGCAAATATTAACTACTTCCCCTCCACCCTTACAAATAAATTGGGCAGTTTTCTTTCATTTTCCATTTTTTGAAAAATTGGATAAAATTCTTTGTCTTTTGAAAGTAGTAAGATTCATAAAGAAAAGAATCCAGGCCTAGATATAGCTTTAATTACATATCCATTGTACTCACATATATATGTATGTCTCAACATACATATATATGTAAGGATATAATGGAAATTATTTCAATGTTTAAAGTAGTTACTTTTTTTGTCATATTTTAATTTACATTTTACCAATTTGATATTCTTTTCCAAAAATTTTTCATTTTACCTGAGTTTACTAATATATTAACCAATAGTTGCTTAAAATTTTATTCTAACCCTTAAAAAATCTGTTTTATTTGTATCTCTCATTTAACTTTGTATCGTGTGTGTTTACATCTTTTCTATTTTTCTTGCTCAGTCTTGCTAGAGGTTCATCTACTTTGTTAACCTTTTCCTGTCTCAGGAATGGCCCCACCATCCAATTAGCTACTCATTCTGGAATCTTCTGCACCATCCTGGACTCATCTGAGACTTCACATGGGTCCATCTACAAGTCACAGGCATCCACTTGCCACCGCCCTTCATTGTCCAAGATATGCCTTTCTTGGACCTTTGTTACCCTGTCCGTAGGATCCGACCCCATAGGATCTGTCACCCCACTTTACACCTCTCTTACCCCCCTGTGACCACCCTGACGTCCTTGCCATCTTTCTACAAGCCAGCGAATCCCTCTCTTAAAGCCTTTGCCACTGAGGCTCTTCCCCAGATAGTAAAATTGGTATTGAGTTTTTTAAATCTTTTCAAATTCCATAGCACACCCCAGTCTTCCATCTCTGTAAACTAGTTCAGCTCCTACTTCACAATGAAAATAGAAGTCAACATAGTCATGATATATAACATGGAGTAGGAGAGGGAAAACCCTAAAGGGTGCCGCAGTTGATTGTTGAAGATGGGCAGCCAGGTTGTGGCTCATGCTCAGAGGATGGGCAGGAGGGTAGACGCACCAAATGCTGCCACTCTTTGTCTTTAAGAATCTCTTTGTCTGGTAGCCTTATCAATGGTTGACCCTGGCTTTCATGAAGAATCTTTCTACTTTACCTTTTGAAAGGCATAAACCACATATGGAGACTGTGCTGTAGGAGCAACTGCTCTGCCCCCCCTTAGCCAGATAAGACCATTGCTCAGCCCCCCCACCCCAACACACACACACACACACACACACACACACACACAGCCTCCCTCCATCATGTCTGACATAAAGCACCTCCCACCTGGGCATAGGATTTCCTCACTTCTGCTCTTTCCCTAAGGAAGTTCATCTCTGGGCTCCCCACTGTCACCCCCAACACCTCTCCCCATAGGCCCTTTCTCTCATCATGCATTAAACAAGGTCAAGTTGGATGCAGCACAGACATAAATATAGCTCCTTGGTCCCTGTAGCTTCCGCCTTCTCTGCCTGGATCCTATTCACAGCCAGCGTTCTCAAAAGAGGTACCTCACTTGTTGTCTGCACCTCCTCACCTCTGTCTCACTCCTCCATCTACCCAGGTCAGGCTTCCCCTCCCACTCCATCTAACTAGCTCCTGCCCAAAGCCCGACCACCTTCATCTTCCTGTCTTCTAGGCAGCATTTGGCATGACCAACCTGGCCCTCTTTCTTGACATGGGCCCCCCACCCCCAACCTGGCCTCCTTTCCTCAGTGGCCAAGGGTGGAATCTTTAAAAGAGTTCACTGCTCTTACCCTCTCCCCACCCCACACCTGTTAGATCTTGGATGTTTCTCCTCCCCTGGATTCCATGAGTGCACTCTCTTGATTTGCTTCTTACCTCTCAGACTTGTTCATAGTATATCCTCTTCCTCGGCCTGTCTTCAGCATCCCTTAAATGTAAATGTTCCTCCATGTTCTGGGATCAGCCTTCTCCTCTGTAAAACCTCCCTGGGTGACCCCATCCTGAATCCAGGAGTCATTATACATTGATGTCTTCCAAAGAGAGAGAGAAGGTAGAGACAGACAGACAGAGGTGAAAGAGAAAGAGGTCTCCCTCAGATCTTCCTTCCAAATTGCAAATTCTTTCCTGGTAGGGGGCCAATGGGTATTTCAAACTCAGCATATTAGCATCTTCATCCCACCAACAACCCAAGCCTGGTCCTTCTGATTCTGCTTCCATGAGCAACACCACCATTCCACGCTCTGGCCCAAACAGAGCTGGGAACCCCTCCTTGGCTCCATATCTTCCCTTTCCTCCCCTTCCCCTGGCACCCACCATTGGTGACTTTAGTATTTCTGACATAAATGGTTTTCTTTCAATCTCCACTGCTTTTGCCTCTGTTTTATCTCTCTAGTCTTTATGACTGCAATGGCCTTTGTCTACTTTTGGCTTTTGGTTTATACTTTAATTTTATTTATTTATTTGTTTCTTTGTTTTTTAAGTGGGCTCCATGCCCAGCATGGAGCTTGAACTCATGACCCTGAGGTCAAGAGTCACATGCTCTACTGACTGAGCCAGGCAGGCACTTCTGGCTTAAACTTTTAAAATTCATTCTCCACATATGCCCATGTTGATTTTTTAAATATTTTTTTTCTGATTACAAAAGTCATACATACCTATTACAGAAAATGTTAAAACCATAGAAAGACACTGAGATAAAAATTACAATGGCCCAGAATTGTACTTTCTAGAGGTGATCACTGGTAACATTTCACAATATATGTGCATGTGCCTGTACATATATGTGTGTTGCACATTTAAAATAAAATGAGTTCATATATTACACAAATTTTGATACTACTATTCTCCACTAAATAATATACCATAAAACTTTTACATGTTAAGTATTTTTTCTTTTGCCAGTTTCATAGGTAAAATAAAATATTATTATTTTAATTTGCATTTCCTTGGTGGCAAGTTAAACATAATTTCATATGTGTATTCGTTATTTGAATACTTTCCTTACTGATTGATTCATGGAATTTAGACGTTCTGCTTCTGATGTTTATTTACCATTGATTCATTTTGCATAAAAGTTGATATGGATATTATGTATGTCTCAAATATTTTCCAGGAATTATAAACTTCCTTTTAATTTTATAAACTACATTTTAGAAAATTTCTAAATTCAATGTCATGATATCTGGTAACCTTTTCCCTTGTAGTTTTTCTCTTGCTTTAATGCATTAGTACCACTCTTTCACGTTCCCCAAATTTCTATTGAAATTTTTATTGTAATTACATTAGGGTTATAAATTAATACTCTTTCTATCAATTGAGGAACAAGTCATGCATCCATACTAATTAAAGTCATCTTTCATGTCGTTCAGTATCACAATAATATTTTCTTCCTGTAAATTTTCTATTTATGTCCCTGAAATTGAATATATTCCTGATGCTACATGAATGGGATTTTTCTTAAAACATTTTCTAATAAGTTATTAGTGTAGAGTAAACCTATGAATGCTAGTATATTTATTTTGTAACTAGCCATCTTATTAAATACTCTAATGCTAAAAGTTTTCCAAATCCTTCTTATAAATTTTCCAAGTTATCAAGAATATAATCTATATATTACATCATTTTTCTTCTCCTTTCCAACATATAAGCTTCAGATTTTCTTGTCCTACTTCGGGGACTCTCAGAATACTATTAAATGATAATGCTGGAAGCCAGTATGTTTCACTGGCCTAGACTTATATGAGACTGTCTATAATGTTTTATTATTTAAATATAATCATGGCTTTTTATTTAGTATACCAGTCATTCATCATGTTAAAGTACTTCATACATCAAGTTTAGTAAGAATTGTGTTTGTAACTAATCAGGAATGAAAATTAAATTAAATTAAATTATAAAATCTTTTAGAGCATCCTAAATATTTAAAATAGATTAATGCCGGGGCACCTGGGTGGCTCAGTCGGTCGGGCGTCTGACTTTGGCTCAGGTCATGATCTCGCGGTTTGTAAGTTTGAGCCCCGCATCGGGTTCTGTGCTGATAGCTCAGAGCCTGGAGCCTGCTTCGGATTCTATGTCTCCCTCTCTCTCCGCCCCTCCCCTGCTCACACTCTGTCTCTCTCTCTGTCTCAAAAATAAATAAACATTAAAAATTTTTAAAAATAGATTAATGCCAAATATAATCTAAAATAATCTTTTCTTAGCTCCCCATAATGATCCTTCAGCATTCTGTTGGATACGATTTGCTAATATTTAAAGGATTTTTGCACTTATACTCCAAAATAAGATTGACCTGTGGCTTTTATATCTAATGTATTAATTGTCATGTTGGGTTCAACATTATGATAACCTGTCAATTGAGAAGATTTCCATCTTATCCTGTGTTCTGAAATGGACTTACATAGTATAAGAAGTATTTCCTCCTTGGGTATTTTCTCATAAAATATTTTGGGGAGATAATTCTTTTATTAATTTTTCAAATGTATCCATACTTATTGGTTATTTTCTAAATGGTCTGTGTTTGTAGATTCTATTTGTTTTTCATTTAATTCTAAACCAAAGTTGTTTTTCTTTTTTCTTCTAATGTCCAGGTGATTGATTGTTTGTGTATATATACTTTTATTCGAATTTTATTTTTGCATCATGATTAGACAGTGGGGTCTGTAAAATTTCTAGTCTTTGAAATTTATTGAAGATTCCTTTGTAGCCAGGAGTAGGATTAATTCTCATAAACAGAGCATGGAGATTTCAAAAGAAGATGTATTTCTATTTAGAGAGTACATGATTCTGTATATATTAAGAGATATGACATATGTTTCATTAGATCCAATGTTATTATTTACTCAAATTTTGTTGAACTTACATGCTGGATCGTGGACAACACCCTTGAGAGTACCTGGCACAGCTGTGTATTTTTCCTATTTAAAAAAAAATTGTAGTGGTCATTTTTATAGGATTCTAGGAGGCAGAAACTAGACCCACAGAAGTACAACTCCATTTTACCCAGAAGTTCCCGGATAAATCTTTCTAAAATGCAAATAGCATAAGACCTTTTTGTCTAAATATATATGTTTTTAAATATTCCATTTCCACTCCCCACTCCCCATCCCTTCCCCTGTCGTCCTGGGGATAAAGCACAGATTCCTGAAAATGACCAATAAAGCCCTTCAGTTTCCGCATCCTGCTGGCTTCTCCCTCCAGCTTTCTTGCCCCTCCTCATAGATTGCTCAGTTCCTTGGTCATGGTGAAACTGTTGACTTTTCCCTCTTGTTTCAGGGTTGTTGTACCTGCTATTCACAAAGCTCAGAACATATTCCCCACCCTCTATGTTTACTTACTTGAATTCAACTTACCCTTTAGGACTCCGCTTAAATACCGCTTCCCATCCTGGGCCTGAAATGAAGCTTCTAGAACTCTCTCTGTATTCCAACTTAGCCCTTGTTGCTCTGGTTTGTATATCTTGTGATTGCATCATTTTCTAATTAGGCTGTCCCCAAAGATTGGGTGACTTGTCCAGTGCCTAGGGTAGTGCCTCTCACAAAATCCATGCTCCAAGGAAGTGTGGAAAGGGTCAAAGCTACTGTATGAGTTCTGGTCTCACTGTTTGTGAGTCTGGGTTATCACCAGGGACTGGGCAGAACTGAGCTTTGTAAATAATAATTGTAACTGATATTTTTGAGTACTTTCTACATTTCAGGCACCAAACATAGGTGCTATTAGTCAGTGCCAGCTTTGGGGGGCTGTGACCAGTGCAGTTGCACGGGACACCAGGCTCAGTTGGGGACCCCATGTTTGCAATGCTCTGTGGTCAACACCTCAAAATCTGTGTCTTGTAAGTCTGACAAGGCAATGCAGCATGTACTGGTGACTGTTGGAGCCTTAGCTCAAGCATGGTCACACCTCCTTCTGCCCCCACACATCTCCAGGATGGGGGTCTCGGCCACCTGCTCCCCCCACTTACCCAGCGAATGCTGCCAGCCTCTGACCCTGGATGGAATCCTGAGAACAGGCAGAGTTGGGGTCAGGTACCTGAACCCTGCACGCCACGTCATGAGGCAGGATGCTGAGCACCCGTGAGGGTTTATGTTGCCCCATGAGAATCTCTGTTGTCCTAGAGACAACATTAAATGTCTAATGAAAAATGCCATGTCAGGCTGATAGACAAAGGAGGGAAAAAAAGGGGGGGGGGATTTTTTTCTTGTGTTTTTCTTTTCAAAAAGGGGCTTGCATTTTCATTTTGCACAGGGGCCCCAGGAGTTACGTAGCCAGCCATGCTGTTATTTTTCTTATTTCAAGGGTAAGGTAATCAGAGCCTCTGTGAGCCTTACATGGCGATTCTGTGAAAATGAGAAAGACATCTTCTCTGGGCAGACCAATTATAACACACCGTGTAAGGCACAAAACATACAATCATCTATCTGTAATGACCCTGAGGAAATTGGGGATAAAACCTATGCAAGGCAACAGGGTTCCTAGAGAGGCATCAATATTCACACCCATACATTCTGGCCTCAGCATCTGTGTTCCAAACTAATATGCTAGTTCCCCAATTTTGCCTGATAAAAAAATATATTTATCTAAGGCATCTTTGAAGATTCATATTTCAAGGCTTTACCTAATACCCTGGAAACCAGAATGTCTAGGAGAGAGGTCTAGAAAGCAAACTATATGTTTAAACAAGTACCACAAGTGATTCTTACTATCTCAGAAGCCAGAGAAATGCTGTGACATGATACAAATTCTATAGCAACTGAGTCTTTAATTTTCAAAGGACACAACAAGAAAGGAAACAGCAGATTCTGACTGGCAGCAATGTGATAGAGAAAAACCCCAGCCAGTAGCAACATTATGTTCAAATTGACAACAAGTTTTGTTATTGTTGCTGTTGTTTTCAATGTACTCTATATTTACTTTATTTTTGACAAAACTCCCATCCTTATGTCCATAACAGGGTAATTTTGATCCAAATGGAAAGGAGTTAGAAAAGGATGAGAGAGCTTCTCCTTCTGTCCATAATTGAGTTTTTGGTATGAAATTGATCCTATCACCATTAAATACTAGAAAACTGGACTAAGTAAGTTAAATAACTATCATCAGGCAAAATAAGACAGGTAGTGTCGGACTGCGCATCCTAAAGGAAGGGAAACATTTGAGATGAGCCACACTTTCATCCTGGCAGTTTTCAGTGAGGCATTGATTAGACCCTCACCAAGTGAAGTAAACAGAACAAGCAGAACGCTGGGCTGAGGGCACCAGGATTGGAGTTCAGAGAGTCTGAGGCAGCCTGGGTTTACGAGGAGGAGTTCCAAGAAATTACAGAGAAATCAACATACGGGAAGCAAGGAGTCTTCGGCTCCTTCCAAACTGCACACATGTGATGTATTTATTATAAAACGCAAGGCAAAGAACAACTACTTGCAAAATGAAACCTGAAAAAATACTGATGGTCACAAAGAGTCAGGAGACTTTTGAGTTAGAAACAACCAGAATAAAAGAAGCTTCCTTGAACACCCAAATGACCCGGTAAGGATGTCAGAAGGCCATTGCTTATAGGTAGAATTACATTAACCATAGTATAAAGTCTGCTTTAGACACACCGTAAAAGATATAGATGATATAGATAGATATAGATACAGATACAGATATAGATATAGATGATATAGATATAGATATGGATATAGATGTAGATATGGATATAGATGTAGATATAGATATAGATATGGATATAGATAAAATAAGAGAGTCTCAAAAGGAACAAAATGATCTACAAGTAAAATGAACTGCCTGTTAAAACAAAACTCAGCATTCATTAAAAGAAAACACATACAGGCATTAAACCGTGCAATAATTACAGTGTCCAGCACCTAATCAAAACCACTACCAAAGAAGAAAGAAAACTGACCCATTATAATGAGAAAAATTAATTCACATAATGTTACAAAAAATCAACAGAAGCATACCTAGAAATACAGAGAGGATGAAATTAAGAGGCAATTTTTGGAAAACAACTATTAGAAGTGTGTTTAAGGATTTAAAGGAAAACATGGACATAATGAGGAATAAAATGAAGACTAAATGATCGCAATGGATAGTCCAATGTCAAAAGTACTATATCTGAAATTTAGAATTCACTGGAATTTAACCTGATTAGGTGAAGAATAAAAGACAAATACACCAAAGGACATAGCAATAAAGACTATCAAAACTGAAGCATTTAGGGGAAAAAAACACTCAAAAAATGTTATTAGAACTTCAGTGTCTTTGAAAAGATATCAAGTGGCCTGTATATGTGTGATTGGATTTCCAGAAGAGATGGGAGAAGGAAGCAAAAAAAATATTTATAGAAATAACTAAATGATTTTTACATTTTATGAAAAAGGAAAGCTAACAGATCAAAGTTTCTCAAGAAATCCCAAGAGAATAAATACAAAGAAAGCCATCCCACAAGTACACCATTAGAAATGCTGCAAAATGCTTAAAATTCTTTAAAATAACCAAAGAACTAAGAAGGAAGCAAAGATGAGAATACCAACAGATTAATAACAAGAATCAATGCAAGCCAGAATGATATTTGATAAGGACCAACAACACCAAATACAAAATGAATGAATGAACAAACAAAACTTGTCAATCTAGAAATCTGTTCAATGAAAATATACTTTAAAAATGAAGGTAAAAATTATAAACTAACAAAAACTAATTCCCTAACAGAAGAATTACACTACAAAAAATATTAAAGGTGATTCTGTATATTGAATGAAAATAATTCCAGGTGGAAATTCATATTGACACAAAAGAATACAATCTTCTATAAATGGTATGTGGGTGAATATGAAAGGCATTTCCTCATTACCTACTTTTCAAAGATAATTGTTGAAAATTATAAAAATAACAACATTGTGGTATTTATAACATACAAAGAGGTCAAATATCTGACAAAAATAACACAAAGAATGGGTAATAGGGTAATATACTGTTTTTGGTAACAGCTTTATTGAGATATAATTTACATAACATACAATTCACCCATTTGAAGGGTACATTCAATCCTTTTTAGTATATGCATACAGTTGTGCAAACTGCACCACAATCACATCTTAAAATTTTTCATCACCTCAGAAAGAAACATACTTTGTAGTTATCCTCCTCTCCTAATCCAGCCCTAAGCAAACACTAATCGACTTTGTGCCCCCAGATTTCCCTAGTGTGGACTTTCACATGAGTGAAATCAGATAGTATGTTGCCTTTTCTGAGCAGTTTCTTTAGCTTAACACAATGTTTTTAAGATTCATTCATGAGGTAGCATGTATCAGTACTTCATTTATTTTTATCACCAAATAATATTCCATTGTTTAGATAGACCACATTTCACTTACCTATTCATCAGTTCATGGGAATTTGGCTTGCTTTCACTTTTGGACTATTATTAATAGTGCTGCTAAGAACATTTCGTATAATGTTTTATGCAAACATGTGTTTTCAATTCTTTTGGCTCTATAAGCACTGACACAACATATGCTAATTCTATGTTTGACCTTTTGGGGAACTGCCAGACGATTTTCCAAAGTAATTGTACCATTTTACTTCCCTGCCAGGAACATATGAGAGTTCCAAAGACTCCAAACCTCATGAAATCTTGTTATTGTCTGTCTTCTTGATTTTAACCATCCTGATAGGTGTGAAGTGATGTCTCAATGTAGTTTTGATTTGAATTTCTCTGATGGCTAATGATGTTGAACATCTTTTAATGCACTTATCAGTCATTTAAAAAAATGTTTTCACGTTTATTCATTTTTGAGAGACAGAGAGAGACATAATGTGAGTGGGGGAGGGACAGAGAGGGAGGCACAGAATCCAAAGGAGGCTCCAGGCTCTGAGCTGTCAGCACAGAGCCTGACGTGGGGCTCAAACCCACAAACCATGAGATCACGACCTGAGCCAAAGTCAGACAGTCAACTGACTGAGCCACTCAAGTGCCCCATTCACTCATTTTTAAATTTTAAGCAATGTCTAGTCATATCATTTGCCCATTTTTTAACTGAATTATTTGTCTTTTTATTGAGTAGGAAGGGTTCTTTTGAAGGTATACTTTTTCGATATCTTGGCATTATACATGAAATGGTATGGTATTATTTGAAAATAAAATGGGATAAGTTAAAGATGCATATTGCAAACTATAGAGTAAACAAAAAACAAAACTGTATAGTTAACAAGCCAGTAAAAGAACCACCAAACATAATCAATTAGCTCAAAAGAAAGTTTACAAAAGGGTAAATAATCAACAAAGTACGTATGAAACAAACAGAAGACAAAAGGAAGATGGCAGACTTCAACAACTTTAAACTTCAATTCAATTCAACTTTAAGGAGTGCCTGGGTGGCTAGGTCAGTTAAATGTCTGACTTCAGCTCAGGTCATGATCTCGCGGTTTGTGGGTTCGAGCCCTGTGATGGGCTCTGTGCTGACAGCTCAGAGCCTGGAGCCTGCTTCAGATTCTGTGTCTCCCTCTCTCTCTCTCTGCCCCTCCCATACTTGCACTCTGTCTCTCCTTCTCTCTCAAAAATAAATAAATGTTAAAAAATTTTAATAAATAAAATAATAAAGTCATTTTTAATATAGATTGATAAATATATTAAATGGAAAAGCTCTAAACATTGCAATTAAAAGGTAAAGACTGTTGGAATGCATAAAAAGATGCAAGAGTTAACTAGATATTGTCTAAAGGAACCATAATTTAGAAATAAAGGGTTGGATGGGCTAAAAGAAAAATGATGGAAAAGATTATTCAAACACTGATCACAGTAATACTGAAATGGTTATATTAGTATAAAAGTAGTCTTTAGGGAAAAAGAATATTCCCAGAGATCAAGAGTAGAATGTCACAATGCTAAAAGAGTAATTTCATGAAGGTGATGTAATAATAATCCTAAATATGTATGCCCCAATGACAGAGCTTCAAAAAAAAAAAAAAAATATATATATATATATATATATATATAACAAACTGGTAGAACTGCAAAGAAAAATAGACAAATCCATAATTATAGATGGATCATCAATAATTCTCTATCACTAACCAAATGAACTAGTAGAAAGAAGAGCTAAAAGACTTAAACTATACTATTAATCAACTTTCTAGAACATTCCACCTAAGTTAGAATAAACATTCTTTTCAAGAGCACAAGAAAGTTTCATCCAAGTAGACCCTTTGGTAGGCCACACAAACATCTCAGGAAATGTAAAATATTGAAATCCTATGAAGCATGTTTTCTGACCATAAGGGCGATAATTAAAAATCAGTAACAAGTATAACTGGAAATCCACAAATACTTGAAAATCAAATGGACACATTAAAAAATAGATAAAATAAAAAATTTCAAGGACTATTGGAAATATTTTAGTTTAATTTAATTTAATTTAATTTAATTTAATGAAAATGCATTCTCGGGGTGCCTGGGTGGCTGTCAGCTGAGCGTCCAACTTCGGCTCAGGTCATGACCTCGCAGTTTGTGAGTATGAGCCCCACATTGGGCTCTGTGCTGACAGCTCAGAGCCTGGAGCGTATTTCAGACTATGTGTCTCCCTCTCTCTCTGCCCCTCCCCTGCTCACACTCTATCTCTCTAAAAAATAAACATTTTTAAAAAATTTAAAAAAAAGGAAATGCATTTTCATGGTGCAGCTATTGATATTAATAACAGAGGATGCCCAGTGCTTACAAAGAGCTTGTAAATCATCATTCCCTTCCTTATAACAAGAAAGAACTGGAAAACCTACAAATGAATGACTTTTTTTGGATCCATCAGAGAACTGAGTTTTCAGGGCAAACTGCCACCCCCAAATTTACAGTGACAGGAGAATTCAGAGAATCACAGCTGAGATCTACTTACCTTGAGCCGAAGTCACTGGAGCCATTAACTAGTAGAAACACTTAAACAGGGATTTTGACAAATCGCTGGAGACTGAGTGTAGACTAGTATAAATACCAATTCCTAGTGGCTATGGTCTGAGGCCCCCACATTTTTGTGGCTTTCTACCTCCATGAATTCCTCCAGGTTCTCATAATCAGGTGGCTCTGCTTGGAAAAGAGGGCCAATAATCACTGTGAAATCATGCGGGAGGCATCCATAACACAGGTGGAAAGACCTTACCAAAGCTTATCCCACCTGGAGGAAGGATGCTTGTTATACTCTAGCATCTGACCTCTATCCTTCCTGTCTCACCTAGGGAGCAGGGAAGGGGTGGGGGGGGCAGTGGTGGAAGCTAAGACAAACAATGAGGATCACAGCTCAAGGACACCGACCCACTGAAAGAATCTTAACCATAAAAACCATAAAAGTATAGAATGCTTCCTCAACACCCTACCACAGCACCCATAGAGTTCCAGCGTAATAACAGTGCATTACAGCTGGAAGGGTTGCAAGACCCAGACTCTAGCTGAGAAACAGTAGAAGCCCAAAGACAATAGGGAAACAGAAACAAAGACATTCAAGGAATTTGAAGCCCCTGGCACCTAAGCTACCGCAGACATTAAATACAGCCTGGTTAGCATAAAATCTCACCCAAACTGCCTATTTACCTCAGTCCCTATTTCCTGATACAGCATATTCCATTTTCTTAATTTTTTAAAGTTAATTTATTTATTTTGAGAGAGACAGACACAGCATGAGCAGGAGAGAGAGAGAGAGAGAGAGAGAGAGAGGGAGAGAGAATCCCAGGCAGGCTCCACCCTGTCAGCACAGAGCCCCACCCAGGGCTCAAAACCACAAAACGGTGAGATCATGACCTGAGCAGAAATCAAGAGTCGGGTGCTTAACTGACTGAGCCACCCAGGTGCCCCATCATGTTCCATTTTCAACCAAAAATTCAAAGCATGCTAACAGCAAGAAAAAACACAGTCTGAAAAACAGAACCACACTCAGCTATAATTGAATTAGGATTATCAACAGGGAATTTAAAATAACTATGATTAATATGTTAAGGGTGAATGAAAAAAAAAAAGTAGACGACATGCGAGAACAGATGGGTAATGTAAGCATAGAAATGGAAACTCCAAAGGAAAATCCAAAGGAAATGCTAGAAATCAAAAACATGGTAGCATATGAAAAAATCCCTTGGAGGGGTTTATTGACAAGACATGGCCAAGGCACGTATCAGTGAGCTTGAAGAAAAGTCAATGATAACCTCACAAACCGAAATGGAAAGAGAAAACAAAGAGGGGAAAAAACAGAAATCCAGAAACAGTGCGACTATTTCAAAAGGTATAATATATGCATAATTGGAACATGAGAGAAAGTGAGAACAGAGTAGAATATTTGAAGTTATAATGTCTGGGAACTTTCCAAGATTAAAGACAGACACCAAAGCAAAGATTAAAAAAGCACAGAGAACACAAAGCAGGATACTTAAAAAAAAAAACAAACAAAATAAAACCCCACCCAGGCAGATCGTATTCAAATTCCAGAAAACCAAAGACAAAGAGAGAAATCTTGGAAGATGTCAGATGGAAGCAAACATCTTATGTATAGAGGGATAAAGTACAAATTTCAGTAGACTTCTCTTCAGAAAGCATGCAAGCATGAAGATAGTAGAGTGAAGTATTTAAAATGTTTGGGAAGAAAACTCCAGAATTCTTTGTCCAGTAGAAATATACTTTAAAAATGGAGCAGAAAAAAAGACTTTCTCAGACAAATAAAAATGAGGGGGGCACCTGGGTGGCTCAGTTGGTTAAGTGTCTGACTTACCAGCTCTCAGCTCAGGTCATGATCTCCTAGCTCATGGGATCGAGCCCCTCACTGGGCTCTGAGCTGACAGCTGGAAGACTGCTTGGGATTCTCTCTCTCCCTTTCTCTCTGCCCCTTCCCCACTTGCACACACAATTTCTCTCTCTCAAAATAAATTAATTAATCTAAAAAAAACTGAGGGAATTCATCACAAGCAGACCTGCCCTGTAAAAACAATAAAAGAAGTTCTTCAGGGAGGAGGAAAATGATATCGATCAGAAACTTGGATGTACATAGTCCATTCAGGCTGTACCAAAATACCACAGACTGGGTGCCTTATAGACAACAGAAATTTATTGCTCACCATTCTGGAGGCTGGAAGGCTAAGATCAGGATGCCAGCATCATGGGTTATGGATGTTGGACAAATGGTGTTGCAACAATTGGACATCCATGTGCAAAATGAATGAATGAATGAATGAATGAATAAGTAAATAAATGGACCTGTACAGCCACCTAAATCTTCACAAAAATAAACTTGAATGAATTATAGACTTAAATATAGAATGAAAGGGGCACCTGGGTGGCTCAGTCACTTAAGTATCTGCCTCTTGGCTCAGGTCATGATCTCCGGTCATGACATCAAGCCCCCACATCAGGCTCCATGCTGAGTGTGGAGCCTACTTGTGATTCTCTCTCTCTCTCTCTCTCTGCCCCTCTCTGCTGCTCATGCTCTATAAATTAATTAACTAATTATTTAAAGTTTAAGTTAATTTTACTAAGAATTAAAAATTTCTCAGAGTTCCTGGTTCCAGTTAAGCATCCGACTCTAGATTTTGGCTCAAGGCATGATCTCACAGTCATAGGATCAAGCCCAGTCTTGAGCTCTGTGCTGAGCATGGACCCTGCTTAGAATTCGCTCTCTCCCTCTCTCTCTCTCTGCCTACCCTCTCCTCAAAAATAAATAAATAAACATTTAAAAAATTTTTTAAATTTCTCTGTGAAATATATGGAGTCAAATTACTCAGTTAAGAAAATACACAGTTAAGAATATCATAGACAAGCCATAGAATGAGAAAAACTACTTGCAAAACACTTATCAGATAATGGACTTTTCTTCAAAATAGGCAAAAAACACATAAAACTGAGCTATAAGGAAAAGAATTAAAAATGGGCAAAAGATCTGAATAGACAACTCACCAAAGAAATATACATATGGAAATTAAACACATAAAAAGATGTTCAACATCATTTGTCATCAAGGAATTGCCAGTGAAAACAATAATGTGATACCTCTACATACCAATTGGAAAGGCTAAAATGGATCAAATAAAACTGATAAATACCAAATGCTGATGATATTGAGGAATAATAAGGACCTCATTAACTGCTGGTGGGAATGCAAAATGGAACAGCCACTTCGGAAGGCTGTTTGGAAATTTCTTACAAAACTAAACATACTCGAGACACCTGGGTGGCTCAAGTCGGTTAAGTATCTGACTCTTGATTTCGGCTTTGGTCATGATCTCACTTTCATGAGTTCGAGCCCTGCATTGGGCTCTACACTGATGGTGAAAAGCCTGCTTAGGATTCTGTCTCGCTCTCTCTGTGTCCTTCCCCTGCTTGCTCTCTATCTCTCTCAAAATAAATAAAAATAAACTTAAAAAAACTAAACTAAACATACTCTTACTATATGATCTAGTAATCATGTTCCTAGGTATTTACTCAAGTGATTTGAAAACTCTGTGCCCATACAAAATCTACACACAGAAGTTCATAATGCATAAACAAACTGGAACAGTTCACAAATGGAATGTTATTCTGTGATAAAAAGAAAAGAGCTATCAAACCATGAAAAGACGTGGAGTTGTCTTAAGTGCATATTGCTAAGTGAAAGTATCAGTCTGAAAAAGCTACATACTGCATGGTTCAATTCTGTGACATTCTAGAAAAGCCAAGCCTATAGAAATAATAAAAATATGAGTTGTTGCTAGGATTTCTGGAGACAGGAGTGTTGAGTAGGTGAAACACAAGGGAGTTTTCAGGGTAACAACATGATTCTACATGATACTTTAATCACGGATGCATGGCACTATGCAATTTTCAAAACCCAGAGAACATCATAGCACAAAGAGGGAATCTTGTAAAGTTAAGAAAATAATAATAATAAATTAGGAAGTCAGAGGATCCCAGGATGGAATGCAGACTGCGCCAAAACAATACAACTATATTATAAATATGTGAAACAATCTTGATTGAAGGGATAGTGGGAAAGGCACTGACATAAATAACTTGGGAAATGTGTGAAGTTTGTAAAACCAAAGGCAAAAGGAGCTGTACATAAGTGTTTACTCTAGTTGATAAAGTTTTCTCTTGGAGACATGGGTTAAAATTCTGATACTGCTTATCCATGTAGAGTGAAACTGGACAATTAAGTAAATGGGTGGCGGATGGAGGAATTTAGGTTTCTCATTTCTCTTGTTGGAGTTTTCAGATAAGCAAGTAAAGGAGGCTAGATCAACCCATGCCATAATGGATTAGAGTTGGAGCCATCAGTATGAACTCATGTTTAGCTTAATATAGATACAGATGGTTACATAGGGAAATATTTATATTTATGTGTGTATGTAACAGCTTGATGAGTATCTCCCCTAATCCTGAGAATGTGACCTTATTTGGAAATAGGGTCTTTGCAGATATAATTAGTTAAGGATTTCATGATGAAATCATCCTGGATTTTAGGATGAGTCCAAAATCCAGTGCCTGGTGTTTTTATAAGGAGAGAAGGCACAGAGAAACAAGAGATGGGGACAATGTGAAGACAGAGGCAGAGATTAAAATTGTGCCTCCACAAGCCATAGGAGACACCAGAAGCTGAAAGAGACCAGGAAGTATTCTTCCCTACAGCCTTCAGGGGCAGGATGACCGACCCCACTGACACCTTGATTTTGGACTTTAAGCTTCCAGACCTATGAGAGAATAGATTTCTGTTTTTTTCAAGCCACACACTGTGTGGTATTTTGTTATGACAACTCTTGGAAACTAACACAGTGTGTATATGTAAGTGTCAGTACATACCATATATATCCTTTCTCTGTCAGCGTGGGGCAGGGGGTGGCTAGAAAGAACTGCATGCTAACAGCAACACACTAATACTTAGATCTTGGTTTCTAATACCGTTCCCCAAAAAAAAGAACTGGAATTCCTGCAGCAATGGCTCATTCTAGGACGAGGACAAAAAATATATAAGATGAGCCTAAAGCATCTTTCAGTGCCAGAAATTAAAGAAGTACACAAAAAATTAAAAACAAATGACAATCAACATACTGATGGAGAGAAAGGGACACCAGATCCAACTGAAGTAGTTCTCAATGGTCAGCGATGGAACAATTTGACCAACAAAATAAATAATTATCAGATTTTAATGCAAGGTATGAAATAAATATCCCTGAGTCCATATTGATATAAATAAATGATTGAATAAATAAATAAATGGGGTGGGGAGAGAAATTTCTCTGCAGAAGAATTCCAAATATTTATGGAGACAGTCTGTCTTCAAGGAGGCGGGACATAGTTCCCTATCTTTAAGTGTGGGCTGTGCACAGAATGAAAGCGGGGAAAGAGTGATGTCACAGTAGAGAAACTTGGCAAGCCCTACCTCAGCCAGGTGATCAAGGTCAATATCAACAGTGGTAAGCCGTGTTGATGGTTTTTATCCTCGGGATAATGTGCTGAGGATGGCACTTTACCTCTGTGATCTTCCTCCCAATAATACGTAATTCCCCTCCAGTCATGAGAAAAACAGCAGACAAATCCAAGTTGAGAGAAGTTCTACAAAATACTTGACTGGTGTTCCTCAAAACTCTCAGGGCCATCAAAAACAAGGAAAGTCTGAGAAGCTGTCACAGACAAGAGGAGCCTTAAGGAGATATGATAACTAAATATAACATGGTATCTTAGATGGGGTCCTGGAAGAAAAAAAAGGACATTAGGAAAAAATTAAGAACTCTGAATAAAGTAAGGACTTAGTTCATTAATTTTAACAAATGTATCACACTAATGTGAGTTGTTAAAAATAAAGGAAACTGTGTATGGGATATATGGAGGAATCTCTATACTATCTTCACAATTTTTCTGCAAGTCTCAAGCTGTTCTAAAATTTAAAGATTTATCTAAAAAATAAGTTATAAAAACATAGACCATGCAACTACAGCAGTGTTTAGAGGAAAATGTGTAGCTTTAAAATGCCCATATTTAAATTTTTTTAACATTTATTCATTTTTGATCGAGCAAGAGAGAGAGAGAGAGACAGAGTGTGAGTGAGGGAGGGGCAGAGAGAGGGAGACACAGAATCTGAAGCAGGCTCCAGGCTCTGAGCTGTCAGCACAGAGCCTGATTCCGGGCTTGAACTCACGAACTGTGAGACCTCAGCCAAAGTCAGACACTCACTCAACCAACTGAGCCATCCAGGCACTCCTAAATGACCATATTTTTAAATTAAAATCAATGTAGCTTGAAAAAAAGAGCCCATTAAACATACAGTATGTAGAAAAAAGAAAAAAGAAATAAGAAAGAATAGAATAGGAAATATTAGAGAAAAATCAATGAGACCAAAACGTGTTTCCTTGAAAGAGCAATAAAATTGTACACTAATCAATAAATAAAAGAAAACACAAATTCCAAATGTAAACAGTGAAATATACTATCCTCTTAAGAGATAATAAGGGAATAAACAAAGAATTTTATGAAACCATGTCAGTCTAGAGTGCAATAAGTGGGAAAAATTACTTGAAATTTACAAATTACCAGAATGGATGCAAGAAGAAATAGGAATTTGAAGTAGCAGTATGTCTAATAACGAAATTGACCTAATAATTAAAAAACATCTTAAAAAAAACCCTCAGATTATTTCATCAGTGAATTCTACCAAGTACATTCTAAGGAATAAATGATAGAATATCATTTTATATATAATATCTCCCAGAAAATAGGAAGTAACACTTCCCAACGCATTTTGTGAGATCAGCATTACCTTGAAAATAAAATCAGGAACAATAAAATAAGAAAAGAACATAACAGATTAATTTTCTTCATGAATATAGACACAAAATTTTCAAACAAAATATTAGTAAACCTAATCCAGCAATATGGAGAAATATAATGCAGGATAACAAAGTAGCTTCATCCCAGGAATACAAGGTTTTTTCAACATTCAGAAATCGGTGTGATTCATCACATTGAGATGAAACATTGTAAAATTGTCTTGATAAATACAGGAAAAGTGTTTGACAAAATTCAACACCGATTTATGTTAAAAGCCTCTAAGGAAAGTAGAAATTGAAGGAAACTCCCACAATACAATAAAGGATGTCTATAAACAATTTGTGGCTAAAGTCAATTGAACATTGATCATTCCTTGGTGAAGAAAAAAGTGTTGGGGCACCTGGATGGCTCAACCCGATAAGCATCCCACTTCAGCTCAGGTCATGATCTCATGGCTCCTGAGTTCAAGCCCCGCATCAGGCTCTCTGCTGTCAGCACAGGGCCTGCTTCAGATCTTCTGACACCCCCCTCCCCGCCCCTCCCCTGCTTGGTCTCTCTCTCTCAAAATAAATAAATAAACTTGAAAAAATTGTCAAACATTTCAGTTTTCTCCATTAAAAAAGAGATAAGCAAAGAAGTTGATTTTGAAACTATTATCGATTAGTTGGCTGACATTAAAGCCAGAAAAATGAAATTATAATAAATTCCAGTTTGGGTATAAATAAAATTTTTAAACATAAAATAAGTTAGTTTTAAAACATCTACTTTCAATTTTTCAATGTTTCAATTACTTTAATGTTCTGGGGGGAAAAACAGTTAAAAATGAATTAAAAGAGATATGACTTCAGGTGATTCTTTTTCCGGCGCTGATTCTTTTTTGGGTGTTTCCTCGCCCACATGCCCCGACTGGCCCTCAGGTATTTAAGGAGCCCCTGAACCGCACTTGTCTCTGGGCACCTCTATCTTCTCTTTCTCTGCCCGGCACGCTCAGCTGCCTTGGTGTCTCTGGACCCAGCTCTGTGTCCTCAACTCAGGAGACCACTGAACTCTGCCTGGGCTCCCCCTTCTTGCTGAACAGCCTGGAAATGGTCTCCTGGGATAACGATTGGACGCCCCTCAGTCACTCCCCATCTCTCAGGGATCACCCTCCTTCCTTTCCTGATGCTCAGTACCCTGAGGCCTGCTTTGGCATCCATTCTAGGTGATTTCTCAGTTGCTTCAGGTGTGAGAGTAAGCCCAGTCCTTGTTACTCCACAACTTGACTTTTGATATAATCAAATTGACTAAGATTTCGCTTATTAATGTGTGCTTTTTGACTAAAAAATATATTTCCATCCAAGTCATTTCATTTATCTCACTTATTCCACCAGGAATTTCCATGTTTGGTATAAAGTAGATTTTTTTCTTTTCTTTTTTTTTTTTTTTTTCCTTTTCAGAGAGAGAGAGAGGGAGCATTGCTCGAGCAAGCAAGCAGGGGAGGGGCAGAGGGAGAGGGAGGGACAGAATTATAAGCCGGCTCCATGCTCAGTGCAGAGCCTGATGCAGAACTTGATCTCATGATTGTGAGATCACTACCTGAGCCAAAATCAAGAGTCGGACGCTTAATCCACTGAGCCACCCATGTGCCCCTGACGGCAGTAATTCTGTGAGCAGTTTTGGGTTAAATAGAACTGGATAACATTCTAGTTCTCCCTCTTGTATACCTGCTGTGTGATCCTGGGAAACATGTTTCCTTTCTCTGAGCTTCAGCGTTCCCACTTGTAGAAAGGGCATAGTAGGAACACTCATCTCATGGTGTTCTCACTTAAATAAAGTGGCATCTGTCATTCCCTGAGCACAGTGCCTGCTGTAAAGCAGGTGCTCAGAAGTGCTGCTTTCTTTTCTGCTCTCCTCCTAACAACGTGTGTTATTTTCTGTGACTTATTTATTATATGATAATTTGTTTAATGTTTGTCTTCTTAATACACTGTGAGATCCGTTTCATTTTGTTTCTGATTCATCTTCAGAACAAAGAGCCCAGCCCACTGTAAGTCTCTCTATAAATATTTGTTGACTTGCTGGATGAGTTCCTCCTCTTCCCACCCCCTAGCACTCATCTCTGCCAGCTAATAGATGTCTTGTTAATTAATGATTACTAAGAACAGGCTTAGGTATAGGACTGACATCATTTTATGCACAATTTCTGGAGGAATAAGCAAGGGGCCAAAGTTATAAAGAAACTTGCAAAGTCCCTGACACGGAAAATACCCTAAACCCTACCAGCTACCACATCACGTGCACCACTCGTGTTATCTGAACTGCCCAAACACCATCTGTCCCCTGGAATCCCTTTCCGAGTCTAGAACTCAACAGAGTAGCACGTCAAATGACCTTGGCTAAGGTCTTCATGGGACTAAGTGTAGTAGGCATGTCTTTTAGGGAGACAATTGTGTGTTGCTTGCGTCTGGGCAGCAGTGGAAAAGTATCAAAGAACTAAATGGGTTAATACTTCCCTCCATTCCATGGATTGGAATTACTCAGATTGTAATACTCCGGATTACATGAGTGCCTGAGCCCTTGCTAGGCATGGAAACCAGTCACTTCTAAATAAGGAGCCATTTAGAAATGAAGGAGAACATGGGGGATGATAAATGTTTCTTTCTTAGTTAAATATCAGCTAAGAAGCTGGATTGGACTCCTGCCTATCTCTCAACGCTAAAACAGAGAAAGAAATTGATGAAAAAAGACCGGGAGAGAAAGGCAAAACACCACCAGCAGAGCTCCGTGGGCTTGGATTGGCTGTAGCATGAGTCATTAGTTTTCCCGAGGAATGATCAAGAGTGTCATTAGGATGCATTAAGCATCATCTAACGGGGCATGGGGAGTGCAGGGGGAGGGCAGGCTCTCTCTGCTATTGCATAATCGATGCAGATGACTCCAACTTGCTCACCAAACAGCCTCAGCCCATTAGCGCCAGACCGGTCTCTCCCATTCAGGGCTTCACCTCCTTCCTCACTCAGTTCCTTCCTCTGGGGATGGAGACCTATTCTCAGAGCGGAGAGGGAGCCCCAGGCTTCCCAGGGCAACCGCATCGTTCTCCTGGGCGCTTCTGACTTAGGGGCGGGCGGGAGGCAGAGAAGAACTAAAGGGCCTTTCTAGCCCTTATTTTACTAGCAAATTATTTGAGACCTGGACGTCAGGCTTGCCTTTCGCGTCCTTTCCTGCAGCCCCTTTCTTTCATCCTGCAGGTTAAATCCCGCCCCACAGCGCCCCCTGCCGGCCTCAAGCTACCTAGTCCCTGCCACCCCTCAGCCGGCGCTCAGGCCCCTCGGCTCCTCTCCCTCTCCCATCTCCCTATCTCATTTTCTGTCCCTTTAAATGAGGTCACCCTGACGGAATGAAGGACATGAGGCTCAGAAGAGGTCAGACATTAGCACTGCTATAACTGCACTACTGCTGGAACTGGGCACACCCATCCATCACCGGCCCCACTACTCCATTAGGCCTCTCATGAAATATGCCCTGCTCTGAATCGCAGAGCCATACATCTCCCGGTCTAGACACCTTCCTGTTGTGTGAAGATCAATGCCGCTCGGTCATGCATCATGTGTCATCCAGTAGCCCTCACTCTAATAACCGTGTCTATTCTCTGGTCTGCAGTATAAATTATGGCATTGAGAAAGTACTATATTATTCAGCAACCTTGGTCACTAATGGATTATTGGGTTTATTGGTTGATAATGTGAGCTCCCTTTCTTTCTTGCTTGCTTCCCCCGCCCCCCCCCCCATTTTTTCCCATTTTTGGCTGAATCTCACGTTTATGTATTTGTTTCTCTCTATTTTTATGTTATTTGGCTCAGCTTTGAGTGACGGCTGCTTTCCACTTCTGTCAACATACTCTTGGATGAAACCCCTAAAATGACGGTCCTCTAAAATAAGCCCAATTAGAAAGAATTCTCTTGTGGTCACCTATTAAATAATGGACTGCATCCAGTGGCAATGGTCTAGGCTTCTATCTTCTGAGGTTTCGGTTAAGGTGCCTTTTAATTGAAGGGCAGTTTTAGAGATTCAAGTTCAGGATGGGCACACAAGGTGGGGCTCAGTGTCACAGGCCTCATCCCCCCGTCTTTCTACACCTTTGATTACTTTCATCCACTAGGGCCAGGCACTGGCAGTTACTACCGTAACACTGGCTCTCAGTGTTTCCTCCTTGGATAATGGGTTAGGGAGGCAGAGCTCCAGGGGACAGAAAGGAGGAAAACACAATTCTAGCAAAGAATTCTGAAGGCAAAAGTTTTCCTTCTGAGGCGTATTAGCTCAAGGTGAAGAGACGGTTTTCAACTCCCCAGCTTTTTGAAGGCATTAAAACTCTAGGTTAAAAAGTCGTAACGTTTCATGAAGAAATAAGTTTTCACTTGAGAGCTGTCCAAAGATAGGCTAGGCTTTCTGGAAAAAGAAAGGATTCCTTGTCACCAGAATTCAAGCAGAGGGTGGCCATATGCAAAGTGTAGTGTGAGCCGGACACTCAAACATCTGAGGAGAGGGTAGTGGAGACGGTGTTTCAAATCTCGTCCAGACTTCAAGTTTGGCATTTGTATGATATGTATGGAATGAAGCATTATTTTGATAAATAATTAAGGAGAAATAATCTTAAGTAATAATAATCACTGGGGAGATTAGGTCAACCACAGAGGTTGCAAAGACCCCCTTTTCGCACATTACTTCATATCTGGGCTACAGATGGGAAATACTTGTCCTAACACCAACTCTCTCCATCTTCTGCCTAGTTATGCTTATGAACATGCATACCGATTCAGAGTTAAGACTTGTGTGGCCTTCAGAAAAGAAGGTGTTCATCTGATCCTCAAAACGTGAATGACCTGGCCATATTTCCCAGACTCACCTGAAGCCTGAGTCCCCTTGCAAAACCCTTTTTCTGACCTAAGAATGTTTTTCAGTCCCTTCAGTTCCCCACCCTGGGGTCGGAGGAGCGCAGCACCGGAGAGCCAGCTAGGGCTCCACACCACTTCAGGGCCCTTGAGTTTAGACATGTTTGATTTTTACATTGCTGGCCTTGTGGTTTTTGTTCATTTTTGTTTGTTTGTTTGTTTGTTTTAGAGCAGTTTTATTTTTTTTTAACTTTACAGTTTATTGTCAAGTTGGTTTCCATATAACACCCAGTGCT
>CM053567.1:31842186-32016726 GCA_028646485.1 Cryptoprocta ferox
CACATCCTCGCCAGCCTCTATAGTCTCTTGAGTTGTTCATTTTAGCCACTCTGACCAGCGTGAGGTGGTATCTCAGTGTGCTTTTGATTTGTATTTCCCTGATGATGAGTGATGCTGAGCATAGTTTCATGTGTTTATTGGTCATCTGGATGTCCTCTTTGGAGAAGTGTCTCTTCATGTCTTCTGCCCATTTCTTCACTGGATTGTTTGTTTTTCAGGTGTGGAGTTTGGTGAGTTCTTTGTAGATTTTGGATACTAGCCCTTTATCCGATATGTCATTTGCAACTATCTTTTCCCATTCTGTCGGTTGCCTAAGAGCAGTTTTAGATTTGCAGAAAATTTGAGCAGAACGTATAGAGAATTCCCATTTACCTCCTTCCTTCTCCCTACCCCTGTTTCCCCTATTATTAACATCTTGTATTAGTTTGATGCATCTGTTATGATTAATGAGCCAATACTGATACATTATTATTAAGCAAAATGGGTAGTTTACATTAGGCTTCACTCTGTATTGTACATTCTACGAGTTTTGACAAATATAGTGACTGACCATTAGAATATAGTACATAATACCAAAAGCACAATTTCTGGGTCATGTGGTAAGAATATGTTCAGTTTTGTAAGAAACTGACAAACTATCTCCCAAAGTGGCTGTTCGTTTGCACTCCCACCAGCAGTGAATGAGAGTTCCCGTTGCTCCACATCCTTGCCAGCATTTGGTATTATCACTGCTTTGGATTTTAGCCATTCTAAGAGCTGTGCAGTGAGATCACATTGTCATTTTTAATTTGCAGTTTCCTGATGATGTATGATGCTGAGCGTGTTCTCAGAGGCTTCCTTGCCATTGTCGTTTGTCTTTTTACAATCACTGTCCATGTTACTGCCCCTTCTAAACAGGCCCAAGCTCTCACCTTTGGGAAGCTAGCACCTGAAGCTGAGAGAGGATGTTGGTGGGAGAGGGGCAGGTAGGGGACAAGGAAAAATCATGGGTATGCAACCCAGGCAGGACAAACTGATATGCCTTATTTAGTGTTCCTTTCTGGTGTCACAGCAAGGCTGCTGAGGACATACTGCTATCCTCTTCATATAAATCAGGAATCTTGGGGCGCCTGGGTGGCTCAGTCAGTGAAGCATCCAACTCTTGTGTTTGGATCAGGTCATGATCTCACGGTTCATGAGTTCCAGCCCTGCATCGGGCTGTGTGCTGACAACATGGAATCTGCTTGGGATTCTCTATCTCTCTCCCTCTCTCTGCCCTTCCCCCCTTGCTCTCTCTCTCTCTCTCTCTCTCTCTCAGAATAAATACACTTAAAAACATAATAAGTAATCTTAATTTCAGGTTGAGTAATTCACCTGAATTATGGAGTGTCTGAGTACTAAAGCTGGCCTTCACACTCACGTTTGTCTAATTCTAGGTCCCTCTAGTCTCCCCTGTAAGCTGTGCTGCCCCAGCACATCTGTCCTTGCTTCCCCTCACACCCTCTTCAGGGTGCCCGAGGTGCCACTGAGAAGGTGGCAGATGCAGACTGATGGTACGGAACCCGGAATGTGGGGCACTCAGGGCCAGCAGATTCCCGCGCTGGAACAGGGAAGGGAAGGCAACCAACTTGTAGCTCCTCGATCGCATCTCTGAGCAACTAGCCCCTAGAGCCTGGTCCGAAGGGCTCCAGGCTAGGGCGAGGGGGTAAACCAAAAGAGCTTGGCTTTGCCCATGCTCCTTCCCCCAAGAAAGTCCCTGCTGCCACCAAGCACGGCCCAGCCCTCCACTCACCCCAATCGGCCCTGATGTCACACGGGCGAGAAATATCATTGGCCAAAGAAGAATCAACGGGGGCCTGTCTTTGGTCACCCAGGCGCCCTCCTCAGCTGGAAAAAAATGGTCTGGAAATACCCCTGAGGGCTCCTGAAAGAGGAAGGCAGCCTGCCAGACTGGCCTAGGAACCAACCACAGCACCCAGTGCTCCCCAGGGAAGACCGGCTCCCCCATTCGCTCCCGCCACCTCACGGAGCCTGGCACTGATTTGTTGTTTTTGCGAACATGGTGTTTCCGTCATTAGAAGGCATCGGAGTTCCTCAATCTATAGCTTGGAATCGGGATTTCCTGAAGAATGACAGGTAGGCCTGCCCGGTGGGAGGACCTCAGGGTCAGGGGAGGAATAGAGGGGCCCTGAGGCCCCGAGTCCTAGCCGCCCCACTCAGGCATTACAGAGGTCTCTGATCACAGTCCTTGGGCTTCTCTGTGCCTCGGCTTCCCCTCCTATAAAAAGCAGAAAAACAGTACCACCTAAGTCCCCCTCTGGCTCTCCCATCAGAACCACACATGTCATAGGGGCACCCGGGTGGCTCAGTCGGCTAAGTGGCTGACTTCAGCCTGAGTCACAATCTTGCAGTTCATGGGTTCGAGCCCCGCACAGAGCCTGGAGCCTGCTTCGGATTCTGTGTCTCCCCCTCTCTCTGACCCTCCCCTGTTCACACGCTGTCTCTCTCTCTCTCTCTCTCTCTCTCTCTCTCTCTCTCTCTCTCAAAAATAAACATTAAAAATTAAAAAAAAAAAAAGAACCACACGTATCACACTGCTTGCACTTCTCAGAGGTGACAAACAATGTCAGTGGAAACTACTTCCTACCGGGGAGCAATTTCTGTTTACATATGCGATGTTCACCCCCTGCAGAAATACTGGCCGCCCTGTGGCCTGGCTGGGTTATCAGGAGAATGTCACAAGGTATGGTTTCCACCCTCTGCCAAAGGAACAGATTTGCTGCCTGCTCTGAGGACAAATCCTTTACCACAGGTAAGCCCTGGCATGGGTTCTTAAAGAAAAAGAAAAAAAGGAGGGGGTGGCTGGCCCTAAATCAGAGCCTGAGAAGCAGGGTTAAGCAAATTAAAGTGAAACAGCCTGGTTATGAGCTATGGAGGGATGGGTCAATGTGAAGCCTCTATATTCTCCTTAATCTCTGCCCTGGAAGGAAACAAATGAATAGAATCATGTTCTAGTAAAAGTAGAAGCATAGGAGGAATTGACAACAAAATGTCCCTGCTACACTTAAGCCACAAAACGAACTAGGCATCTAGACATGAAATAGAGTTGCTGGCGGAAGCCAGGAAAAACCAGGGTCAAACAGAGAGGTGACACTCCCTTTCACACACCCCTGCCACCTGCTCTGAAGGGGGCTGGGATTCCCCTCTCAGAGCCCCGAGATGACGACCAGGAGGAAAGGGGTGTAGCTGCCGGGCTCTCTCATGGCTGCCCAGGACTCCTCAGCAGCTGTCCGCATAGCAGACAGAAGCAGCCCCCTTGCAAGGCACGGTTTGAGGGTCCTTTAGTCCCATCCACCCGCCGCCAGGTGCATCTGTCTTTCCTCCTCACCACCCAACTCCCAGAGCCACCCCTCATGTGCATCAATGACTTGGGAGAGAAACCAAACAGACCTTGGAAGAAGGCAGATGAAGCTTTAGGAAATCAAGAGCCTGACCAGACAATGTGGGTTCATCTGCATGTTTCTCCATGACTCAGGAATGAGCTAGACTAACTTAATTAGGAGGATGGGGCTAGAAAGGAGCTGGACCTGGGGAGAATGAACAGGAACTCCGGAGGGGGAGTGTGGGATGGTAAATGAGGGGATGAATCCACCCAGAGGGTGTGTGTTTTTTATTAATGTCTCCAAAGGAAAGAAGCAAATTTATCTACAGAATGAGCTTCTTAACCTTCAACCTGACAGGTTGTACTTGTTACCTTGACCGTGTGGTCCACCCAGCTCACCTTGGCCCACAATGTGGCCTGCGTGATACACACGAGGTATTGACTGCAGTGCTAGGAAGGAAGAAAAATGACCCACCTCTGCTCCTCCCGCCTCCACCCAGAGCACGTTTTTTAATGGCCCGCACGCAGTCAGTTCACATCTACATCAGAAAGCCTGAGGTAAACTATTCACTGAACACTCTGAGTTCGAAACCCTGGTTCTAAAAATTATTGGCTTAATTCTGGATCACAACATTTTCCCTTTAATTCAACTTTCTCAGGGCGCCTGGGTGGCTCAGTCAGTTGAGCATCTGACTTCAGCTCAGCTCATGATCTCATGGTTTGTGGGTTCAAGCCCTAAGTCGGGCTCTGTGCTAACAGCTCGGAGCCTGGAGCCTGCTTTGGATTCTGTGCCTCCCTCTCTCTCTGCCCCTCTCCTGCTCCTGCTCTGTCTCTCTCTCTCTCTCAAAAATAAACATACATTTAAAAATATTAATTGAGGGGCACCTGGGTGGCTCAGTCAGTTAAGCGTCAGCTTCAGCCCAGGTCATGATCTTGTGCTTTGTGAGTCCGAGCCCCATGTCTGGCTCTGTGCTGACAGCTCAGAGCCTGGAGCCTGCTTCTGTTTCTGTGTCTCCCTTTCTCTCTCTGCCCCTGCCCTGCTTGCATGCTCTCTCTCTCCTTCTCAAAAATAAAAATAAACATTAAAATAATTTTTTAATTAATTGAACCTTCTCTCCTACAAATTCCCACACTAAAAGATGCTGTTTCTGTCACGTGTCTCAGAGAAAAGGAGTCAGGCCACCGGATGAGCAAAAGTGTGTGTGGGGCTCATATCCCCCACACACTCTATGTCATCACCTTTGCCAAGTTACCGTCAATACCCCAGGACTAAATAAATAATAGAAGAAAACAACATTTGGGTAAGTCCTAAGCCTAGAATCCTAGAATACTAAGTGCATACACACACACACACACACACACTTAAACCTCTTTTTCCAGAAAAGAACATGATAATAAAGACGGGTATTTCAAGAAAACTATCGTGGCAACCTTGCAGCCTTAGGTTATAAAATGAATCAGGAATGTAAACTGGAAGTGTGATTGCCTCTGAGAGGTATGTTTTACAACCAAACACTTAGTCTTGTCATCCATTCCTGTCCCCAAGTTAGACAGGCACCAGGTTTTCTGGAAAGCATGGAATTCCGGAAGCTTTGGACAAGGCTGGCCTGGATTCTAATCCCAGATCTGATCATTACTAATTGTGTTCCCTTGGGGAAAAACCTCGAAGACCTTCCATTTCCACAATTGTGAAACAAGCATAGCCATGTCTACAATTAAGCTATAATGCTAAATAAATGGTTGCTGTTGGGATAATAATGTTAATTATCACTATCATCATTAATAGCATCACTGTTAGCTATGACACTCTTTCAAACCAGAGAAAAGGAGGGTCACAATTGAGATCTTAAGGAAATGGCATAGAAAATAGAATCTCTTCTCAGAGCTTGGACTTGCCTCGGTTCATTCTGATCTCTCGGAAATCAACCGCAGGATTGGAGGACGAGCACCTCATAAAGAATGTTAATAAACAGAACTCTAATTTCAAAATTCACACAAATTAGACCAAAAAATGCAAAAAGACATAGAAATACAGAGGATCTCCCTTAGTCAACGCTGCCAAAAATGCTATTATGTATTCACCCAACTGGAGTTCCTTCTAACAAACTGCCACTGAGCATATGGCTACCTTGGGCATTTTTTCATTATCCCAGAGTGTGTCTACGGTCCCATGTCGGTAAACTCCATCTGTATCTCTGTCAATGGAAGAAATTTCCATCAGGAAATATCAGCAGGAATCAGGGGAAAGACCTTTCCAATTTACTGAGATCGAAGGAAGTGACTGCAGGGTTCCCCCTCTCCCGCCTCCTCTTTTCCCCAACCCCAGCCAAAAAACGTCTTGTTTTCTTTCCCAAAGATTATCCCATCACCCTCCACTGCCTGCTCAGGCGGAGTCTCTGGACGCTCCCCAGGCACGTGGCGCTCCACATGATGGACAAGCTGTATTCTGGGTCACCGAGGCCCTTCCACTCCCACATAACGGGAAGAAAGGGCAGAGCAGGTGAAAATGGACCCCTCCGTCTCGTGGAAACTGACCCCAAGGGAATGCACGAGAAACGGCTGGTGTTGTTTTCATCTCTTCATTCTGCACAGCACCCTTCGGGGCGGGTCTGAACATCAAAGGCAGCGGTGCTCTGTGGCAGGGCAGGCTTGCTCGGGGGTGGACTCCGGGGCCAGCCGGGGGTGGGGGGACGGGGGAAGAGGTAACAAGAAGTCCACACTTGAGCTCCGTCCTGTGTGCGGCACAGTCTGCCCACTGATATTTCGGCTGCATGTTGAATGGCGTGACCCTTCCTTCCATGCTGCTTCCTCTAATATTTTAAGTATGGACTTAACCAACATGTCAACCAACTAGCTTACAGTCAAGTATTGAATAGATGCTACTTTTAGAAAATAGACTCAGAATGCAGAACTGCCTCCCTCCCGGCTCCCCTCACTCTCTATCCACCCAACAGGGAGAGAGTGAGGACCGAGGCAAAATGGATTGTGTATTGACGTTTCCGGAGATGGTTTCTCTGTATACACATATGTCAATTTATATGATGTATTTATTTTAAAATTTACGTACACACAGATTTATATGAAGGATCTACTTAAGACCCCAATTAACCATGTCAGCATTATAGCTTTCCATCCACCTGAGAAAAATGCTGTGGAAAAACTCTCACCATTTTAACAACCCCATTAATAACACGGTCCTCATTTGAGTAGTATTTGCGAAGAGAGAGTCTCATTGATTGAAGGCCTTCCAACCAATTATCTTTGGACTTCATAGAACCCATAAGTAAGTGAAAACTGATTGCAGTTCTCCCCGAGCCAATACAATGGAAAGACAGATACTTGGAGTTGGCTTGTGCAAGCTTATCTATTTGAAAACTATGGAGCCCAGAGACAAAGTGACCTAGTCAGTGACAGTGCGCATGGCTGTATCCACATCTGTAAGTTGCCAGCAACAAATGTCGTCACAGCTGTCAGGCCCCACCATGGCGGCATCTAGCCTATGAATGGGGGAGGAGGGCAGGAAGAACACCAAACCAAACCACAGGGAAGACGCAGCTCAGCCTGCACAGAGGCACAGACTGGAACACTGACTCATACGGTCCTGACCCAAAGCAGAGCCAACCTATCTTTTTTCCCCACTCCCTCCATCATTTTGGCTGAACAACATGAAATCGGTCACTCTACCAAGCCAGCTACCTGTCTATGTATCTGCACTATCTGTAAGATGATAGATATAAATGCATTTCATTTTTATTTGTTCAACTCCTCCTCCCTTTTTAAGGTCCGGCTGTCCTGTTTTGGAAATAACTTCACCTTCCTCTGAACAACCACAGTATCCTCTGCCTACAGCCTTTGATACACGAATCTATCTTTCTATCTTATGTTACATTTGGTGATATTCGTGTCTTACTTCTGTCTGTAGAGTATACCATTTCTTGAGGATAAATATCTGTATTCCTTCTCTCTGTCCCTCTCTCTCTCTACAGCACCTAATTTTGTTTATCTAGAAGATGACCAACAAATGGTGAACGACTGATGGATGAATAAATAACTTAGACTAAATAAATACAAGGCTTCACTTATTATATAGAAAAGCCCTTGTTCCACTCATGCAGGTAAGATGTGTGGTATGACAGAGCGGGCGTGGCCTGGGCGTGCGTGGAAAACAAATATCAGGAGCTCAGAGAGAACAAACTGCAAAATTCCAAGGTCTCTTCTATCTGCAGATTCCCCTTCTCCTGAAATTACTTCTTGCCACAATGATATAGGGCTCACACTGCTCACTGGGATACACAATCCATCTTCAGAAACCCGTAGTCACAGGAAAAAGGGGAGAGGAGGAAAAACAATCCCCAAGTACATTTCACCGTTGGTTTTGATCCCCAGCCAAGGCCTTCCACCTGCAGAGATCTCCCAACTATCACATTCCTACTGCTCTGGCCGATAACGAAGATAATTGTTTCATCCACTTTGTCAAAGCTGAAATGAAAAGAGGGCAAAGCAAAATGATGCCGTCGTAAATCACGGGGCTGAGACAGGAAAAGAGGGACAAGATAGCGACTTCATTAAGGGTTATGTATTGTGCCATTAAGTTGGCGGGGGGTCACCTTTCATGTCACACTGGCCTCTGTGATGCATTGCCAGCTCTTCTTTCCAATAAAATTAAACGGAGATGTAAAACTGATTAGGGCCATGTTTGCTTCAGCCCGTGGCAAAGGGAATGGTACAGGGAATAATTGATATAAGATTGCAACTGATGCATAATGGCAGCAATTTCTCTTCCTGGTCATTTCATTGCTGACCTTGCCCATTAAAATAAGCCCAGCTGCCTCAGAGAAAGAGACACTTCATTTCCCATCACCCAACAACCCTACGGCAGCCCCCCGTCCCCCTGACCACTGGCCCTCACCAAAACAACAGAACTAGAAATACTGCGAGCTGGAGTTTGGGGGGAGTAGCTGGTTCACATGGTTATGCACCGTGGAGCCTTAATGCCAATGTTAGCATTTGTCTGAACTCCTTGACTTCCCAACAGGCGGCAGGCGATTCTCCACTAGCGTTTAGACACCGCCATGCTGAAAACCAGATTATTGGCCTGCTTGGTCTGAGCCTCGGACTCAACATCGGGGACTCCTCTGTGTGTTCTCGGTCATTGCTGAGATACGGAAGCTGCTATAGACCTAAAAGGGTCTGACTTTATCCTCACAATCCCAAATTCTGCCTTAACAATGGTTTATGAACTCAACAATGTAGACAACCTCCATGGGATCGAACTTTACCCACTTCTCAGTCAACAAACAATTACTGAGGTCCATCAGGCACCAAGCACTGTGCTGTAACATTGAGAATAGGGTGGTGAGCCAGGCAGCCATGCTTCTGCCTGCACGGGGCTCACAATCAGCTGGTACTTTCCAATGGACTAATAGCAATAGTTCCCATTGGGTTGAACGTTTACTATGAGCCAAGCGTGTTCTATGTAATTTACATCTATTAACTCATGTAATCTTTGTAACAACAAGAGAATGGTTTTTACTTTATCTCTGTTTTAGAGATGAGGAAACAAGGGAAGACAGAAGCTATGACCTTTGCCCTGGGGCACATGAGGCATGCGTACTGGAAGCAGGATTTCAGGTGCGGTGAGCTGAAGCCAGGAACGAAGCATGAAGGGAAATATCTTCTTACTATTTTCTGTTTTTTCTCTATCTTCTCCCCACCCCTATCGAGTCCCTGATGTATTTTATTCAGCCTTTGAGAAGAAAGAGTATGTGTTTATCAAACGGAACTCCATGAGAGGTTTCTGTTATCCTATACATTAGGACAGCCAATGAAAAAATGCCATTTCTATCCCAGTTTATAAGCATTTTATATCATGTGATCTAGGATCCTACAGAGTTTTCTATTTATTTCACTTGATGTCTGAAGTTGGGATGTTATGGCACATATAGGAAAATGGGCAATGCTTATCTACCCAGCACTCAAGCTTTATATCTGAATCTACTGTTGGCATCAAGATGATGACAAGTAGTAGAGAAAAAAATACTGGCACACGGGGCCAAGCTTCGGCCATGGCCGTGACCTTCCTGGCGTTATTGGCTCTGCCTCCATGTTCTCAGCCTCACAGAAGGGGAGGGGACAGCAGGATCTATGATCCTCTTGCCATTGTCTTGAGGAATCACAGCAGTGAAACACACATATCAATATGACCTCATTTTCATATTCACTAAACATGTATGACCTCATTGTCCCAGTGACCTCCCCAACCAGGGGAGGGAGATCTATTTTTCCCAGACTCACTTACCAGACTTGCAAAACCTTGATCTGTCTGTCTAACTGTCTGTCTGTCTTGCACCACTTCCTCAACTCTGACGGAGTCCAGGGTTACAGCAACGTTGAGTGGGAAGACTGAAAATGACAAACAACAGACCCTCTGCCAAAAAAAAAAAAAAAAAAAGGCGATTAGACCAGAAATGGACTAAGTTAAAGCAGACTAGTTCCACCTACACATCTAACTGTGACTCTGTCCCTCAGGAAGGAGGCAAAGGCTTTGTATAAAGGAAGACAGGGACAGTGCACATTTCCTGCTTGATGACTCACACAATGTGGAAGGAGAGACCCCAGCCACCCTCCCACAAACAACAGATGAAAAACACATGCTAAGCAAGTAGAGGCCTGTCATTTCCCTCCTCCTCGTCCTCTCCTGCCCACCACCTCCGTCTCCTGTGCCAGACCCCAGGTCCCTGTGCTGGACAGTCCAATGATCAACTTTGTCAACGTCAGAGTGAGGAAAGCAAGACATGGCGGCTGCAGCGATGGGACGCCACTGAATGTGAACTTCCCCATGGCTCTGGGTTTTTCCACACCCGAAGACAAGGAGGGGAAAACCTCTTCTTCGCCCCAACCACTTTAGTAAATAATTTTTCATTTATGTGGCACATCATAGCTTACATAGCACTGCCGTCATTAATGATGGATAATCCCTAAGACACTTTCGTGAGGTGAGTGTTGTGATCCCCACTTTCCAAACAAGAAACCCCAGGCTCAGGAGGTACCCTAGGCCATTCGGCACTGAGGTCACAGAGCCTCCCTGGAGGGTTGGATGATTTGCTTCCAGATGAAAAGAATTCCCATGACGCCATGGGAGAAAAAGCAAATTTGCCAAAATACGGTTTGCGTGGTAGCGATCATGTCACACCCGTCTCCCCGACCCCATAAATGGCCAAGGAGATAGGTGGGAGCCTCAGCCTCCCACCCTCGCCCCATACCTGCCTTTAATGCTCTCAGGAAGCTGGGACCTGGCTCTCCCTTCTGCTATGCCGGCTGGCAGGACTCACCTGAGGCGGCCCCCCGATGGTAATGCCCATGGCCAGAAGCTGCTGAGGGCCAATGGCTTACACTGCTCCCTTAGAAGAATTAAGATGAATGGGAGACGCCGATTGTTAAGATTCCTCATTAAGGAAAGAGTAATTATCCTTACCTTGAAGTGGGTCCTGCACAGAGCAGACCTGGATTGGGCTCACTGCCTCACCTTTCCTGGAGCGGTGGTACCAAAAGATGGCGGCCTGGCCAACTCCCCTGTCCAGTCCAATTGATACTTGTGTGAACAAAGGGTGGCCTCGTGACCAAAAAAAAAAAAAAAAAAGTTCAAGTAAGAATATAGGAAGAAAATGCCTAAAATTGGAGAATTCATCTGAACAAAACAGATGGGCGCCTCATGACAAGCAATGCCTTAAAGGAAAACGAACTTTTATTATTCAGTCAGCAAACACAAGCTTTAGCTCCTAGCAATGTACTTACTAGGTGGGAGGAAATGGAAAGATGAACGATGGGGTGCCTGGGTGGCTCAGTCGGTTGACCGTCCGACTTCAGCTCAGGTCATGATCTCGCAGTCTGTGAGTTCGAGCCCCGCGTCGGGCTCTGTGCTGACAGCTCAGAGCCTGGAGCCTACTTCGGATTCTGTGTCTCGTTCTCCCTCTGCCCCTCCCCTGCTCGCACTCTGTCTCTGTCTCTCTCAAAAATAAATAAACATTAAAAAAAAAAGGAAGAAAGATGAACGAGATGCTCCTCTTGCCCTGACAGAGCCCTACTAAGTGTCCCTCGACACCTGCCAAGAGTTACTGTACCTCCGTCGTGAGCAGACGCCTGCCCTGTGCCTCCTTGTGACAGCTGGAGCCAGAAAGAATGTGGAGAAACAAACTGGACTTTTCACAAGGCCCTTCTCACCAAAATTCCCAAAGCCAACATGGTGCCCAATCCCTGCAAACCACCGAAGAGTGCCTTCTCCTGGGGCCTTATTTAATTTGCCTAAAATGATTGTGATCCATGAGGCCAGAGTACTGTACCTGAATTCAGGCATGCATTAGCCAGCTTGTGTGCTGTCCACAGGCCGTCTCCCCTCCCAGCCCTCAGTTTCCCCTCAGGGCCAGATCTCCATCAAGGGTTTCTGGTTATGTTCCCGGTTGCCCTAAGATTCTGTTGAGGCACAACGACATCCACCATAGCTTGTGAGGAGGCTGAGGGCTGGGCTCTGAACCTCCCAGACACTCCGTCCAAAGAGACAGCCTGGCTTACCTCTGTTGGTCACACTGGATAAGACGCAGCTTGCATTTGGAGAAAGGGATTTTTTTGGTAAAACCGAAAACAACTTTTGAAAACCACTGAAAAGATTATCTGAGGTACTTTCCAGCACCTGTATCTTGTGACATGTGTATTTACTGGGATTAAATTTCGACTCATATAGGATTCACTCTAACGGCTAGTAAAATCTCTCCAAACTTCCCTTTTACCTCTTCCTGGGAGTGTCCTTCAAGAAAAACAGCAGAACCAAGGCTTTCAATCTCCCTGGCCATGTAATTAACCACTATTTACCCATTTGGCAAATATTTACTAAGTAACTACTATGTGCGGAGCCTTGCGCCAGCTAATGAGTTAGCTCCCTCCCCGGCATCAGGTGGTGTGGAAACTCCCCACAGTCTGGACTTTGGGTCAGACTGACCTGGGCTCCAGGTCTGGCTCATTATTGGTGTAACCACAGGAGGTGGCTCAACTCTTTCCGAGCCGTAGTGTCTATAAAAATACTGTTGTGACATTATTGCTAAAAGTACAGTGTAGTCTGTGTGAAAACACTTAACACATAGTACGTGCTCACAGAATGTCAATGATTAGTACTTTCATTGAGTTGAATGGCTCATTGTCTCTCACCTGAACTCCTCAGCTCTCCATAAACTGGCCTTTCTGACGCCAAAGGTAGCCTTCCACTCCTTCCTTTTCCTTCCACCAGAGGGATCTTGCTCCATCCCCTGAATTCCTATTCATGCTTTAAGGCAAAATTCAAATGCCATCTTCCCCGTGAAGACTTTCTTAATTCTCAGAAACAGAAGGAAATTTCCATATCTCCAGTGCGTATTTCCATTTTCCCAAGGTAGCACTTAATGCCTTGTATTCATTGATTATTCAACAAATATTTGTCCAGTGACTACTAGGTGCCAACCTGTCCCAGGCCCTGAGATGTGTGTCCTTCCCTACACCCAGAGAATTTGGGGGAGCAGGATCCCTAAATCATTCAGTGGCCCAAGGGGCTCATCCAATGTGCTTCATATGAGTTTTCTCAAAGAATGGATAACAGGTGACTCTGTAGCTATACTTAGATCTCTAGATCAACAACAGTGGAGGTCCAAGAGGCTTCTTCAGACTGTGGGCTGAGAATCCACAGAGAAAGGCTGGCAGAATCTTGGGTTGACTCTCCCAATCTGTCTGCTGCCTCATCCCAGCCCTCGCCTCCGTGCTCTCTCTCTACTACCTGTATCTGCCATTAGAAACCAAGGCAAAAAAAAGGGAAAAACAGAGAAGACAAAAGAAGACACGGTTGTATTGTAAAAGTTAATAAAATGTTTAAAGTTGAAAATTTAATGAACTGGTAGAAGCCTATGGAGATTTAGAGAACCCTGGGAAAATGTCACGTACACACACCTGGGTCCTCTGGCCACTTCAGCCACTTGGATCAGGCCAATGGACAAAACCCAAGGAAAGGTTACGGCTCCAGACTTTCTCCAAGAGGATATCCACAAGGATTTATGTTTCTGCTCAAGCCCCTCTCATCTTGTAGCATTTGGAAAAGACATCATAGGAGCCAGCCCAGGCCCCAAGGGAATAGAAGCAAAAGTGGGAAAGGAACAAAGAGAGCTCGCTGACAGGTGACCGGCCTTCTCCCAGGAGGACTTCCTCCTCTCACGCTCCTCTGCCATTTAAGGCAGAGCCAAGGAACAAAAGAAAAGGGAAGGGATTAAGTGGCTGAAGTGTTAAAGTCACAGAATCACATCATCGGCTGGTGGCATTGTCCAGAAGCTGGTGGTTACAGGCAGAGACATAGGTATAGCATCCAGCGGGATCATTGGGCTGGTGCAGGTGCCAGGTCAAAGGTCAGCTCTTCCAGACAGCTGCGGTCCACGGGGAAGTGTGCCCACATGTTGCCGGTGGGCATGGGTGTCCACAGTCCTGGATGCCCATGCAGTCACAGAGTACTGTTCCAGGTTTGCTAGGTTTCCAGGGTCCTTCTTAGCTGAATGACAGCTGGTGATGAGTACTGTTCCAGGTTTGCTAGGTTTCCAGGGTCCTTCTTAGCTGAATGACAGCTGGTGGTGAGTTAGGGAGAGCCAAAAAGGGGAAGACAAATGAACCAAACATTTCCAAGGTGGCTTGAAGCTGAGCAAACCCAGAACCCCCAGAGCAGGTTGCCTTTGCCCAAGAGAGATGTCTTAGAAGAGCTGCCATCAAGTGTGACATTGGAGAGCCATCTGAGGGCTCAGAGGAGTGGGCGCAAAGAGCTCTGTACCTTGACTCTTGCCAAATCCTTTGAGTCAAGGATGACATCTGTACTTCTCACACAGCACAGTGCCCAGTGCAGAGCCAATGCTACGCAGGGACTTAAATGAATGAATGAATGAGTGGGTGGATGCATGAGATCAGAGTGAAAGGTGTTCTGGTAAAAAGCATGAGAGCAGGGGTCCCTGGGTGGCTCAGTCGATTAAGCGTCCGACTTCGGCTCAGGTCACGATCTCTCGGTTCGTGGGTTTGAGGCCTGCATCGGGCTCTGTGCTGATGGTTCAGAGCCTGGAGCCTGCTTCAGATTTTGTGTCTCCCTCTCTCTCTGCCCCTCCCCTGCTGACATTCTGTCTCTGTCTCAAAAATAAATAAACATTAAAAGAAATTTAAATAAAGAAAAAGCATGACAGCTGTGTAGGGAGTGGAGAAAAGGGGAGGTAGGAGGGACCAGAGGAGCTGGATAGGCTGAGCTGAAATTGCACATTATGGTCACTTACTGATTTGCAAGACCCTGGAGGACTCCAGAGACCTAAGACAGGCCTGTCTTCAGGGAGCGTCAGACCCCCAGCAGAGGGACAACATGCATACAAATCATAGCAAACAAAAACAGTGGTCACAGCACAAATAAAACACTAGCAAAAGGACCTCAGTAAAGGAACAGCTCGGTGTCAGCAGGAAATCTCCCCCAGTTGTGAGGGCTAAGGAGGTGCAAAGAAGCCCAGCCACCCCAGTGGCCCTGGCGAGAAGCCTTCTCCCCCTCAAGCTGCAGGAGGGACTCTGGAACCCACAGCTTCACCACCCCCACCCCCGTCTGTCCACCTCTCCCTGGGCTCCCCGAGCCCGCCTGCTTGCCCTGCCGACTCAGAGAGAGCCAGGCAGGGATAGTGGAGGGATTTTTCTTAATGTCTTTCTATAGATGAGTTAATGTAAAGGCTTTCCAACATAAGCATGTTTTTCTGTTCCTTCTCTCTGACCTTGGCATTTTCTTTCTCCATTCCAGGCTCGGCGCTGTCCTGTGGCCAGGTTTGCCTCTCATTTGTCAATGTTATTATTGAATTTTCAAATGCCAGTAGTACACATAAATCAATGGCTTTCTTCTCCCTACTGGCATCTCTCTGCCACATGTGGTCATTCATTTTTTTAATAAGTCCTCCTCTCCTTTCACCCATTTATAAAAATGCATCTTGTTCCCCCACCACCGTCCATCACTCGGGGAGCCTGGCTATTTGTTGCCCCTGAGTGCTTATTCATCAACGTTTTCAAAAGCAAAATCACTCTTCGCCTCCTGCCCTTATTATGCCATCAATCTTGACCAGGGGATCAATAAACTTCGCTTTTGCAATTTCCACCCCCCCCCCACCTTCCTGAGCTGACTCTCTCCAAAGTGCAGTCTTTTTATTTACATTTTTAACTGATCATCAGCAGATGGGGGGACGGTGGTGTCAGGGAGGCGAAGGGCTTTCATTTGCTCCCGAGGCAGCAATAACCATCCATGCATCGGTCATTTAACACGGTAACCCAGCGAAATTGATACTCGACTCTTCCCTGCCCGGGGTCCACCCACGTAAATCATAACCTGGGGAAACAAAAGCCCTGCCTGAGCAGTGTGTCTTACAGCCAGGCATTCAGGGGACTAGGTGGAGGGAGTCACCTGCCCAAGCCTCATTGGAGGAGAGGCACACTGGTTTCCAGGAATTTCTTAGCATTGTTTTATACGTGTTAAGGGACAATTAAAATGGAAGGATCTAAAGGGGTAAGAAAAGGGTGGAAAGCTGAATTTAAAATGGGCAGATGTATCAGACCTGGCTGACCAAGGGGCCTTGACTTGACTGGCCCATTGAATTTCCTCTAGGTTCGTAGACACACCAAGCTCCCAGGGCCCCTGCCCGTTCTGTTCATGCCTGCATGGAAAGAGCGATCTTCAAATTCGAGGCACACATGGGGACAAGGAAGCTGCTTAGGAAGTCAGAGGCTATTTTTGACCCCACTCTAAAAAAGACTTCCTCCAGTCTTAATTAAAACACAGGTAAGGGGGCGCCTGGGTCGTTCAGTCGCTTAAGCGTCATACTAGATTCTGGCTCAAGTCGTGATCTCACAGCTCATGGGTTTGAGCCCTCCGCTGGGCTCTATGCTGACAGTGTGGAGCCTGCCTGGGATTCTCTCTCTCTCCCTCTCTCTCTGCCTTTTCCTTACTTGCACTGTCTCTCTCTCAAAATAAATAAATAAACTTAAAAAAATGTAAAACACAGGTAAGATGAGAAGGATTACACGGCCCAATATTCAGTGAAGATTCAAGCATGGTGTCCAATCCTGCCTTGGTTTTCCCACTACTGTTTCAACTATCAAACTGCTCTGGGGCTTCTGGGGAATGTAGCTGGTGAGGCTCGTCAGGAAGCTTGCAAGGTAATCACTGTGACCTGTATGCTGTTCACTGGGCCCTTCCTCTCACATCTAGTTCCTCGGCCTAATGAAGAATAGCACGGGCTAAAGGAAGTTGGGGAAGAGAATTTGTGCTCCTCATGTCTTCTCTGCGTCAGTGCTTTCCACACACTATTAGGTATTGCAGTACCTAATGTTAACCAAGTCCCCAGGGGTCATCTGACTCTCTCCAGGCAGGACCTCAAAGGGGCTCGTTAGGGATCACCTGCATGTGATCACAGGGTTTGTTCACAGGAAGTGCAGGGTCCCTGAGGAGAGGAGTCCCAGGGGCCCAGCATCTAGTACCCAGCAGGGCTACCAGAGAGAGCAACGCATCGAATGCCAGAGGTTGAACCCCAAGCTGAAGTGGGGCATCCATTGTTCTTGGGGAAGTCCCTCCCCCTTTCTGAGCCTCAGTTTCCTCAGCTCCAAAACTGAGGAGTTGGACTTGATAACACTTCCTCTAGATGAGAAATTTCTGTAACTCTTTCAGTGCTTTCCCTGGATTCTCCGTGCCAGCCAGCAGCCTGCAATACACAGTGCCGACCAGAGTGTGGCACTGCTGGAAGCCAAGTCCTAACTGCCCTCAGCTCCGTTGGACCCAAGGGGCCTCGGGATCAGATTTTGCAACAGGCACTTGACAAATGAGTGCTGACTTCTCTCTTCAGTCTCCTGAGCTATAATAGAGGAGTAATAAGATTGGTGAAGACACTGATTTGGGGGCTTTAGATTTGTGAATTCTTTTTTTATTTTTTATTTTTTGGAGAAGTAAAAATTTTAAAGGAAAATTCTTCAATAGATAAAATCCTCTGCATCTAATGTCCCATTGGCAATTTCTTATTTGGCAAGATCCAAACCCTAAAGAAACCTACCATAGGCTTTCACCACGATGTCACAAGGAAAGGACATTTTAAACTCCCCAGAGTTTAAAAAGAATATAATTCACTATCGACTGACTCCAAAACCACAGATAACTCTGTGGAACCACCAAACAGCCTATCCACCGATCAAATTAAAAAAGACATATTGTCTCTGAGGAGAGAGAGGGGTGGTAGCGATCACGTTACCCACCGCTGAGCCCCATCTATGCAGAGCGGACAGCTCGGTAATTGACTATGTGTGCATTACCCTGTGTTCCTTTCGTTGTTGTTCTGTGCTTAAATTTCTGTCCCTTCGATGAGACTATGCGTCCTGTAGTACCTTGGGTTTTTCCTCCCCAAGTCGAATTAGTCTTGTTACCTGGGCTGTGCCTATCTGAGATCTGAGGGTGAGCTCATTCCCATGGCTGAACTGAGACAGATGGTAAGAGTGAGCTGAGGTGGAAGTAAGTGATGGGCTCTTGGGGTCACGTCAGTGGAACCAATGGGATGTACGGGGAGCCAGATCCGGAGCTCTGGGCACGCCCCCTGGAGGCTTGCTCGGCCACTTCCTGGTCACCCCGGAGCCCACAGCTGCAGAACGTCTAGACACAGCTAGGGGGTGGGATGAGGGGAGGCTGAGGGCCCTGGAGAAAATAGAGGTTCTGACCAGAGACTTCTAGAAACACGACTGCCTGTCCCTCGCTCACCTCGTGAGGGTGACGTAACAATAAACAAGGCTTTCAAACAATTAATGCAGGCTCCAAAATGGCTGACCTTAGCGAACACAGCGGAAGATGCTGGCTCATCAGCTCTGTGCTGTTCCAAGTTAAGCCCAGAAAAGGCACTCTACAAATACACAAGTTTGCCTGAATGCTCTCCAAGCCGTCAATCTCCGGGCTGCTCCAGGGCCGGGCACCAGGCTTATGTAACTTCAACTGTTTTGCTAATAGGCCAGAAATAAACAATGAGTGACTGGTCATTTTTAAAAGCCAGCTCCCCTGCAAAGGGAAAGGGAGGCGAAGCCAAGGGGCCGAGGGAGGAAGTGCCTGCCAAGTTAATAAATACAAACCCAAATCTCCAACATTTTGTGGTTTGACACTTAATTGATTAACTAATTTGAGGCAACAAGATTTAGTGTTCCTGCAGATTAGTGTCGAAGGGGTAATTATAGCGAAAGCTCCCATCTCTGAAGACCGTGGCAGCAGCAACTCCACATGGGCCAAACCTGCATTAAAGCCCACATATTACAGCCGATAGATACAAAAGGGTTTTTGGAACACGTCCCTCTTCGGCTCTGCTCGCTCACATTGCTCTGGAAAGGTCATTTGGCGCCTTATCAGCATAGACAAAATCCCCTGCCTGTAATGTATGTGTTTATTCTCAAATTAAATATATTAATGTATTATTTGTTCTTAAAATGTCATGGAATAGATAGCGAGCTTAGCCCTCCTGGCAGACCTTTGAAGCTTAAAGAGTAATGTAATAATAGTACATTAATCCATAGGCCGTTCAGTCATCTCCCTGCGGAGGTCCCAGACACTGGTACATGCGCTCCACAACTCGGGATTTGCTGCCCGTGATTGTTAAGAGTCCGTTTCTCGAACAAGGGGAGGCTTCGCGGAGGGAGCTCTGCTGAAGCTGGAAGGGCACGGCCCCTCCATTATTTAGGTGGAGAAGTCCTACCTTGGACTTGAAAACCGGCAGTGGCCTCCATGCCCCGGGGTTAAAAACAATTTCGGGGAAATTGGAGGGTAAGCCTTGAGGAAAAGGAACTCTATTTTTCTGTCAGTCGCCTCTGGCCAAGTCTTCCCAGGAAATGGTTTTCCGGGCAGGTCTGAATGTGCCCAGCGCTCCTAGCTCAGGGAGAACCCCAGGAGTGGTAAATGCAACCACAGTTACTACAAGAACATGCAGTGCTTAGGGGGGGGGTCTTGAGGCAGCGGGTGCTGCCCATGCCCAGTGTTGAGGGGTGTGAGGGGAAGGAGGGTAGAGGAGACCTTGAAACCCAACCACACTTGCATGTGGTCCGGCAAACAAACAAACAGATATACAAAAACCAAGTTCTGCTTAAGTACTCCTGAAGCAATGTTACCTTCATCCTTAGCCTACTCTGGTCCTCTTAGTTCTGGCATTCATAGCCCCAGTCCTGCTGGACATCGAACTTGATTCTGGTTTCATCCCAGCTCCCGCCTAATCCTAGCCTGATAGCTCTCTTTTATGTATCCGCCTGCAGTCCTGACCTTGGACTCCTGGTTTGTTTGTCATGAGTGCTCCCAGCTAAACACTGCTCTCCCTTCCTTCTCTGGTTTGACTGTTGGCCTTATCCATACTGAGTAGTTGTGTTTTGTTTAGATGGGGCTCCCTGGAAAGTGACTGTGAGATGCACATAATTTATTAGGCTGTAGTCTCTGGATGTCTCCAGAGACAAGGAAGCCAGGAAGGCATGATTGGATAGAGGGAAAAACTGATCCACAGTTGAGGTCTCAACCAGTTCTGGAGCTCCGGATCTTGGACGACCCTTGAGAACTGTGCCAAACTGAGGCAAAGAAACCAGGCCTTTCTATCGCTGCACTAGTGAGTCATTAGTTACCCCCTGGAGAAGGCGTGACTTTGGGCATAGCAGTTCCCTGCTGCCTAGGGTAATTCTCGGGGACTATGCACCCACAGCTGCGAGCTGTCGGCAGCCTGAGCTCCAGCAGCTGACAGATGGATGCGTTGGGAGGGAGGGCACTTCCCGGGATAAGCTTCTCAGCATTCACTCCATGTGGTGCTCCTTTGGGTCTCTCTGGACTATACTTTCACCTTTTCCTGAGAAATTCACCTCCTTTCTATGCTAACCAATGGGTCCAGCCCTCTGCTGCCCTCTAGTGGCTACAGATCCAACTACCCTGACCCAGATGGCCCAGTGCTGGTCTCCGTTGACCAATGTATCTCGCAAGTTGATGAGCGCCAAGCTCTTCTCACAAGAAAGTTGGCACTAGCAAGACACTGAAATGTCACTGGCACTGAATGAAAAGTGTCATTTTACACTTTTTTTTCTTCTACTCCTCCTGCCACTAGGTCTTCACTTCCTTCAGTCTGGAGGGCTTTGTGGTCTGTAAGACACTCCTGATTAAAACAAAATACCCTTAGGACTCTTGGCAACATCTTCCATTATTAAATAACTCTTTGGTAGTAGTCATTGAAAGCAAAGTCTTTCAGGGAATAGAATGTGAGATGCAAGGGAAGGATTAAATATAGACATTCACCATTTCAGTATTGCCAAGAGCTGTCCAGGCAGACTGGGTGACATTCCTTGCTTCGCAAACTATGGGAACACAGTTCCTCAGGATGGAACGAGTGTGAGGTTTGGAGTTACTGGATCTTGCCTCCCAAGTCTGGACCCTGCCATTCACTGACTGTGTAGTATTGACTGAATCACTCAACCAGGATCAGTTTCTGCATCTGCAGAATATGACAATGCCGACCCAACAAGTTGTTTGCAAGAAATTAAATTAGGTACACATGTCAAAGGACTTTCACAAAGCATTGTGGCATCACTAGTTTCTGCCAGAGACCAATTTCAGGACATTTTCTGATGCACCCCACAAGGTTCCACGTTCACTGAATACTACAGATCCCAGACGGTCATTCCAATGGCTCTTGGATTCATGGGAGGTCCTCTGGTGAGAAAAAAAAATGATTTTTTTTACAGCAGTGACCAAAATACCTGAAGAACAGACAGTTATAAAGATAATTGAGTAGAAAGATACAAACTTTACAGCGAGCCTTACTATATCTTTGTTTATTCATAAAGTTACTTCCTGCTGCAAAGGCAAAAGGGAGTGATTTGGGGACCGGTGTGGTGTTCTACCGGCTTCCAGCAAGTATGTCAGCTGGAGCTGAGACCAGTGCACTCACATCAGAGAGGCTCACTTTCCTCAGCATGTGATACCTTAAATGGAAAGCCAACTGTGCCTTTTCTCTTTTTAATGCAGGAGAGATTTCTAGAACACAACTGAATCATCAGACTGTTGAGACATATTGAGAGAATGTTTTCAATCAATAATGGATTTCAAACAAGTGAAGTCAGTGGGCAAATTAGGTGCTAAGGACTGGGTGTCTGGAGGTAGAGTCATTACTGAGACTTCCTAAGGAAAAACCAAAGTCACAGTGGCATTATCTCTCTCTGACAGAGTCAAGACACTAAGGAAATATTGTAACCCCCATATGCCATCTTCGTAAGAAATTTTGTAAATTAAGTTTTAAACTACCTCTTGAGTTTTCCCATACATGTGTAAGCTTACATGTCCACACGTACATATATGCTACCTCACATATATGCTGAATACTTAACCGATGGCAACATATATTAGGAGTGCAGGCAAGAATCGGGAAATAGGTAGAAAGATACCTCTGTAAAACTAAAATACATATCACAGAATCAAGCTTTTAATGGGATTACATGGTGTCTTACTCGGTCTAGATATTAGAAAGTTGGAGGGGAAATAAAGTGAAAAGCAACGAGAAAAATAAGAAACTGAAAATGTGTGTGTGTGTGTGAGAGAGAGAGAGAGAGAGCGCGCGAGAGAGCGAGAGAGAGAGAGAGAGAGAAAGAGAGAGAGAGAGAAAGAGAGAGACCCCAGAGTACTACTTTTACTGAAGAAATGAAGAAATGTCTTACAGCTAGAACTTAGGTGCACATTTCGTACAGAAGTGAATGAAAGACTAAATGCTGATATCCATTTGCACCGAAGTCCGCTCTATGACCCTTGAGGTTCTTCTTAGAATTCCCCAGTATAATAAGCAGTCACAGAGGTAGAGCAGACACAGGAAATGACATTATTCATTGAGAGATAAGAAGCCATTTTTGCTGATTTCACAGATGGAGTCACAGGCTCCTTGGGTTTGCCTTCCTAGACATCCTCTACATTTCAATTTTCTTTCACAGCCAATGGGAAGTTATATGAGCACGTGTCAAGTATCTGGAGACAATGGTGAAAGGCACTATCTTAATGCATTATCTCCTTTCTAATGTGGACAGCATGGGGACCACCTGGAACACAAGAGCTTCGGTCTCCATGGCAATAAGCAAAGCTGACTGTTGTAAAAGGTTCTGGGGGATATTTGCCCACTTTGCCCTGTGTCACCTCCACAGCTGTGGGGACTCCAGGGGGCTGGACTGAACTCCAGCGGAGGCGGGCCAACTGGAAAGTGGGCCTTATTAAAAACTAGAGAACAGGGCAGCATTAGAGGGGAAAAAATGATAATGTTTTCTTTTTCCCTTCAGCAGGCCTTTCTGAACCTGGACTTTGCATAATAATAGAGACTCCAGGGTAATCTAAACCAAGGGCGATCATCCAAGTCACCTTGCCAGCCAAGCTTGAAAAAGAGCTGTCCAGAAATAGCAAGATGGCAGCCCCGTAGCTGGCGGTGAGCAAGTCTGCGTGATGGCCCAGGGTGGGAGAGAAGTCCTTCCCTCCCTAACCCTTGTTCGTGGAACCATAAAGGTCACGGAGAAAACAGGCTGGGATCCTTTCCTCCTGTTCCTGTAATGGTATTAGCAACGACTCTTTCTTACTCAATCGCACTCCCAAAGGATTTTCAATAAACTTTTTATGTGCCATAACTGTTACATTAAATAAAGCTGAAAGTATTGAGTAAACCGACTGTAAATCACTTTAGATGCCTTGGAATTACATTAAGTGTGAGAATTATGGATCTTTTGCTGCTTGCAGAAACAGAGAAACGACAGAGCCAGGGAGTTTTATGCTGCCAGCCTTTTGAAGATTTTTTTAATTATTTCTTTATGCTCCACGACAGCCATCTCTCATAAATGACTTGTTCAGGGACAAAGTGAGAGTGAGGAGGAACAGGGGGTGCAGTTGGGGTGCGGGTGGAGAAAAGACACACTCAGCCCTGAGGAACACAGAGAGAGCCCTGGCTCTTCTCTCTCTTTCAGTCACAACAGGCTTAAACTTTTCTTTCTTTCCTTTTTTTTTTTTTTTAACTTTCAGGTTTGTACATTTTTAATTAAAAGGAGACAGACGTGGTCCAAACAGATTTTGCAGAGTGCGTGTACGCGGTCGTGAACATGTTCTTTTCCTGGATTTCCAAGGCCTTTTCCATTCAAATCTCACAGCTGTTCTTCTTGTGAAGTTAAAAGCCCTGCTTTTATGGCATTCATGTTCAACAGTCTTCCCAAGGCCCCTACAGGGTCAGATCTGTGTTTTAAAAGGACTTGTCAGACTCATGAAAGCAGAGGAAGTTTGGAGAGCTTGTTGATAAAAACAGAAACCTCTCAGACTGATATTCCCCAGCACCCCTTTTGATGTCAGAGCAGGTTTGGTTTTGTTTGGAAAAAACCGTTAAGGCTGCTGTCCAACCGGCCCGAGAGGTTTCTCCCAATGACCAGTTCAGTGACAAGATTATAATCTGGGGCTTGTGACATCAAGGACCATTGCTGTAGTAATCAACATGGTGTCGGGAACTTAGAGGCAACTTCCTGTCAGGAAGAAGGGAGGCTAAAAGAAGTCATCATGCCTCCAGGCCAGAAGTGGGTGTGGCTAATGAATCATTCATGAAAAGTCACACAAAGACTAGAGGAGGGGGTGTGCAGAGAAGAAGCCTGAATTTTTATTCCCAATCTAACAGTAAGAAGCATTAGAAGCCAGAGGATGACAGAACGCGAAGCTAACCTACAATTCATTATCTCACCTGGACTGCTAAAGGGCATGTTAATATGGTGTAATCTGTTACTTAAAAAATTAACAGAAGAAAAGGTCTGCTTCAGCCAGTTAATTGATAGGCACTTATTGAGGATCAGGATGACACTCCCACGATCTGGGCTCATCATCTGGCCAGGGGACAAGATAGCCGCATGTTAGATAATGGAAAACAGCTGGAAAGGCTACATTGGAGGTGAGGAGCGGGGAACTAAGTCATCACAGTGGTGGGAAATTTGGAGAGGAAGACCAGAGGGAGCGGAAGTATTCGTAGGTGACGCTGAGTCTGTGCTCAAAGGATGGACTGTAGCGCACTTAGGGGGAAGGGTGTTCTGGGCAACGGAAGAACCCTGGGCATGACCACAGGACAGTGTGAGACACAGCCAGGGGAAGGAATGGGGCCAATATGGTGGAGTGGGTTGAGGGTGCGCTTGGGGCAGGTCCCGTAAGCCTAAATTAATGGGGCTTCCTACCGCATAAACAACCAAGATGATTGTGGGAGCTTCTGGGCACAGCCTTGCCACTGACCATGACACCATTTGCTCCAGCTTCAGGAGTGGCATCTGGCCCCAGCAGGAGGGTAGGGGCGAATGGCAAGGGTACATGTAGGACAAGCTGAGAGGGAACACAGTGCTGGGAGGCTGCAGAGCAAGGACGTGAACAGAGGGGGTGACACTGCCTTCCAGGGTGTGCTCCACAGCCTGTATCTCCTTGGAGGCTGTGCAGCGACACCCCAGTTAGGTCATGGAGAGTCATGTGCCTGGAGGCACTGGCCTGGGAACCCCAAGACCTGGGGTTTGACTTAGACCTTGACACTGACTGATTATGTGATTTTGAACAAATTATTTCACCTCTCCTGACCCTAGGCCCTCATCTAGGGATGGGATGATCTGGAAAGTCACTTCCAATCGTGAATCCCCCCCATGGCTATTGCCACTCTGCCTCACTCCATCCCTAAAATAACAGGCCGGAGAGAGGATAGCAGAGCCCTTGTCTTTGGCTATGTGAACAAAGGCCACATTGAGCCCTACTAGCAAAATCCATCCATACTGAATCAGAGAGAGTGCTTCTTCATTGTGGTTTCTCCACTGCTCATCAACTGGGCATATAAGCTGCTTACTTCCGGAGCCTTGATTTCTCCTTCTATGAAATGGAGATGCAGATGATGGATGGAAGTGTGAGATGTGTGAGGACAGTGATCTCCAGGGGAGCATGCTTACTCAGTATGTCCAGTTTACTCCTCTCCAGTGGCAGTGAGGGGTTGGGTGCAGGGAGGGCACTTACCCCATGACTGGGTCTGAGGGGACACAAAGCCTCCTCCCAGGTTCAGTCTAACCCCAGACGGTGCTCTCAAACCTGCAGAATTCTGAGCTACAAGGTAACTATTACTGACTTCATCACAAAGCACGCATGGATGTGTTCACATTTCAATGAACAAATGAATGAATGAATAAGAGCAAGTTAATAATGGGTCCTTAAATGTGGTGGATTCGAGTCCCATACCCAACGCTGTCCACCCCCCAGCACCCGTAATTTCTCTGTATGTGTGGAGACCTACATGTGTGAAAACTCGACACATATTTATTGGGGCCGACTCTGGGCCAGGCACTGAAGTGGCTTTGGGGACAAAAGGGTGACAGTAACAGGGTAGGGTTACATTGAAGTGAGAGTGATGGCTCTTGGATCAATTTAACACATTCAAATACAAGCATCACAGAGGACAAGGAAGATGGCTGGGGGACAAGCCCAGGGAGGAGGGGAGGGTGGTGACAGGGTGGCAGGACAGTGCAGCACAGGCGGTCAGGGAAAAGCCCTGGGCAGGAGGCCACATCCAAGCTGAGATCTCAGTGGTGAGCAGATAACACACCCAACAATCTAGTTGATATTTAGGTCCTCATCTTCCTTTCTTGGAAATTGTTCCAAATATTTGTTTTAGTTCCGTGGTCAGTGCTGTCGACTCTGCCTATGAATGGCACATTTCACATTCACTCTTACTTTAAATACATTATGTAATAATTATAAGGAACAAAAACTATTTTTTCCCCAGAGGAAGCACCTCTCTGGGCATCTGCACTTGCCTGCATGAGCACCCCCAAACCCCTCAGCTTTCCTGCAGAAGCAGTGAGGAGGGGAGGGCCAAGCCCTGCCCCCCAACAGGCAGAAAGCCTGGGCAAAACACCACACTTCACCGAGCCACGTTCTGATGAGGAAATCGTTAGCGGAAAAAAACTCCCAACGGGAACCTCTTCTGTTTTGCTGATCTTGTAAATCGTCTGAATTCAACGTGTCACAGGCATGTGTTACAATACACAAGATAATGCCCAGATTTTGTAGTGCAAAAGCGTATTAACCTTTGTGTACTCTAGCAGGGTTCCCACAAAGAACGTCTGGTAAAAACTGCGGGGCTCGTGGTAATTGCTTGCCATGTGGGTAAATGATCCAATGCTGTGTGAAGATAAGGAGAAACTGCTGAAGGCAAATCACCTGGGTTTTATTATGCTTGCCCTAAAAAATAATTAGCATGGCCTATGAAATCATACTGTGAGGGGCTGCTGGTGCTTTTTCTTTCTTTCGTTCGTTCTTTTTTTTAAATTTTTTACAAAGGGTAACTATAACCTACCTAGGTTTTCTCCTTACAAGGAGATTTGGAGTGTGTGTGTGCCTGTGTGTGTATGGGTGTGGGTGTGGGTGTTTCTGATTGTCAGAAAGAAATGAAAATGCTGAGGTTAAAATAAATACCACGTCAAAAGTAACAGGGAGGACTTAGTATAAATATCCTGAACCAACAGCTATTCCACTCACCCCACCCAAGCCAGGGCAAAGCAGTTCTCTCAACAAATATGGGCTCTAGGCTACAGATGCTTGCCCCTCCCCCATCCACTGCCATTTGCCAGCACCCTCCCATCAATGAGGGAGCACTTCCTGAGGTCCCAGTTTTCCACTGACCAGAACAGGGTCACCAGAGCTTCGGCAGGCCTCCTGGCCGTCACACTTCAGTCCACTCGGGCTGGCTTGGGCCAGGAAGCAACCTGAGAGGTCAGCATCTGGCCCGGTTCTTTTTGGAAGTAGGCACTGGAGAGTTAGGAAACATTTTACGTTAGTTCTTTTTCCAATCCAAAAAGGGGACAGAATATTCATATTCTAAAGCATAAACATCATTTTTTAGAAGTTGATTTATTTGTTTTGAGAGAGAGACAGAGAGCAAGCTGGGGAGGGGCAGAGAGAGAGAGAGAGAGAATCCCAAGCAGGCTCCGCATTGTCAGAGCAAAGTCCGATGTGGAGCTCGAACTCGCAAACCGTGAGCTCATGACCTGAGGTGAAACCAGGAGTCGGATGCTCAACCAGCTGAGCCACCCAGTACCCCTAATTTTTTTAAGTAGTCTTCATGCCCAGCGTGGATCCCAACTCTCAATGTTGGGCTTGAACTCACGACCCTGAGCTCAAGGCCTGAGCTAAGATCTAGAGTCAGACGCTTAACTGATTGAGCCACCCAGGGGCCCCTATACATAATTTTTTAATTAAACAGAAATAACTTTTCTCAAAGATTCTACCCTTACAGATACATTTTCCTTTTTAAGCACATAGATCAGGTTTCAGATCATGCATGTGATAAGTAAAAGTCATGTTTTGATTGTTAGTTCCCTAAAATGTCTGGACATAAAAATCTCAGGAGGAGACAGTTGGCAAAGTAGCACAGAGTGTCCTGTCCTGCTGCTTTTGCAGAGAAGGAAGGAAGCTGAACTTGGTTTCCAGCACAGCATAAGTGTGAGGCAGGGGAGGCCTGTCCATGCTCCTCGGGGTGACCACAGGTCGAAACAGCACATGGTTCAAAACAGAACCCAGAGCTGGCCAACTTCAGGAGTGTCCCTGAACACCCCTTGGCCTCAGACTTGTGATGTTTGACATTCGTATTGAGCATAGGAACTTGCAAAGTCTTTCCCTCCCCCCATCCCCTCCCCTGTTCCCTCTTCTTTCTGCTTTCAAGCACCCCAGGAGATGATGTTAGTCAGCTAGGCTGCCATCGCAAAATACCACAGACCGGCCAACTTCAACAACAGAAGTGCACTTTCTCCAGTTCTGGAAGTCAGAAGCCCAAGATCAAGGTGCCAGCCAGTCCAGTTCCTGGTGAGGGCTCCTTTCCTGGCTTGTAGACAACCACCTTTCTCTGTGTCCTCATGTGGCCTTTCCGATGAGCGTGCACAGAGGAAGCAAAAGACCTCTTTTTCTCTTTCTTGTAAATCCACCAGCTTTATCACATTAGGGTCTCCCTCCACCACCTTCATGATGTCACCTAACCTTAATTACCCCCTAAAAGCCCTATCTCTAAATACGGTCACACTGGGGGCTAGCAATCAGAATTGGGCAGGGAGTGGGGAGACACAATTCAGTTTATAGCAGAGATTAATGTTCCTACTATTATCCCTATTTTCCAGATAAGGCAAAGTTCAGAGGGGTTAACTGACTCACCGGAGGTCATCCAGCAAGAAGCTGGTAAAGCAGGGCCCATGCTCGAGGCTCACTACACCCACAGTGCTTTGTTCTAGCTCAATAATCATATGTTCCTGAGTGGTCTCCAATGATAAAAATATGGCCACCTTGTTCTTTGGGTCAACGCAAAGCAGTCCCAGGTTACCTCTGTTCCAGCCCCAGGACAGCAAGGTCTAGGACAGCAAGGTGACAGGGCAGCTCAGTGCTCCCTTCTCTCTCAGCTGGCCCCCTGTAGAGTCCCCCCCCCACCTCCTTCCTGTGGGGAACCGGAGCTCCAGAGTTTGCCTTTATGGCTTCGAGCCTTCCCTGCATAACCCGGTGAGAGCATTTCTTCATGGCCGGCCTGATAATTTATTTAGTTTTGCTAAGTGTTCCCTTACAGGGAAAGGGAAAGGGGGAGGGGTGAAAAGGAAGATGAGTCGCTGTCTTTGAAAAGCCGACTCATAAATGTTCAGGTACGTTCCTTTTTCTGTCGGCTAAGCAGCTCTCCCAGCCAAAAAAATAATCACATTGCAAGCATCTCCCAGGTCTTGAGAGAGCAGACGTATTTTATCTCTCCTTGGTGACGGCTCTGAGCAGCTAATGCTCTTGCATTTTAAGCTTGAATAGATTTTTGTCCAAGGCAGCTATAGTTTGTTGCTCCTCCTGTAAAGGTCTTTGTAGCCTTAGAAAACAATCTTTCAAGCAAGCTGAAGCCTTCTTCTGTCTCAGGCACTTCACTGGGTGTGGAAGATACTATTATCTGGCTACGCAGAAGACATTCTCAAGAATCTGCTCCTTTGCCCTCGCCCAGCTTCCCCTACACGCGGGGGTAGCCCCATGTCTCAGTTCTGACCAGTGCAGTGAAAGGTGATGTCCACTGGGCCATTATAGGAAAAGCAGAGCCTTCTTAAAAAATAGAACCTTATGAGGAGAAAGCCTGTTGTTGCCTCATCTTGAATATGGTTGGAATGCTTGGATGGCGGCAGCCATCTTGCAACCATAAGGCACCAAACACAAAAACAAAATGCCATATTCTCAGCATGGCAGAGTAGACGGAAAGAGCCTAGATTTCTTTTTAATGACAAACTTACACTGCTGAATTAACTATGAGGCAGCTGTCTTTGGAACTCCCTGTTAAGTAAACAATAAATGTGTTGTGTCATAAAGCCACTGTTAAATGGGATTCTGGTTACTAGAAGCCAAAAGTATTCTTAACTAATACACTAGAGCACAGAATTGGTAACTGATGCCAGGGAGAGTTCACCTCAATAAAAAAAAAGGAGGGGGGGATTGATTCTTTTCATGGGGAATCTAATGCCAGTTAGTGCCTGTAAGGGAAGCAGACAGCTAATTTACCCCTGGATCAAGACAAAGCACCAGAACTCATCCTCTCTGGGCCATTTTGTGATGACAGCAATAATACTCTTGAACTGAATGGTTCTTTGAGATGACACCACGAGCTCACCATGATGGGATTAGGAGGAAATTAATGACCTTCATCATCATGTCTATTGCAGGGCTGTTGCTGAGGATGTTATGGCATCTTCTGTGTGATGGTCTCAGTACATTCCTTTTCTGGTGTTAGTAATAGGAACAGTTATTCCATTGCCTGGCTGAAGAATATGGTTTACTGGGTCTCCAGTCATCAGGCTGCACTCACCGCTCTCCTGTTGGGCTATAGCTAAAACCCTGGAAGGGGACATTCAATCTAAATTATTTTTCCAGGAGCCACCTTTGGCTGACTGTGGGTGACACCGTTCTCTCAAGGCTGAACTGAGAACCTTCAACTCGTTTCAATCCTGAGGTGGCAGTGAAGGAACATCTTTGGTGATGGTGAGCCTTTGAGTTAAAGTGGCAGGGTGCCAACAAGTTAAAAGGCTGACTGCCCATATCTCTTCTGGGGAGCAGGCAAGGGAAAGCCTCTCCATGACAGAACACATGGAGATCCTCATGGTGCTCAGATTACACTGGGTGCTAAGAAGCTGATCAGATTCTGGACAAGTGGACACTGCAGCATGTTTGTGCTGAGACTAGTAGGTTTAGTAACTCCCTTTGCTGGCTCAGGCTCCAAAGATATTGGTTACCTGAGGTTCACTTGAATAACAGCAATGCTTTGTCACCAGTATTGTCTTCGTTGTTTGCATTAGGTTCACCATAGGACACATGGAAGAACTAAGACTCCTCTGAGCTTTAGAACTGGGAGAGCCCACTCACCTGACAGATGAGGAAACTGAAACCCAAGATAGGGAAGTGACTAAAATAAGGTGGCAAAGAGTCCATGTCTTTGACTTCCAGTCCAGTGTTCCTTCCACTGATGGGGTGGGCTGAAAAGTCTCACTAGAAACAATGAATTCGTGAATACAAAGCAGGAGTATTCTGAATCCTGTTTCCACTCACCTCTCCATGCCAGAGGCTATAGGCAATGAAGAGCACTTCCCCTTTATGGAGTGAAAGGTCTTCCTCTTCCCATTCCTCCCTACTCCCTAATGTCCTGTTTCTCAGCAATCTTGACTCTGCTAATATCAAAAATGTGTCTACCATATTGTCCCTGTTTTGTCCCATTGCTTTCTCAATGCAATATGTAAAGGACATGGAGGGGCACCTGGGTGTCTCAGTCAGTTAAGCGTCTGACTCTTGATTTGGGCTCAGGTCATGACCTTATGGTGGGTGGGATCGAGCCCCATGTCGGTCTCTGTACTGACAGTGTAGAGCCTGTTTGTAATTCTCTCTCCCCACCTTAAAATAAATAAATAAACTTAAAAAAATAAATAAAGGTCAAGGAGACTGGTAAGAATCACAAGATATCATATCCAAAAGACTACATTCCTTGGTAGGGATAGGAAGGTTACTTGATGACAGAAGAGACAGTTTTTGCAAATATGACAAGGTCTCTGTGCTTTCAGAACAAGGAAATGTTGCTGGAAGCAATTTACCCAGAGACAAAGTTTCCATGCAATCAGTAATCCTCATGATAATCACTATAATAAGAGCAATATGCTTCCTTATATCTTCTTTATTAAATATTAACAAAAGGATCACTGAATAAGTAATCTGAATCAGGTCTGGGCTTCAAGGCCTCTCTCCTGCTATATACAGCCTCTCCTCCTCCCAAATCCTTGGCCACGAGTAGTGGCACCAGCATTCCCTCAACTGCACATGCCATAAGCCTGGGGGTCATTGCAGGTCTGTCTTCTTCCTTCATTCCCTTCCCAATTTTGTTTCTGAAATCTTTCTGAAATACCCTCGCTTCTCTTCTTCCAGTACCACCAGCCTACTGCAGGTATTGATCAACTCCTATCCTAACCTATTGCAGGGTCATCTCCTGGTCTCCCTGCTTTTGGGTATGTCTTCTTTTTCCTCCTCTGCTTGAAAGTCCTCGAGGGGCTTGCCACAGTGATTCTCAAACTTCTCCACTAAGATGCCCCAAAGCCAGAGGAGAGTACACAAGTTGTCCCAGACAGAGGCGTACTCCATTTTTAGGAGCATACCACAAATTTTAGGCTGATATTTTAAAATGGTACTTAAAAGCCCTTCCTTTCTTTCCAGACAGCATGGGTTTGCTTCTTATACAAAGTATGAACATGAAGATAGCATAGTACCTATTGCTATGAGGGGGGCTTTAGGATTAACACCAAGACGAGTATAATATATAAATATCAAGTGAATAAAGATATCCCTACAATACCGTTTCCTAATGAAAGATACACAAAAGAAAAAAAGTTACCATCAGCCCAATGAATTAAATGTAAAAGAAGACCGTCCATCAAAGGCCATGCAAAAGCACCACTAGCTTACAGTATAAATATGGACTGGCAGAGAAATACATGGTTGGTCACAGAATTTTATGTCCCATCCTCTAAACCAGTGTTAGAAACACAATTCCAGGGGCTGAGCCTGGGTGGCTCAGCCGGTTAAGCGTCCAACTCTTGACTTTGGCTCAAGTCATGATCTCACTGTCCAGGAGTTCAAACCCCATATCGGGCTCTCTGCTGTCAGCCCAGAGCCTGTCCACTTCAGATCCTCTATCCCATTCTCCCTCTTCCCCTCCCCCACTCACATTCTCCCTCTCTCTCTCTCACTCTCTCTCATATAAATAAACACACACACACTTACACACACACACACACACACACACACACAAAGAAACACATTCCCTAAGAAGGTAGAGATGGGCTTAAATGGACTTGATCTCTGTGTGCCAGTTTCAGAATGCAGGCACTGCATGAACGAGAATGGCAAGGAACATCTCCAACTGCACGGACCGCATCCACAGACCCATGCTCTCTTCCTTTATCCTACTAGCTCTTCTTGTTCTTATTCCTTCCTGGACCACCACTTCCAGTTCCCAATGCAACAGGAGAAAATGCTTTGCTTGCCTGACGGGCAGTCTAAAAGGAGCAGAAAGGAAAGGGTTCTGGGGAAGATGGACACTGGATCCCATTTGTTCTGGACACTTTACTAGAAAAGAGCCAGAAATAGCATCTGAACCTCCAGTAGAGCCAGAGAAACTGGTAGAAGAGAAAGAAGAACTTTCAGGGAAACGACCCACCCTGGGAGACATCATGAGTGACCACTCAACTAGACCCTGGATCTTCAGCTTATATAGTAAAATAATAGTGAACTCTCATGTAGCACTTGTTACATGCTATAACTTCTTCTGTGAGGTTTACACATGACAGTACAGTTAAGCTGCATAAAACCTTTTGAGGTAGATCCTGTTTCTTTATTATCCCAATTTTATAAATTGGGAGACTGAGGCATGGAGATTTTTGTTTTTAATAACTTACCCAAGAGCACATAGTCAGTGGTGGATTCAAGATTCAAAGCCAAACTGTGTGGCTCCAGAGTCTCTCCTCTTAACCAGTATATAAATCTGTCTCTGAAAATGAAAGCTTACATAAGGCCAAATATACTCCATCAACCACATCTACTGGTAAACATGAAAAATAAATAAATAAATAGAACTACTAGAGAATAGAAAAATCATAGACTAGAGAGACTTGGATGTCATTCTTAAAACTAATTACATAGTATAAACATAGCTGTTGTGAATTTGGTTTCAAATGTAAATCAAATATACACAAACTGTTATTGACATGGATTTATATGACTAACAATAAATTAACAAACATGGGGCAGTAGGAAGGGACAAGGGAAATAGAGCCCTACATTGCTATTTTCCTAGAAGAAGTCAGAGATATTTTTAACTTTGATGAGTATATTTGTGTACTTGACAAGTTTAAATGCGTACTTGATGACACTAAACAACAACCAATATCCAAGACTGTTAACAAAATAACAATGTACAGAATCTAGAAAAGCAACCTACACACAGAAATCTTGCAAAACCACAGAATCACAGAGAGCTATATAAAGAGAAAGTAAGCAATTTTGCAGTATTACTGCAAAGTAGAATTTTGCAAAGTCAAAAGTAGAATCTTCCATCTATAGTAATCTAAAAGATTATCCTATGGGGAGTGCCTGGGAGGCTCAGTCCATTGAGCGTCCAACTTTTGATTTCGGTTCAGGTCATGATCTCATGGTTTGTGGGTTAGAGTCCCATGTCAGGCTCTGCTGACAGCACAGAGCCCACCTTGGATTCTTCTCTCCCTCTCTCTGCCCCTCCTTCGCTCACACTCTTTCTCTCTCTCTCTCAAAATAAATAAAAAACATTTAGAAAAATCTTTGAAAGGTTATCCTATGAAAACTCCCCAAATTAACTTCTTAAGAATTACACTACATATGTATGCTCTGTTCCCCATTCAATTGGACTGTTTGGTTCTCGCTTGCAGATTTGCCCCATCCCCAGTGCTCTCCAGGTGGGCAAGTTAGGAATGACTCGTCCCTCCTATTCTTCTGCTTTCTGCAGAATAAGTTCCCCCATCAAGTGCAAGTGAGGACCCTTGAAAAGCAGATAACAGCTAAGACATCTTGTTATTGACTCCTTCCTCTGATTCTAGGTACCATTGAGAGTTCCAGGGAGTTTGGGAGAAGTGGAAGTAAGCACCATGATCTGGCTTCTCTTAAGCACACCGTCCACTTTTCCTTCTGAAATCAAGCTCCACACCAAATCTAGTCAGTATCAGGAAGAGATTTTTGCCTTCCATGGAGAGAGGCTTCCAAATTACTAAAATAACAAAAACGTGTTTATATAGCAAAAGAACACAAACAAAGAAATTAGCAAAGCAGCACAGACCAAAAAGCACAAAACTAGATAATAGAATAAGGGGATACTATCATAGAGAAATGAAAGAAAAACAGCACAAACCCAAAGAGTATAATACTAGATAATAGAATGAGGAAACGCTCTGATTACAAAAATGAAAAGTTACTCAGTTGGAGGAAAAAGAGTCTCGAGTTGATTTGAGTGATGAAATCAATTTAATTTTACATCTCTCAGTGCGTTCTTTGAGATCATAAAGAAGACTCTTGCCTTCAGATCTAAAGGGTCTGTTCCAAGTACACACGGCAACTTGAAGGGATGGGAAGTTGCCTGTTGTACAACAATTACTCTGGATTAGAGTGTTTCCAGATTTCAGGGAAAAACAGTCCAGGAGCTGCGAGATCAAGAGACACAATTTACGATACATAATGAATTAATAAACAGTCAGGAAATTGTGTCTCTCAAATGAAAAAGCATCAAACCATGCAAATTAAAGCGACAGTCAAAACAACCAAAATCTGCTAGAAATACCAGCAGAGATGATTATAAATCCAATGCTGATGTGAGCTACACACACATATATATATTATCCTATGGTGGAGAAAGAAGATACAACATAAATAAGGACAAAAAAGATTTTTCTTAAGTAAAATTGCTAGACATCATACCAATTTTCTTGAAAAAATGATTCTGAAGTTCATCTGAAAAAGCAAACCCTCAAAAATAGCTAAGAATTTTGTAGAAGAGCAACGAGAAGAAGCAAGCGCTGTAAATATTAAAATAAATCCTAGAGCTACAGTCACCTAAAGAGTGTGGAATCAATGGAAAAAATCAATAAAAGGTTTGTGAAATAAAAGAAATGGCCCCCAAAATACCATATTTATTTAATTATTAAATTTATGTACTATTAAAAGTCATAAACACATCCATTTAGTGTAACAATTAATAGACTGATTTAATATTTAATAAAAATGTACAATATATAAGTATACATATTCATGGTATAAAATACTAGCAGTTGCATTTTAATATTTAATCAATTTAATATAAATTAATAAAAGGTAATAAAGGAAGTGGTAGAGAATACAACAAATGGTAATGGAGAAAAATGATTCAGTTGATCACGGAAAATAGCAAATTAAATTCCCACTTCACATTAAGTGCCTGACACGTAATTAGGACACAATAAATATTTGTTAGAAGAAGAAAGGAATAGATGAATAAATAATGTATTAAGTTCTAGATGGATTAAATATTTGACAAACCATCATACACTATAAGAAACTGTTGACATATATTGTACCAATCTCTAGTTGGGAAAGGCCTTCTTAAGTGTAGGCATGATGGTTGAGGTAACCAAGGAAACATTCAATAGTGATGATTCCTTAATAATTTCAGATTTCTCTCTGAACACCAACATAGCTTGGAAAATTGTCATTCAAATATGGCATCAAAAGGATTAGCATCCTTCATATGCAAAGTCTCTTAGAAATCAAAAAGAGGAAGACAAATACTCCAGTGAAACATGAACAAGAACAGAAAGACAAATGGTCGGTACATGTATGAATAAATGTTCAATCTCATTGATTACCAAGATATGAAAAATTTAATAAACACACATGAATAATTCAACTCTAAACATTCTGTCTTCAAGACCACTATCCTCATAAAAATGTACATACACACAAAATTTAGCATAAAGTTTTAGGATTTCCTCAGACCTCTGGATGTCATGCAAAGATCCATGGGAACCTAGATTCAGAAGTTCTATAACTTCATGATAATGAATGAATAATAAGGGTACAGTAGGATGAATATTTTATATACTGCTTGTGTTCATATGTTCATGTGTTTATACATTTTTAAAGTATTTGGTAATATGTATTAAAGAGGTCAAAATGCTTATAATCTATTCTTGGTGTAAATATTTTTAAGAAAGTCTCTTAAGAAAGGGTCCCTAGGTGACTTAGTTAAGTGTCTGACTCTTGATGTTAGCCTAGGTCATGATCTTACAGTCATGAGATTCAGCCCTGCATTGGGCTCTGTGATGACAGCACAGAGCCTGCTTGGGATTCTCTCTCTCCTTCTCTCTTTGCCCCTCCCCTGCTCACTGTTTCTCTCTCTCTCTCTCTCTGTCTCTCTCTCTCTCTCTCTCAAAATAAATAAATAAATAAACAAAAAATAAAAGAAAGTCTCTTAAGGAAATCAGGTAAGGGCACAATGATATATATGCAAAAATGTTTATCATGGCATTATTTACATTAGCATAGCATTATTTGAATTTAGCTACTTAAATTCTACAAATAAGGAACTGTTTAAATAAATTATGTTATACTCTTGAGATGGATTATGACTCCACCATTATAATGTTTTCCAAGAATATTTAATGAGGGGCACCTGGGTGGCTCAGTCGGTTAAGTGTCTGATTCTTGATTTCAGCTCACGTATGACCTCATGGTTATGCGATTCAGCCCTGCATTGGGCTCCATGATGACAGCACAGAGCCTGCTTGGGATTCTCTCTCTCCCTCTCTCTCTCTGCCCCTCCTCTGCTTGTGCGCTCTCCCTCCCTCTCTCTCTCTCAAAATAAATAAAAATATTTTAAAAAGTGGGGCACTGGTGGCTCAGTCATTTAAGTGTCCAATTTTGGCTCAGGTCATGATCTCATGGTTCATGAGTTTGAGTCACACATCGGGCTCTGTGCTGACAGCTCAGAGCCTTGAGCCTGCTTCAGATTCTCTGTCTCCCTCTCTCTCTGCCCCTCCCTCACTCCTCCCTTTTTCTCTCTCTATCTCTCTTTCTCTCTCTCTCTCAAAAATAAATAAACATTAAAAAAAAAAAAGCTTTGGAGTGCCCAGGAGGCTGTCAGCACAGAGCCTGCTCCAGATCCTCTGTCTTCTCCCTCTCTGTCTGCCACTCCCCCATTTGTCCTTTCTGGCTCTCTCAAAATAAATAAATAAACTTAAAAAAAAGAATATTTAATAACATGGGATAATAAAAAGATTGTAACTTGAAAAAGAGAATGTTGTTTATATGAATATACACAATATAAGAATAACCACATTGGCTGCCTGGGTGACTCAGTCAGTTGAGCATCTGACTTGATTTCAGCTCAGGTCATGATCCCAAGATCATGGTTTTGAGCTCCAGGACAGGCTTCTTACTGAGCATGGAGCCTGCCCAAGATTCTCTCTCTCTCTCTCTCTCTCTCTCTCTCTCTCTCTCTCTCCCTCTGCCCCACTCCCGTGCTCGTGCTCTCTCTCTTTCTCAAAATAATAATAATAAAAAAAGAATAACCACATTATATATACATACATCAGGAAAGCTACAAGGAAATAGTGTAAAAGGTTAATAATTATTATTCTGCGTGATGAAGCTATGACAGTATTTTTCCTCCTCTTTTCTACAGCGATATATTTTATTTTCAAAACTCCCCCCAAATTGCTTTTTAATACCAAAAAAAAAAAAAAAATGGCTAAGGAAGCTTGGTTTCAATTTAAAAAAAAAATCTAAGAACCAGAAACGAAATACAGAACCATGGCTTGAGCAGATTCTAGTAAAAGTGAACCAGGCTTTCAAGTCTTTCTTCAGGAAGACATTTCACAAAAGTGTTCAGCAATCAGGGCTTTGAGGTGCCATGCCATGTTGGTCACTTACAAATGATGGTCTACTTACTTCCGGGGAAAGAATGATTGCCTACTTACTCTGAGACAACCTCATCTGCACTTCTTTTGTGATTTGTCCATTTGTGGTAAAAAGACATCCCTCTCCAAGTTTCCTTGGATTCATATCTGAGAGAATTTCCATAAAGCAATCAGTAAGTCAACATTTTTGAGGCCTCTACCAAGTACTCTACTCGTCACTTAGGAACCCTCTGAGAAAGAGCATGTATCTGGCCTTCAGGGGCTAAAATATCATGAGAAGCCAAACCAGCCTAGAATCCTTGGTGACACAAAATATGGTAACTAAATTCTCAGGCTTTGGAATGAGCATGCCCAGGTTTGAATCTGTTTCATCACTGCCGATTGTATAATGGTGGACAGTTGTTGAAATTCTCTAAGCCTCGGGCATATGAAGTAATAACAATGTGGACTTCATCGGGCTATGGGTACAACTAATGTTAGATAATGTGCCTGAAGAAAGCGTGCACCGGTATTTACTTTGTCTTCTTGATCCAATCTGAGCTCCCTAATTTCAACTGAAGGTGTTGAATTAGATACCTGAAACTTACTGCCTCCCACTTTCGGTGTCTAGTTCTTGTCCAATTTTTGTCATTGACTTAAGTCTTGTATTGGAGGAGCTAACATTCACTGAGCACCTGCTTTTTACCATGCACTGTGCTAGAACTTTACAACCGTTGTGCAGATAGACCATGGTGCACTATACTTCTTGTGTACTCAGAGTAATTACAGTTGCTGATATCATAGTGACTCGCAAATCTCAGTGGCTCACATTTAATATTTAAATTTATTTTTCTTTTGCATTACAGTCCAATTAAGAGTTCAGTGGAAAGCCTTCTATGTGGCTATTTGGGGATCCAGGGCCTTCCAATTTGTGCTTCCACCATCTTGTAGAAGCTTCCCAAAGTCCTCCATGGGGACCTCTGTATTCAGCCAGCCAATGACTGGTGAAATAAAGAAGGAGGGCCAGATGTGGAGGAAAAGGTGTACATTTATCAGGAACATTCTGCTAGCCAGAACCCAGTCACATGGAATCTCCCCGCCTTTGGGGAAGGCTGGGTACTGTGGTCCTGCTGTGAGTCCAGAAAGAAGAAAAGCATTAGTGCCATTCTGGCCCATCTCTGCCACACCTCTCAACCCACTAAGTAACAATCTCTGTTCCAGATAGCATGCCAGCTTCAACACAGTTGTGTGTTTTCTTAGGCCCCTAGTAAGATGTTTTTTCTTGAAATTCTTATTTGAGCAATAAATATTTTTCTTTTGTATACCTAATCATAAAAGTTTTCCTTTGTGTGTAAAAGGTATCAAGTTTTATGGTAAGGCATAGTGTAGAGAGAATATAGGCAATGATGCCAGGGCAACATTCCTGCATTTAAAAATGAAGGGTGCTTGGGTGGCTCAGTCAGTTCAGCATCCGACTTCGGCTCAGGTCATGATCTCATGGTTCATGAGTTTGAGCCCTGAGTCGGGCTCTGTGCAGACAGCTTGGAGCCTGGAGCCTGCTTCAGATTCTGTGTCTCCCTCTCTCTCTCTCCCTCCCCTGCTCATGCTCTATCTTTCTCTCAAAAATAAATAAGTATTTTTTAAAAAATGAATATGAGTGCTAAAAGAAAGAAGAAATAATTTGGGAGGACCAGACCCAGGATTAGAGACTTCCTGGGTCCACAGGAAAGAATGAGTTTGGAGAGGGAGGGACAAAATGACATAAAAGCACCAATGGAACTCCAGGAGTAAGGCTTGAGGAGATTGACATCCACTGTGGACTGTCTAATTAATTTCTCATTCCAATCTCTCTTGGGTTCTTCTCGAATTGTTGAGGTTGAAAGCTGAAAGAAAGTTTACAGGTCCCAAACTCCCTTACATTCAGGATTCTAGGTATGACTTAGGTTTTGTCGAAGCAAGCGCACTCCATGTGACAAGGGAAGCGAGATAGGGCAAGAGAACACAATGTGATTTCAGAGTCAGGCACTGAGAACTTGGGTTGAGTGGCGAGCCTCATGCCAGATGCCACCAGGTTGTCTGAGGCAGCTGTGAAGGTAGAGTGTTAAAAAGCACCAGTAGCAAACCCAGAACAGTCCCTCTGCTGCCCATGTTTCTTCCACTGTTTTGTATTATTCTCAATCGTTGAAAGCAAAAAATTTAAAAATCTCAGGTTATTGATGAATGGGCCTCATTTGGCTTTTGAAAGTCACTATCATTTTGTATATTAACTAGACTGTCAGAAGAAAGTTGCATAAAGTTTTGACCCCAGTGCTCAAGCCTGATCCCTGACTCTCAAGCCCAAGTTGCTGTAAAACATTTATTGGTATGATCAATACGCCCCTGGGATGGGAGAGAGGGAAAGGCATTTGTTGTCGGCAATTTGAAGAAAGAACTTCTGGAGGGATATGACCTTTGACCTAGCTGTTTAGGAGCAGAAGAGGAAAATATAACAGATTAGAAGCAGAGCCAATTAGCGTAGCTTTGGAGAGTGCTGAAAACATCAAACATATATCCATAAACCATAAAATTGTAAGGCTCTCAAGATGTTAATTAGTTCTTTCTGTTAGTAAGTGATATGTGGGGAAAAATCAAGTCTTCTTGGCCAATTAGGATTGGGAAACACTGGGTCAAACAAAATAAAATAGATTTCCAATACTGTAGATCTTTAACAAATTGGGTATCCTGATAATATTCAAGAGGTAAATGACACAGTATTTTCCAATCAGATCATCTCCTGGGGCTGATAGACCACACGGGTCTCCATGGGTCCAGGCAGGGCTGTGCCCCCCAGCTTCTGCAGACGAGTGAGGAAAACCCCCGAGATTTAGCCCTGCTTGACCCAGCAATGTAGAAATGATAAAGATCTCACACTCCCCCCTGGGAAATATAAGCCAAGAAAACCTGGATAAATACTGAACCATTTTCAGATAAACCATAATCCACGATGATACCCACACTGAGTAGGTCTCCACAAATTCAGGACTTGAAATGCTTTGAGTGGTCTACTCTGCCTTGCCTTCAAGCAACTCTCTGCTACTTCCGTGAGGTATAGTCATCACAATAATTTCAGCTAATTAGTCACAAAACTAATTACCCCATGCATTTTTTAAGATCTGCTTATTCTTCTCTCTTTCGTTAGACAGAGAAAAAATAGAACCCAGTTATAGAGCATTGTTGTGTCTGTTACAATTAAAAGGTAAATTCACATGCAAGTATTATGATATGATACTGCAATTTTGAATCTATGAACTTTTGCTATCGAGTAAAAGATACATAGTCATTGTGAACCCGCATAGTCTGTCAGCTCTTGAATGATAGTTCCTGTTCTGTGGCAACTTATGCCTTCTATGAATGCCAAATTTTCATATCCTGAAGTCAAATCTTAGGTGTATAATTTGTTCTACAGACTCGATTATTTGGTCTGGTTGTCTCATCTACAAAACTCACTACCACATCCCCTCAGTAGGCTCTGTAGATGAAAACAAACAGAGAAAACTATTTCCGCCTAAGAATAGAGGCCCACAGTGAAATGGAGAAATGCAATTGATTTCTGGGTTTTCCTCCCACAGGATGGGAGAGGTGGGCAGAGGTGGTTTGTAAATATCCATCAAAGGCCTTGAGTCCCATTCCACGATTTCTAGAAGATTTCTGGAACTGGAGGTTCTTCTCTGCTCAGATTTTCTGGAAGCCTCTGTTCTGGGGGGTTGGGAGAAAAAGACATGTAAATTCTGCCTATTCTGAAAAGCCAGACCCATTTGAATGTTGAATTATGGGAGTGCTATCAGCTCACCCAAGAGCACCCACATAATTAAACATTCAAAGGGTGAGCTGCACCCTACTGGCACTCACCTCTTGGAAGACCTATTGAAGCTAGAAAATTGTCAACTACACTTCCAGGCCATGTGGTGGCAAGAGAACATTTGGAAATGATTCATAAAAAACAGTGCTGATAGAGGATTTCTAGAGTCAGTGAAATCCCACAGGTGTATCTATGCACTGAAGTCTCTCGCGAGTGCCACACTGGGAGCCACAGAGGCTGGGGAAGGCAAGGGGAAGTCAGACATTATGCTGGTCTTTGAGGCACTTGCAATCTAGTTGAGGGAACAGGGCTGAGCATAAGGAGTAACAGGAGCTCAACACAGACTGTGTAAAAGCAAATACTTCAAGAGTGTGGAGCAGACCAATGTTAAGTGGAGAAGGAGTCCAGGTGTGCTAGGGATGAAGGGGCTTTGTGGAGGACAGAGCTTGGCAGAAATGAGGAGTAACGGTGTTCCAAGGTGAGAGCTAGCTGGTAGGCAAGGAAGAGCATGGTAATCCTACTCTACCACTGACTGGCAGACATCTGTAATCCCCACTAGATGCACAAATGCCACAAGATATCTTGTCAACCCTCAAGTGGGCAGCTAGAGCCATATTTGCAAAGACTGAAATAAAGGAGGGTGTTCTCCAGGGTTCCTGAGGAAAAATATTTATGGATCTGCTATAAAATACGGGTGACGGGTGGAATAAAATGCAATCAATCCAGTAGTCTCTGCTTCTAGTGATTTCTAAAGCATCGTTTTACCTAGATCATAACCCTTTAGGGAAGGGATTCCCAGTGAATAGCCAGAACCACTTCCTCAGATGGGAAGACAGGACTTCTTGGGCGAAGAGATTCCCTCCCATATGACAATATGCCAACAACAGAGGGCCAACCAGTATCTGCTTGCCATGACTGATAATCGAGCTTGGGACTGAGTGCATAAGCCAGTGAACAAACAAATCAATGCAAAATGGCTGCATCCTCCCCTGAGAGTGAGGGCATTTGCGGAACGCTGCCTCACCACAGCGGCCAGACATGTGGGCTAGAATTCGGTCAGAGAAGTGAGCTTCCACCACGTGTGATTTCACCAAACCCTTTGCCCAGAATCTTCTTCCTTTCATACCCTCCTTCATACAAACTCGTTTTTAAGGGAGCCAACCCAAAGCACACCACCTAGTTTAAAGCTTCCAAATGTGGTGTCAGTGGCCACACTCAGAACATGTTCTTCTTGAAGTTTATTTGCTTCCTTTGGTCTCTAGAGATTGGTAGCTGACCTCCACTTTGAAAGGAGTAGTGGAAAACACCTCAGGATGGTCGGGCTTTCAGCTGGTGTGAGGTTCGGACTTTCAGCTGGTGTGAGGAATGCAGCAAATAGAAAGCACCTCTTCTGTGGGGTGGCCAAGGAAAGGAGTGAGGATAGAAACTTAGGAAGACCTCGAGTCTTTTCTCAGCCTCCTCCTCTCTCTCTCTCTCTCTCTCTCTCTCCTCATCCTGCCCCCCATAGCCAGGCCATGCAGCAAGGGTCACAGACACCAGGAGAGGAACCCAGTTCAGCAATCCCACAAGACAGGGCAGACAGCAGGCCGGGCTCCCCTGTCCCTGTGTCTTCAGGCAGGCACCAGGAAGGCTGCACTCCATCTTGCCTCCCCATCCTGTCAGAAAAAAGACAGTAAAAAGAATCTGGGAAAGATCATGAGAGGACGAGGTCAGATAGAGTGCTCCCCAGCCTGAGGAGACACCCTGACCTTAAGTCAGAGAGAAATAAAAACATGTCCTCAGCCCGGACCCGCCATCTTCTCTTTCCTGCTGGATGCTTTAACTGCTGCACCCTGACCACCTGCTCCTGCATTATTTCCTCTGGGCCCAGACAGCTGCCCCTGAGAGGATGATCCCTTTCGATGAGGGCCCCGGTGGTGGGAGTCAGGCACAGCAAAGCTGGGAAGACCCTCAGAGACCATCGTCAGTGGGTGATCTGAGCCCTGGGCTCATGAGGGTCTCAGGAGCTTCTGGGATAGGAAAGAGCAGTCCGCTCAGTATGCCATGTTCCCACCAGACAGCTCTACTTTATTTATCTTAATTTGGGAACTCCTCAGATTTATATTTCTTAGCTTCCTGCTGCTTAAACAAAGCAGAAAATATTTCAAAAGCGCTGTGCCTCTAGCCCAACTATTTGTACACGAGGCATCTCAGGAGAGAATCTTAAAGTGTGGTGGCCCAGGAAATGCACAGAGCAGCAGAGAGCCAGGCTAGTGACTTCGGGATTCCTCTGAGCTTGCCCCCAGCCTATGGTCTCAGAGCACCCACACACACACTTCCTTTGCACACACAATGAGCAAACTCATATTTGCTGTCTCTTGAGTCAGGGAGGAGCCCAGCAGGTTCTGCATAAAAGCAAATCAAAACATGGGGTACCTGGGTGGTTTAGTCGGTTAAGCATCTGACTCTTGATCTCTGCTCAGGTCATGATCTCACGGCTTGTGGGATCAAGCCCCCCGTCCGGCTCTGTGCTGATTGGGATTCTGCTTGAGTGTCTCTCTCACCCTCTGTCTCTCTCTGCCCTCCCCCATTCATACTCGCTTTCTCTCTCTTTCTCAAAACTAAATAAAGACACTTTTTAAAAAAAAACTTAAAAAAATAAAACACAAGCAGGCAATTACCGTGCACATGGTGCTAAATGTTCATGGAAAGTTTTACGAGAAATGATAACTACTTTCACCTGACCAGGAACTTGGCTGCTGGAAGTGAGTGAGTTCCAATGAGTTCCAAGGTACATTATTTTCTCTTCTACTGAAGCATAATTTTCTATCCATTTCCTTCTTCTTATGTGTACAATAGAATAATAAAAGGGGAGGAGGGCAAGGAGAAACGGGGGTGGGGGGGAGAAGGGAAAAGAAAACACTTAGACTTATAATGGAGGCTCATTTTGGTAAAGTACCCCAGCGTCCCCATGGGCCCAGAGAATTAAATGCTGTCACTCAAGTCTGAGAGCAGAGTCGTCCAGTTTGCAGACACCTGTCATAATTAAACTAATGGCTCTGAAAATGTGCCTTGATATTAAATCTATCTTCCACTGAGAAGCAGAGCTGATTAAACCACCGTTTGACAGTTAATGATGAACCTCTTGCTTGCTGAGCTCTGTGACTGGAACTGGCCAGTTTAGGCTGGCCTCTCTCTCCTCCCTTCTTCTCCCTCCGCTCAGCACCCACACAAATCCCATGCCCTTTTCTACCCTCTTTCCTACAGACCTCCGTCCCCTCTGCCCCTTCACCTCCCACCGCCCTCACCGCTAATGAGAGAACTGGCCTTCTCGTCAGGGAGGGATCAACTTCCAAGTCAACACCAACTCATTGTCTGGTCACCAGGATGCATCGCTGGCCCCGCAAATTGATGCTGGCGGGAGCATCAGGGAGAGCCCCTGGCCAGCCTCTCTGGATCTTCTCCGGAAGACTGAATTTCCAATCCCATCTTGGAAGAGATTCAACTCTGCCTCGTGGTGAAGCCTAAGAAATTCTGAAGTTACAAGACCGATGAGTTGACTATGTTCCCTCCAATCAGGTTCTGGGGCTGATGTGCAGACAGACTGGTCTGCAAATAGCACTGTCCTTTGGGACGGCAACATACTCTCAACCGATTATTGGGAAATCTAAAGATGCTCACCATTTACACACAGCCACTCGCTCAGCGAGATGCCTTTGGCACCAGACTCCTCAGAGGGAGAAGTTAGTTGATTGCAGATCAAAGACATTCTACCCTCTGGGCTGCAGCTTCTCCAAAATGATGGGGTCATGAATTGCCGTGACAGGCTTTTCTGCACCTAAGAGTCCAGAATTTTGCCCCAAAAGGAAGCTGACATTATTTTCTGATTAGGTGCCTTTCATATTCTAGATTATTTACCATCCCCAGGGGGCACTCAGTTTATAGCCTTCCTCCTCTCAGCCAAGGTGAAGATTCAAAGAACCACTGCTTGACCTCAGGATTCCTTTATATGACTGTACACCCGAAAATAGAAATTAGCAAGATAAAATGTGTGGAATGACAAGACATTCATCTCCCAGCCTTCTCCGGTCGAGACATTCAAGATCCTTTGATATTCAAGTTGGGCTCCATTGTCCTGGTCTCTTCAACACTGTCATCAAAATCTGTTTACCTTCTTTTTTTTTTTTAAGTTTATTTATTTATTTTGAGAGAGACAGAGATAGCACAAGTGTGGGAGGGGCAGAGAGAGAGGAGGGAGAGAATCCCAAGCAGGCTCCACACTGTCAGCGCAAAGCCCAATGTAGGGCTTTGATTCACAAACCATGAGATCCTGACCTGAGTGGAGATCAAGAGTCGGATGCTGAACTGACTGAACCACCCAAGCAGCCCATCCATGTTTACTTTCTAACATCCTCCCTCCTCAAGCTAAGGGCATCTCTGCCTGGGGCCCTGCAAGTACTTGCTACATCTCAGGGGACCCCTGAGATCCCAAGGGTGACAGAAGGAATATTGAGGAAGGTACCTAGTTCCAACCCCTCCAGGCCACTCTGTTCAAAGCAGTAGTAAGCCTACTAAGCAATGGCTTCTGCCTAAGTCAGCAGCAATTATGATCTCAGTAATTATAGCAAGTTGTAAGCCCCCCCCCATTATTTGTGCATTGCACATTAATCTCTGTTGATGGCTTGCTTAATCGTCTGACTGACTGATTTATAGTGTTTTCTTCTTTTCAGGGCACTCTCACACATTTCCTTTGATTCTCACAACACCTCTGTCAGCTAAATACCTCCCCATTTTTACAAATAAATAAAATGGCTTCTCCAAAGTCACAGGAAAGTGGGTGATAGAGCTGGGTCTGGAACTCACATTGGCCGACCCCCTATCGAGGGCCACTTCTCAGACCACTGAAAGTTCAAGTGAAGGTTGCGCTGGGTTCCAAGTTCTTTATTAGGAATGCATTTTACCAAAGTATTTCCTTGGACAGCCACTGATCTCTGCAATGCAATTTTCCTTTCACACAATGCTACCATCACAGATCTGCATGTCACAGGTGTCTTTTTTTCCCCCCAACTTGTTTCTAGGTGAATTTGAGTTTTGGGCTCTTTTAAATTCCTGTAGAGTTTGGGGGTATTCTTGAGGGTTTTATATTTTTCTGCCTTACATTTTTCAATGCAATCTTCTGCTTCTATAAAAGTTCATGATTGATTGCTGTAGATGCCAGTTAAATAGATCAGCCAGAGAGAGAAAGAGAGTGAGAATGGGAGAGAGAGAGAGATTCAGAAAGAGAAAATTAGGCCAAAGAGAGAGAATCTGAGAGAGGAGAGATTGAATGACACAAAGATAGACAAGGAGGAAAAAATTAGGAAGAAAGCTCTGTCTCTCTTCCCCCAAACACACTAAGGTCAGACTTCATCCTCTGGGCGTGTGAATGTGCCCGTGCACACACATGTACACACACACACACACACACACACACACACAAGGCTGTCACATTTTAGAACCCCATTAAGAAAGTGACACCCAGCTGAAGGAGTCCCCTGTCCAGTGACCCAGGCTGACACTCCTGCATGACCCTTCCCCTCCAAGGGCCAATCCTCTCTTTCTTAAGTGACAGAGGCCTCATCTCTCACACAGAAGTGGGGCCTCTAATTGTGCCGAGAAGTGGGGCCTCTAATTGTGCCGAGGAGCGGTGCCACGGACGCCTGGGCAGCCTCCAGTCTCCCACTATCATTAGCTTTCCTCCCGGGCTCCGAAGCCTTCCGCTGCCACAACAGTAATTACCAAGAGATTAGGCAGGCATTAAGCACTCCTTAATTTGACACATTGCAATGATCTCCATTCAGCCTTTCTGCTCGAATAACTCTCAACAAATATTTCGGAGGCTACCAAAATAAACAGAAGCACAGTGTTTGCACAGCTGAGGCCCTGGTCCTGCTTCTCTAATGCCATCAATTCCAGGTAGGGGTAGGGTGGGGGCAGGGAGGGGACGACGGGTGGCTGGAGGCAGGGGTGGGAGGAGTGGGGAAGGTGGCACCACCTGCCGGGCCCTCAGACAGCCTGAGAACCCAAGTCAAGTCCATACAGTGGGAAGATATCAGTAAAACGCTAACATATGGCTTGCTACTGTTGATGGCGATTTAATAGGGCCCATTATTTAAGCAAGTAGTTATACAAGAACCTAGTAAAGAGACATCAGTATTCATATAAAAACCACCACATTAGGAAAAAAATAATAATTACAGCGAATGGGAGTTATGTTGTTGTTTGCTGGGGTGTTTTGGTGGGTTATTAGCTCAGACATTATTCATTAAGTAATGCAATGGGAAAACCACTGTTAATAGCAATAAATCCCACTGGGGCCCATCACAGGCGAGACAGGATCGTTTGGTAATTACAATGCATTCGAAGTTCAATATTCCCTTTCATGTATTTATTTCATTTCCCCGCTCCCACCCCGACATTCATGCATACACCCCTCTCTTAACTAACCAGAATCAGGGCAGCAGGAGAGGCAGAGGAGAATGTCCGCATGCCAAGAAGGGCACAGCGTCCAAGAGCTCTCTTCGCAGGACACGAGAGAAACCAGAAATCTGTGAACAGGACAGATGAACTTTCAAAAAAAGAATGAGCAAAAGTCTGAATGGCCAGGAATTGAGTCACCGATGTAAATATTTATGGGAGGGGATCAGACTGGGTAACACTATTACTAGCTGAGAAATGAAGCCCAAGGAACAAATAAGGAAATCACTGGATCTTCCTTCACAGAAGTCAGGAAAGGTTATTCTAGCATCAGAAATGGAAATCAAAGTAATTTTTGTTGGGCATATTCCACCCCTGAGAGATACGCCTCCAACCGCACAGCTTATATAAGCAGTGGTCCTGTTCCTGAGCTCGTCTAGAGGTCCCGGTGAGCATCTGGGCCCAGGAATCCCCCATGGCCAGGTCTTACCTAAAATGCCAGTAGTTTGCTTGCTCTAAAAAGAGAGTTGTGACTCAGGGTGACCTAGGGTCTTCCTTCCTCACTTAAACTTCTTTACAGATGAAGAGGGGAGCTATTAAGGTAGAGAGGGACAGAGGCTCCATTTGTGACAGTAAGGAGTCATCTCAGCTCTTACACGTGCCTTTTGTCCAGTGCCCTCTCATCCAGGGATGGTGGTTTTTGACCACTCAACTACACACTGAAGAGTAACACGAAAAATCAGGGATTGGCAAACCATGGCCTGCAGACCAAATTCAGCTCACAGTTTTTGTTTTTGTTTTTATATTATATTTCATTGGGACGTAGTCATACCCATCATCCTGTCTGTGGTTTGCTTGCACTCCCACAGCAGTTTAGTAGTTACAACAGAGACCATATGGTCCATAAAGCCCAAGATATTTACCATCTTGCTTTTTACAGAAAAGTTCTGCTGATCAATAGATGGATGAGTGAATGAATTAATGAATGAAAAACTGAACAAATACTAGATTGAGATGGATTCAGAACCAGGGGAAAGATTTTACCAAATAGTGCTGAGTGGCATCTGAAAGTTTCTAAGGCAGATCATAGGGTTCTCTTCTCAGTTATGTCCTTTTTAGTATGTTTCCAGTTACTTCTACCAGGACGCAGATGGGAAGTTTACCAGATTTTCAGAGGAAGGGAAGACAAGATGGATAATAAGTTATTGAATGACAGATCCAATATTCAAAGCGATCTTGACAGGCTGGAACAAAGGACTGAGTCTAATTAAATGACACATAAAGGGACACATGTAAGGTCCTGAGATTGGGCCCAAAATACTGACTTCTCAAATGTAGAATAGGGCGAAGATGGGAGGGAGAAAAACGTGCCTCAAGGACAGCAAGCATGGAAATGACCCTGGGGGTTTGACAGACACATCACCTCCATAGTGATGAAGGCTGCCTCCAAAATAAAGATTATTCTCCAGCTAAGATGGTTATTACACAAAACAAGGAAGTTAAACGTTCCATCCTACTCTGGGTCCTCAGGCCATGCCAGAAGTATCTATTCCTATAACAATACTGATGATAAAATTGTTTAAAATTGCTGAGTATTTACCTCATGTGCAATCGCATGTTTAACTTAGTATCTTTTTAAATTTTGCATGTTTTAAGTTTGTACTATGAATGGGACTGTTGTTGCCCCAATTTCATAGCTGAGGAAATATAGAAATGTCAGGTCACAGGGCTGGCCATAGAGAGATGAAGAATCAAATCTAGAAAAAGGAGGCCCAGAAACAAAACTCTCAACCACCAGCTGCTACCCCACGGCCCTACTCTGTAGTTGCATTTAGTGTGGTCTTTGGAACACAGACATGCCTCCAGATCCAGAGGTGAGCTACCAACGTGGGAAGGAAAGCTAAGAACTTTTCATATCCAGAAGGGTCGAAGGAGGTGAGCAGTTAGCTTGGAGGAAGCTTGGGTTGTCCTTCCAGAGAATGCAAAAACACTGTTGAGTTTCACTTGCAGCCCCTCTCGTCCACAGAGCCCATACCTTCCAGCTTACTCACACACATCCACACACCACTGCTGGTGTGGCGGGTCCGTGCCTCCGGGCAGGCCAGCTGCTTTCTAAACCACATCAAATGTTCTGGAATTCACAGCCTAGGAATTGATTCCTCAAAGTTCAGAACCACTGTGAGGTGGTGGTCCTACCACATGGAACTCTTCAGAGACCCAGGTGACTTCTTTTCTGCAGCTTCACTTTTCTGTTCAGAACCAACATGTGCAAGTCCTTGGAGCTTTCTGCATTCCATACAGTGAAAGAGAGACTCATATGAAGGAGGTTGTTAGGGGCAGGCCTGGAAGTAGCACTCATCACTTCTACTCACATCCTATTGGCCAGCCCCTAACCACTAGAGTGGCTGGAAAAGGGACCACCTATACACACCCCCAAAGAAGAGGAGGGTATGTTTCTGAGCACTAGACTCTCTCTTACTGTCAGAGCTACAGGACATTAATTGGCCACAACTAGCACTAATACCTACCTATGGAGCCCTAATCATTGGTACCTACCATGTGAAAGGCACTCTGTTGGGTCCTTCAGAGATAAAATGACCAATGAATTATACTCTTTCCTTTCAGGATCTAGCAAAGGTATGCAAAACAATCACAACATTCAGCAGGGTGAATTTCATGTTCTAGGAAGTATATCCACAGAGTAGGAGTACAAAAGGCATTCTGATGTGAGGAATCAGAAAAGGGCAGAGTCTCAGCTAATGAATAGGAACTTAACAGGCAAAAAGGCAAGGAGAAGAGCTAGTCAAGGAGAGAAAATAGCAGGAAGGAAGGCACAAAGGCATGGGGGTGGTTGGCATATTAAGGGCCAAGCAACTGGTTTAGTGTGACCTTATCACAGGGTGTCTGAGTCACCGGCTGGAACATAAAGTTGGGACAAACCATGCTGAATCGTGACTGCCATGGTGGAGAACTTTGACTTTATTCTGAATACCATGGCGAATGAAGGAGAGTGACATAATCCAATTCCACAGGTGTGTGGCAGTCCAATGGCAAGTTGAAAGGATGAAGGACAGGAAGACAAGTGAAGTGTGGAAATAGTTCTGACGGACGGTGGTAATGGTCCAGCCTAAGGCAGTGAACATCAGTCTTTACCCTTGTCCAGCCCCTTTATGGCTTTCCAATATGTAATCAGATCATCTGCAGTCAGTGGCATCCTTCACTAACACTTGGTTTGGAAAGACAATATGTCAATATATCCACATGTTCAAAACCAGCATTAAAACCATGGCTTACTAACTCTGAAATGGTGTCTCCCTAGACCATTCATAGGCAGCTTCCACTAGGCCCTCACCTGGGAATAATTTCCCCTCAAAAATTTGCTTCTCTGCCACTTCTACTCATTATTTCTGGTCCCACTCATTGCCTCTCAATTGTCCCAGCGGGGTTCATAAAAGCCACTTCTTCTCTGTGTCCAAGGATAGCAGAGTTGGCAGCAACTTTCAAAATCCCTTGGGTAGCTGGGATTTTCCGTGATCCTCTTCTGTCTAGAGACTGCAGATATCTAGGACTTTTCTACTCCCCCATCCCCCAGATCTCAAAGGTACGGATGTCCAGAAAAGAGGGTCACATTAAATTTCCAGCCAAGCAAGCTGGACTCCACTCTCTGCTCTGTTTCTGCCAGGCCTCCGTTCCTTTATAGTGGAGCCCACGCTGTGGTGAAGCCCAACACAGAGCTCTCGCCTTAGTCTCCCCACACACATCCCAAACTCCATTCCAATCTTATCCCCGACATATGAACCTACCCTCAACCTCCAGGGCTTAGCGGAGACCTTGACTAGTCCAGCTATGGCCCTGCTCTGCCTTTGTTTTAGACTTTTGACCCAATAAGGGACTGTGTCAGCAAGTTGTACCAACTCTCTCTTATGGGCAAGGAAGTAGAAGGGAGAGAGAATTGACAGAACGTGGTCGCAGTTTGCATGGGGAGGCAGATGAACCAAAGATTTTTGTTGAAAGGGTTAGAAAAGAGTGATCCAGAAGCAATTCAAGGGAAAAAGTAAAATAACTACTTTTTGAGAACCAGAGTGATCACAGTACAGAAGTGGTGTGTTACTCTTTGGAAATGAATTATATTGTTCAGGGAGATAATAAAGAGAAGAAAATCAGGCCAGACCTTCTGCATGACAGGAGACAAGACAGGACTGCAGAAAGAACAGGGAACTCAGGCACACTGGGATCCCAGCTCTGTGTCCTTGGGCACATTACTTAAGTTCTCAAAGCTCTAGTTTTCCCATCTGTAAAATGGGAATGGGGTTAGAAGGATGGCTTCGTCAGGAGTTATTGACAGGATAAGAGGTGAGGAACGCCACATGCCAGGTGAATATCTCTAGTACATGGATAGAGCTACAGAAAACCCATCTAGGAGCAAGCAGCAGAAGCTCCGGGCAGATGGATCTCAGCTCTGGAGACAGGAGACCTTTCCAAATACTGCGGCTGGAATGCCATACGATGACATGGGACGGTTCTTGGGGGGCAGGTTCCATGCCATGGAAGGTGACTAACCAACTGCCGGGTAGCCACATTCAGTGGATGTCGGTATAGGAGCTCCTACAGTGAATAAGAAATTGGAGCAGATGAATTCTAAAATCCAAAATCCTTTCCCACCCTGAAAGCCTGGAAGTGTTGATTTTGCCTTTGTTCAGGGAGAGCACGGGAGCCCAAACCCTCTCAGACAGACACGCCGCCACTGAGGCTCTGACTAACGAAAGGCCTAAATCCCATGGTCGAGGCTTCCCATTGTTGAATCCTCTGTCCACCCCTTGGCTTACATTCGATTCCATCCTATGGTTCTTCTTATGTGGGGGAGGGGGAAGCCAAATCACTCAGGGTTTATTTCGCCAGGCTCTATAAGTGGGAAGGCTTGATATAAGCAAGCCCCGTGGGCTGCCAGAAAAGCCTCTGCCCTTAAATAGTAATGAGATCTATCGGTCTCCTTAACAAATGCATCTTCCCTGAGCGCTAAGTAAACTGTCTCCATTTACAGTGTCAATATCAACGCAGGGCCCTCCCTGCCTCTCAAGCAGCCTGAACGGATTGCAATTGGCTGCCATTCCTGATTCCTGTGCTCAGTGAGAGCTGTCAATGGGCATGTCAATACGATACCGGGACTATTGATCAGCATAGGCATTTAGGGGTCACTGGTCGATGAGAACTCTTGCCAAGAGATGTAGAAAATGATAGCTTTCAGATAAAGGCAGCAAAGTAAGGTTCCCGAAGGAGAAATAATATAGCTCAATTTCCCCTGTCCTGCTGCTTGTCAATTTCCCTTGGTTTTCTTGAGGGGGGAAGGAGCAAGGAGGGAGAGACAAGGAGGGAGAGAAGTGGAAAAAGCAAGTGAGCAACTCAAGTGTTTGACTGAAAACATCTCAGAGAATAGAAAACCAACAGCCAATAAAACCACTCGGCATCCCTGAGGCCACTATCTGCATCAAAAGAACAAAGGGAAAGACCAAAAGAGGCAGTGTTTCTGAAAGAGGTGGGCTCAGAGGACAAAAACCAAGAGGACATACATTCTTCAGAAATGAATTTTGACGGAATCACAAAAATCAGTTCGATAGCTGTTTGCTGACCCCACACGTTAAGTGTTCAGTTGGAGTGCATCAATTTTTCATCAAGTTATTTGCTGTCCCAGATTGATCTTCTGGGGAAAGGAAGATCCCCTTTGAAGCAATGTGACTTTTAAGAGTTCATCGTGGAAATAAAATGTGTTAAAGTAACATTTTAGGTGAGGGTGGAGGGAGGTGGCAAGAGAGACTCATTATCATTTTTCCCATTCTGTGCCCCCAGAATTTTCACATGATGAAAGGATTGTCCACTTTGTCAGTTTCAAGAGTGAATTGCCTTAATGCAAATTAAATCATTCAATTTATACATAATTGATTGCATGGAAATATCCAGTGCTCCGAAGCACAAAACTTTTTTAACTGTTTTCTAGCTTATTGAGTCCTAGGTTTCATAGATAATTCTGGACACAGAAACATTTCCTTCAAGTAAATAATAAGCCAAATGAGAAAAATCAACTTAAAGGCCAGTCGTCTATGGTCAGAACCCCGTTATAAAGTCTTCCAACCTTTTAAATGGAATATACCCCCCCCACACACACACACAAGGATAACTAACATGCCATATATTGGCTTTCATTTTTTCCCCATACTTTCCTTTCTAAATCTAGCTTTTTTGTGACCTTATACACTACCTCTTTGGGAATTGTTGCATTCCTTTAATTCAAAGCCACATCTCAGCTTGCCTCTGAGACAGTGACATTCATCTCAAGTCCTGACCGTCAGACCTTGTACTTTAATTAAACCCTGAAAGTTGCTTAAGGCGATAATTCAGCATCTGACATCTGAAACTTTTAAGAGATGTTTATATGAACAACAAGATGGAGATGTATTTCAGGGAGGCTTAACAGTGCCACGTTTCATCCCTCATGACTGTATTCTTCACTGTGTGTCAAAGTTCATTCATCCATCATTGCAGAAGATATTTATTGCCAGGTAAGAGCTGAGAGTGGCTTAAAAGTGAGGCAGAGGGACCGCTGTTTGAGTACATGTATTTCCTTCTGCGTGGTTGTGACTACTGATGCTAAGAGGACAACAAAAATTCAAAAAAAAAGGATAAAAAGACCAACATTTCGGCAAATTCACAAAGGGAACAAATGAGGTCACAGCCAAAAGATGCGCAAACAAAATTTTGAAAGAAGGGAAGTAAAGAGAAAAATGATATCTTAAATGACAGACAAGAGAAAGCTAACATCTACATCGGCAGCAAGAATGAAGCTTCAAGAGCCAAGCCACTTCACAACATAACCACAAAAGGCTGGGCAGTTAAAGGCACCAAACACATTTGAAGCAGGAGTGCAGGACAGGACTGAACATACACGTGTTGGTTAAAAGTCTTTAAAAGAAGCAGTCAGGCTCAGAGATGACTTATTCTACCCATGTAGCCAGGTGGCTCCTTTGCTACCGAAGGAGTCTGAAGGGTTACTCTATAGCAGGGCTTCTCATTGGTGTGTGGCCCTGGGACCAGCCGCATCAGCATCACCAAAGAACTTGTTAAAAATGCACATTCTTGGACCCCATCTCAGACCTACAGAATCAGTAGCTCTGGGATGGTGCTCAGAAATAGATGTGTTTTTTTTAATTAAATGTTTTTATTATGTTTATTTATCTTTAAGAGAGAGAGAGAAAAAGAGAGAGAGAGAGACCTGGTGGGGGAGGGGCAGAGAGAGGAAGACAGAGGATACCAAGCAGGCTTCTCAATGTCAGCTCAGAGCCTGATGTGGGTCTTGAACTCATGAACCCTGAGTTCATGACCTGAGCCGAAATCAAGAGTCTGGCACTTAACTAACTGAGCCACCCAGGTACCCCAGCAATCTACATTTCAATAAGTGCTCTAGATGATTGATACAGGCTGAAGTCTGAGAACTACTGTTCTATGTGGCCACTAAGCCAGACAGGATCTGACATCAAGGACAACAGCAGTAGCTGAAAATAGTAGGTAACCCAACCTGGAGGCTTAGGTGAAGTTGACATCCAGAACATTGAACCCTCCATACACATCTCAGCTCCCAAAATGTTGTCAGCCAAGCTGCTATATACTAGGCAGGATATTAAAGTATCTTCCTTGGTGAACAGATGGGACAAAGAGAAAATATCTGCAGGTAGTAACATTAACAGTGGGGGGAATCCCAGTTGAAATGGCTGGGTCGCAGCCCAATTAGCTTATAGAAAAACCCACCAGCCCATAATCTCCATGCAGGTTTCCCACGAGGAAGCCTGCCCCTTAAATGATAAACAGACATTCAGTGATTACCAGACGTGTGAGAAAATCCTCAAACATGAATGAAGAAAGCCCAAAACTAAAACAAGCAAACAAAACAGAAATAAGAAACTTGGAATAAATGTACACAATGTAGGAAGTCGGGAAGAGGAGAAAATCAGAAAATAGAAGAGACAAAGATTTCTAGGCTCCACCTCCAGGAGGTCTGTCAGCAGCATGATGTCAGGACAGTGCCAAAGTCCTCTGGGGGTGAGGAGTGAGGAAAGTAGATACTGAACAGATTTCTTTGGGCATTTACTCTCCACTCAGGCATGCTTTATTCTAAAAATTTAAAGGAAAAATACTGAACAGAGAAACTACAACATGGGGATTAGGAGCAATGATCCCCTGAACAATAAAAAACCCACAGATGACTTTTGACTCCCCCCAAATTTAAATATTCATAGCTCACTGTTAGCCAGAGGTCTCACTGATAGTCACTTAACACATATTTTGTATGTGTATTATATACTGTATTCTTAAAATAAAACCTTAAGTAAGCTAAAGAAAAGAAAACGTTATTAAGAAAATCACAAAGGGTTAATATCTAAAATATATAAAAACTGATACCACTCAATACCCAAAAAAACAAATAATTCAATTAAAAATTGGGCAGGAGATATTGAACAGACATTTCTCCAAAGAAGACATCCAGATGGCCAAAAGACACATGAAAAGATGCTCAAAATCACCCATTATTAGGGAAATGCAAATCAAAACTACAATGAGAAGGGCACTTGGGTGGTCAGTTGGTTAAGCATCCAACTTCAGCTCAGGTCACGGTTCCTGAGTTCAAGCCCAACATCAGGCTTTGAGCTGACAGCTCAGAGCCTGGATCCTGCCTCAGATTCTGTGACTCCCTCTTTCTGCCCCTCCCCTGCTCGTGTTCTATCTGTCTCTCTCTCAAAAATGAATAAACATTTAAAAAAATTTTTAAAACTACAATGAGATATCACCTCACACCTCTCAGAATGGCTAAAATCAAAAATAAGAAAGAAGTGTTGGTGAAGATGTGGAGGAAAAGGAATGCTTTTGCACTGTTGCTGGGAATGCAAATGAATGCAGTCATTGTTGAAAACAGGATGGAAGTTCCTCAAAAAATTAAAAATAGAACTACCCTACAATCCAAGCATTGAACCACTGGGCATTTACTCAATACAAAAACACTGATTCAAAGGGTTATATGCACCCCTATGTTTATAGGAGCATTAATTACCATAGTCAAACTATGGAAGCAGCCCAAGTATCCACAAAAAGACAAATGGATAAAGAAGATATTGTGTGTATGTGTGTGCGTATGTTGTGTGTGTGAGTATATATATATATATATATATATATATATATATATAATGAAATATTGTCATTTACAACAGCATGGATAGAACTAGAGAGTATAATTCCAAACAAAATGAGTCAGTCAGAGAAACACAAATACCATATGATCTCATTCATATGTGAAATTTAAGAGACAAAACAAATGAGCAAAGGAAAAAAAGAGAGTCAAACCAAGAAACAGACTTTAACCACATAGAACAAACCAATGGTTACCAGAGGGGAGATGGGTGGGATGGGAGAGATAAGGGATAGGGATTAAAGAATTACACTTAATATGATTAAAAATAAAACAAAATAATGATTCATGATTAAAAAAAAAAATCACAAGGAAGAGAAAATACATGTACAGTACCATACTGCATTTATTTTTAAAAATAGGCATATAAGTAGACCTTCACAGTTCAAACTCATGTTGTTCAAGGGTCGCCTGCACTTAAGGATGTAAAAGAAGCTATAAGCATTGTGAAACAAGAACAAGGAATCATAAAAAAGAACCATGTAGAAATATTACATATGAAAATATGATAGTGGAAATAAAGGATCAATTACATGGCATAATGTCTATGATGGATACATCTGAAAATGAATTAGGGAGTTGAGAGGCTTAAGTGAAGAAATTTTCCAGAAAGGAGCAAGAGATGAAAACACAAATTTTCAACCAAACAAATACATCTTCAGGAAGTATTAATAACTGCAAACAGGAGTGGGGGATAGTACAGGAAGAAAAAAAAGTTGGAAGCAATATGGAAGATATAAACAAAATTAAAAATTCTGAAAATACCAAGTGTTGCTGAGGAGACAGAGGAATAGGGGCTCACGTCTACTGTTGATGGGACATAAACTGGTACAACCATTTTGGAAAACACATTGGCATCACACTTGCCAAAGTAAAGTTAAAAACGCATATAATTTACATCCCAGAAATTCCACCTCTAGACATAGATCTTAGAAAAATTCTCAGACACATGTACCAGGAAGTATGTAAAACAACATTTATGGTAGCATTATCCTTCATAGGAAAAACCTGGGGAAAAAAACAAATGTCCACCACTAGCATAATGAATAAATAAATTGTGGCATTTTCATACAATGGAATATAGAACAGTGAAAAGGAGTGAACTATAGCCTGAATTATTAGCATGTGTATATCTCAAAAACATAATGTTAACCAAAATAAGTATATAATTTAAAGAAAATAATACAGCATTATTCCATTTATATCAAAGTAAAAGTCAGGAAAAAGCTAAATAATATGCTGTTGAGGAATACATATTTAGGTAGTAAAAAAACTATAAAAAAGAATAATTAGAACAAAATTGAGGGTTGCAGTCATTTCTAGGAGGAGAGAGAAGGGATGTAATGGGGAAATGTACTCAGGGTGCTTCTGGGAATTTAGTGATGTTCTATTTCTTGATCTTGTAGTTAGTACTTGGGTGGGTTTTTGAAATTGTGTTCAAACTCTACATAAATATTTTCCATAAACTCATATGCTATGTCTTACAATAAAAAGTAAAACAAATCATTAAGATACATCTTTCAGGGGCGGCTGGGTGGGTCAGTCAGTTGAGTGTCCTACTTTGGCTCAGGTCATAATCTCAGGGTCAGTGAGTTCGAGCTCCACATTGGGCTCTGTGCTGACAGCTTAGAGCCTGGAGCCTGCTTCAGATTCTGTGTCTCCCTCTCTCTCTGCCCCTCTCCCACTCACACTCTGTTCTGTCAAAAATGAATAAACATTAAAAAAATTTTTTTAAAAGATACATCTTCCAGAATTGAATAAAACTAAAAGACACTGAACTGCAAGCAGGAAAGGGGGTGGGGGAGTATAGCAGAGCAAACGAAAAATAAGAAACAAGATGTAATAAATCCTAATATAATCGCCATTACTGTAAATAGAAAATGGTTAATCTCATAGACTGAACTATGTTGTCTCAAAATGCATATGCTGAAGCTCTCACCCCCAGTACCTCAGAATGTGACTCTATTTGAGGGTAGAGAGGTAATTAAATTAACACGAGGCAGATGGGGGGGGGCCTAAGGCAATCTGACTGCTGACCTTACAAAAAGAGGAGAGACAGTGGGGAGGTCCAAACACAGAAGAAAGGCCTTGTGAGGACACAGCCAGAAGGGGGCCCTCCACAAGCCAAGCAGAAAGGCCTCAGAAGAAACCAGACCCACTAGCACCTTGCTCTTGGACTTCCAGCCTCCAGAGCTGTGAGAAAATAAATGTCTGCTGTTCAAGCCACCAAGTGCATGGTATTTTGTTAAAGCAGCTGGAGAAACTCACTAATCAAAAGAAAAGTTTTCAGATTAGATGTTTAAAATGACCCCATAATATGATATCCATAAGAAAGATGTTCAGAACAACAACAATAACAACAACAACCCAAACCAGAAAGGTTGAAAATGTAGAAACTGAAAAAACAAATACCTCAAAAGCATTAACAAAACTAAACCTGGGTTAGCTTTTTTAATACTGGGCAAAATAGAATTTAAAGCTAAAGCCAAAAAAACAAAACAAACAAAAAAATCCCTGAGGCCTAAAAAAGTTATCATGTACTGGTGAAGGTCCTAGTCAGCAAAAAGATATGGACATTTTGAACATGAACGCGCTTATCAATACAATCTCAAAATATTAAAAGCAACAACTGACAAAAATTAGAGGAAAAAGAGACAAATTAAAAATTGTAGTTGAAGATTTCCGTAAACCTTTCCCCAAAACAGACAGATCAAGCAGACAAAATAAATGAATAGAGATTTAGGAAATATGAGCAACAGAAATAATAAGTTTGAGCACTTATAGAACTCCACCCCAGATAAACAGATAATCTGTACTATTTTGAGTATACACAGAACATTTATAAATCTAAATTGAATATTGGTCCATAAAGGAAACCCAATAAATCTCCCAAAATTAGATAACAGAGCTAAGTTCATAAACCTTAATACAACACAATTTGATATCAGTAATGAAGCATTTTTTTAATCCCACATCTTTGAAAACTAAATATATATTACTAAATAATCATTGAATTAAAAATAGATGTCATGAATGAAATAAATATTAGAGGTAAATAAAAATGAAAACACAGGTTAAAATTTATGGTACAGAACTAATAGTATTTAAAAGAAAATTTCTAAGTTTAAATACAATTATTAGAAATCAAGAAAGATCAAAAACAAGTAAAGCTAAGGATTCAACATAAGATACTAGAAAGAAGGATCAGATGAAGTCCAAAGAAACAAGAGAGGAAATATTAAAAATAAGTATATTAATCATGATCCAGTCAGAAAAACAAAAACAGTAATTTGGACAAGAAATTTTTCATAGAAATCATTATTAATTACTGGCAAGGATTTACCTATTATAGTGGGGATAAAAAGAGAACTCTAAAGAAAGCCCAAAGTCTGAGCGAGAGTGCTCAGTCTGAGCGAGGGACAAAATGAATGGAAGGAAGTCCTTCCTCAAGGCTGGAATTCAGACATCATTTGAGAGAGCATGGTGGCAGGTCCACTGGATGCCGGAGGACTTCCTTGGACCAGAGCGTGTCCCCATTTGGCGGGCCAAAGTAGGCAGGCATGGAATCATAGGCCTGTATTAGCAAACAGGAAGCCCCCAACAAGGAGGACACCGAAGAGCTGAGATTGGCTGGCAGAAAACTGGCCAATGGGGTAACAATAAAACTTGGAAGGAAGCTGCCCCTGGGGGTGCTGCTAAACCATCTCTAGTTTGCCTATGTCTTACGGAGGCATCTAAAATGCTCACTACTTTCCTGCTTGTCATCCAGTCACTTGCCATCAAGGAAGTGGGACGTTTTGTGGAATGTTGGGATAGTCTAGATCTCTGCAGACTCTACAATGGCAGAGGACAGGAGAATTGACACAGCCCTGAGGCAGCACTGTGCAGATATACTGTTGGCACTGCCGGGTAAAAGAAAACTGCTGCTGGTGGTCCTTTCAAACTGGTATGGAGAAAAAAGTATTAGCCACAACAATAACTATACATCAAGGCCAGGAATTGCACTGATTTATTCCAGTAGTGGTACAACACAGACAGCAGTAGCATTCAGAATTAGCACCTGATTCTGTTTTTGACAGTTCACAGTTATTTTCCATTATCTGTCCAATGTCTGCAACAGGACAAGCAGGTGAGTACAATGGGCATGATAGGCATCACTGCTCCTTCTTTCAGTGCTTCTACGAACGTATCAATCGCTGAAATTTCCCCATAGAAATTTCCCCATATATGTACTGACTAAGTACATATAGTATAGTTACACATTCAAAACCTGGAGAAATAACTCCCGGGGTGGGTCTGTGGATAAGTTACTTGATTCCTATAGCCCTCACTTAGGTCAATCAGACTCACCTTTTGGATGCCCAGGAATCAGTAATTCATGACCAGTACCAAGTAATGTCCAAAAGGCTTGGATATTGCACAGTCACCCCAGTAAATGGCCCCAGCTCCTTTTGGATTAGGCTTGGACTTACAATGACTACTTGTGAAAGTACTGTGTGCCCTGCTCAACACTCAGAAGAAAAACACACTGGAGCCAGGAAGAGAAGCCCCTTCCTCCTGCAATGTCCCTCTAGCGCCCTCTACTGACCAAGCTCAACCTTGTATCTGTTGATGAGAAAGAATATTCCAGAATTTCAAGCAGGGCAATCAAAGGTAGATTCGGAGCTAAGAGGCCATCAAGTTGAAGTGCCAAATGAGAGAAGTACTAAATGAAATCAAGAAAATTAACAAACCAAAATATTTCTGTTTAAAAGATTAGTAGATACAGAAGTCTTAGGCAAGATTAATTAAGGCAAAAGAGAGAAAACACATTTAAATGAATATATTCTGAGAATAGAGAGATCTTATATATTTTAACTATAATAGCAGAGATTTAAAAAAATTAACTGAGGCGCTGAACCTAAACTCAAAGAAATTTCCCAGAAAATAGCTATGACCAAAAAAGCAAACAAACAAACAAACAAACAAACACACAACCAGAGATATGGAAAATGACTGAGGGGAGGAGGTTATAAATTATTCCTAGCTCTGTTTGGGCTCCAAGAATTGTTCTGCCCACTCCTTTCTGGTGCTTCTGTCCCTGCATCACATACTTTCTTTCCACACATGTGCAGAAGGCTACTCAGCCAGACATCTCTAATGGCTCACACCAGAACTTTCCTCCAGGGCATTTCCTATGCTTTTCAGGAGGGATGGCCTGTGGCCAGTGATGAACTCTAAGGGCAATAAGTGCTCCGTCTTTCTTGCCTCTATGAAACAACCTCTTTGGTGCAATTTATGCTCCAGAGCTCCCTATGCAATTAGGCTGAAGCTAGATCTCAGCCTATCTTCTTCCCCTGTGCTGTTCTGGGGTTTTTTCCTTCCCTTATTCCCTAAGAGGTTTCCCTTGAGGGCACCTCCTCAGTAAATCACTTGGACCAGAATTCCTGTCTCCACCTCTGCAGCGGGAAAATCCAACCTAAGGCAGAAGGGTGATGATAGAAGCCACACAACAGGGAAATGAATCCAGAAGTGCTGCGTAGGATAAATTTGAGCAGGGAGATCTTGGGTTAAGAAAAGTCAGTTAGGAGCTAAGTTTTAGGGCAGAGACGAGAGATAAGGAGGGGCTGAAACTGAAGAAAAGCAGAGAAAATAAAAAGGAAGAGGCAGACAAGTGATTATCCCTGGATAGACTCCTCAATGGTGACACAACATGGCAGATGAGGGGAAGAAAGGAGAGAAATAGGATGACAGCATCTCAATCTGGATGGTTAAGAGGATGGCAGCCTCACCCACATACAAGCATCAGGTAACCAGAGAATAATCATATTGGGAGAAAGCAGCCCCATGTAGAACTGTCACACAAGACTCAACATCTGCGTGACACTCTGTAATTTACAGAGCTCTCACATATATCATCCCCTTTTCTCAAAAGGTCTCTGTGAGATGGAGTGGTAGGTATTCCCAATTCTTTACCTTTTCCTTCTTTCTGGTGACCTTGAAGGGCTTCCCAGTGGAGAAGGGGGAGAATACATCTTCATGCCCATTGACTCGGGGCTTGGCCCTGTGACTTATTTTGGCCAATGTAATGTAAGGAAACATGACATGAGCATAGCCTTTCTATGCGCTCCTGTGATTCAACTTGGTTCTTGTATCATTGCCTTCAGAGGAACATGCCCCAGGGAGATGCTGATCCAAGGAGAATTAGAAGACCTGTAGAACATGACTCATCCAACCCACAGCTTAGAACCACATGCAGCTGATCCTATCCAATTCCAGAACAACACATACTTACAGACCCGTAAATGAGAAATAAATGCTTGCAGTTAGAAGCCACTGCATTTTAGGAATGTTTGTTAGGCAGCACTGTTGCAACAATAACTAATACAGTTAGGTAAACAGGTATTCTTAAGATGCCCATTGAGCAGATGAAATAACTGAGATTACAGAGAGGTTAAGAATGTGTCCATGTTCACCTCTCAAGGGAGAGTGCTAACTATTTCTTATCTACCGACTCAACTGAAAGGCTCTGTAAATGGTGACACATTTCACGGCTTAGAAGCCCAGCATTCAAAAGAATAATTTTTAAATGCTTAAAAAAAATAAAGTACTGAGTCTGCTAATAACCTAAGAAATGCATGTTTTCATATATGCTGCCTATTAAGTCTGTTCATATCGTATCAGCAAACATCATGTCGTCTTGGAGAGGTTCCTAGTTTTTCCTGTGAAATGTTTTTCAACGCCTGAGTGAATCAAAATGAATGTAAATGAGGTTTATTAAGTCAACCCCACATGGTGCTGTATTGTCAGCATTTGTAGGGCTGTGACAGGTTAGTTATTGCAGTTTGAAGGAAATGTCACCAACACAGCAGTCTGCAGAATTAACTTAAATATATATATATATATATATATAAACATTTCAGGATTTTCCACCCTTTTGAGAATCGTCTCCCTCCTCAGAAGGTGACAGGTTGCTGAGAGAGGCTAAGGTTTGTTCATTCTTCTTCATCAAGAATCACTCTCCGGCTATATGATACCTGAGGCCAAGGGTCAGGGGCTACAGGTAACCGCCCACGCTTCCAAGAGCTGCTGTTAATGGACTGTGGAGAGGAAACAAAATGAGGGTGATTGGAGTTGACAAGGAGTGACAGGAGCTGGTGGCAGCAGCGCCAGGTGCCCTCTGCCCCCAGAATAAGTGTCAGACTGGTTTGGGGGATGGGGTGGGAGAAGAAGCAAGAAAATAAGGAAGGCAAATGAAGTCCCGAATGCTGAGCTGTCGAACAACAGGCTTTATTAACTCCAAGGAGGCTGAGGGTCCAGCAGTGATGCTGTCACCCCTTCATGAGCACATTTCATGCACTCAACACAGAGCCAGCCTTAGGTATAGGCCAGCTAGATAGTCTCGCAGGTGACTTGACTTGAGAAGACTCCTCCAAATGATCATGCCTGCTATTCCTGACTTTGGGGTAACTATTCCTTCATGTCCAGGAGCCTTCTCCTTTATAGGAGGCCTCCTCTGACATGAAAGTACCTCACAGGAAAGATAAAATGCATTAAACATTCATCTATCAACACCTTAGTAAAAATACCCTTTAATTGGCACTTCAAATCCCTCATTTCTGGGACACTTGTCACTTAGAACCTGAATGGAGTCGTCCAGGGGAAGGAAAACGTGCTGAAGGAAAACAAACAACTCAACCAAAAATATATGTCTGACTTCTCGGTTTTCTAAACTAACACTTGTGTTTAACACTTGTGTTTAAACCTTGTGCCCCTGCTGGACAGTCCATTGCAGCTGGGAATTACACAGAGCCCTTCTCCTGGCCACGTGTGGGACAGCTACTCTCCTTCCTCCATCCTCCTTTATATACAGTGTAAGAACCATTGGATTTGGGGGAATCTTCTCATTTAGCTCCTTACTTTTGCTGTCGGGAAACAAAATGTCAGAAGAAGAAGGGGGGGAGGGGATTCCTAATCTCACCTAGCTGAGCAGAACATAAATAAATCTTCTTTTCAAAAATTCTGTCTTCCAAAAAACCACCCTACACAGTGTTCTTTGTACAGGATCCTGAGTCCAAGTAAATTTACCTTAAGCACTATTAAAATCAGACGCATTCATTAAATTATATTGATGGGTGGCATGTGGCTGTGTGCTTTTCTGTACAAAGTGAGTTTAAAAGATTCATCCATTCAGCAAACATTTGTTGACTGCCTATTATCCCTGACCTCTGGGACTTCTAAGAAGCCCACGCTGGGCAAAATCCTTGAAGGTTTAAATGTAAACAACATCACAGAAGTAAAAGGAACAAGCACTCACATTCAGGATTCATTTTGTTATGTAGGGAGTAAAGGGAACATGGAAGACCTCAGTGGTCATGGCAGAGTTGGGAAGGAAACTTCCCTCTCCCCAACAGACAGATGAAACCCAAACAGCCCACTGCTCCATTTCTAAGTCCTCTAGGAAAGTCCTCTATTCCTTCATTATATATATAAAAAAAAAAAAAACCAACCACTTCAAAACTCTGGAAGGCCAAGAGTCTATAAAGCTGTCCATTCTTGAAGCTCACTGGAGTTGACAGAATATGAACAGCCCCTGCACCAAAGAGAGAATCAGAATGTGTGTTTCTGCAAGGACTAAATTCTGGCCAAGCAGCATGTATATTCAGGGACTTGGAATTGTTGCACTCAAGGACAGAGTCTCTCCCTCTAGGAGTGGGATTCCAAATGAAAATGCCCAGCAAGCAGGAAGTCCTTGGGGACTGAACTCAAGAGGGACCCTGAGGCTACAAGGAGATTTGGATCCTTCTGAGAGTCCAGAAGAAGGTCCACTTTCTGGGAAAGAAAGTGAATGAGAAAAAGGGATCAAGCCAAGAGCTGAGAAGCATCAGACATAAGCAGCCACTAAAGGAGTAATCAGTAGCAGAGTCCAAGAGAAGCAGGGCGATCCAGGAGAGTTTCCTATCGTGAAGCCAAGGAAACCACAGATGGTGCGGAAAAACCTCACTTAAGCCATTCGTTTCAACTCCTTCCCCACCAAACATTTTTAGCAGCTTTCCTAATGGTGGAAAATGATTGATGTGAATTTCACTCCACTTTCAACAAAGACAGCCGTGTTGTGGAAAAAACCATGAACCTGGGTCAGAAACCTCAGGTCTGAACTCTGCCATGACTATGTGTCAGAGCCCTGCTGTGTAACCTTGAAGAAGTATCTTGATATATAGGGGTGAAGCTTCCCTCATTTAAAATCACAAGTTGCTGAGAGTTTTGATGAAGTAATGGATATATAAGCATATGTAAAGTACTATAGAAACAACATGATTTTATTTACCATAATTCTTAAAGAACTGACAACTGTGGACATAAACAACAAAAAGTCTGGTGTCCATAGACTTGGACACAGTAAGTTTCTTGTGCAACTTGAGAGGCTAATTTGTCACTCACTACCAAAAACACCTCTTTGTATTTACTATAAACATACTAGCATTAGTATTACTAGTATCACTAATACTAGTATTACTAATATATACTAGTATTTACTATAAATGTTCTGCCTACTTAGTGTATTTAATCCATTATTGACATTTGAAAGGCATGATGTCATGGATGAAATGGAACTGCATAGATGGAAACACCATCAGAACATCAGGTACTTTGGAACTGTCACTTGACCTACTCCTATCTCCTTCTCCAGCTCTGCCTTTGCCTTGAAAACCAGCTGCCTCCCAACTACCAGAGATGGTTTGGAGACCAGGTTAGACCCCTTCAAAAAGTCCCATCCCCAGAGCACGGTCATTACTTCATCTGTCAGCTTCTTGAAAAAGCCTCATAATTATTTGCCCTAACTCAGAACGCACTTTGAAGAAAAGCCCTATTCCCAGAGTGTTTTCAAAACCAGCAGGAGCAGCAGCAGCAACAGTTTAAAACTGTAGTTGTTTGGGGCTCCTGGGTGGCTCAGTTGGTTAAGCGTCCAACTTCCACTCAGGTCATGATCTCACCCCTTGTGGGTTCAAGCCCTGTGTCAGGCTCTGTGCTGACAGCTCCGAGCCTGGAGCCTGCTTCCAATTCTATGTCTCCCTCTCTCTCTGTCCCTCCCCAACTCATACTCTGTCTCTCTCTCTCTCTCAAAAATGAATAAATGTTAAAAAAATAAAATAAATAAAAAATAAAATTATAGCTGTTTCAGGATATAATAGTAGATGGGGAAAACTGGAACCTCGTTAAAGAAAAAACACTTAAAAAGAAGATCTAGGGGATAAGATGTCCAAAGAGTTATTTGAAAAGCTCTGACATATTCTGAGAATTTAAAAGACCATGAGCATATGCAGGGCTATGCATATACCTGGGAAAAGCAAGACAGGGCTGCAATCTTCCCTCTCTGGTGTCCTTGAGGCTCTGCACAAGGAGAAAGTTACAGCTAAGACAGAGTTGTAAGCTTCCTGAACACGCATACCTCAAAGCACACAAAGCCACTCAACTTATTAGTTCAAGGTACTTAAGGAAATATGTGACCAACGTTAGCCAACCACTAAGATAATCTTGCAAAGATTTCAGTGACTACACACTACGGGGAATACATGTTTCACAGAACTTGTCTAGGAAAGTTATTAAGCCAACAAACAGCAATAGCCACAGAAACAAAAACAATATAAAAAAAACACCAACAAAAGTAAACTCTCATGGAGGGAGATCTGATTTCCAAAACTGTCACATTATATTACCTAAAACATCCAGTTTGTGAGAAAAATATATAAAATTATAAGACATGCAAAGAAACAGGAAAGCATGACCTCCAGATAGGTAAAAAAGCAGTCACAAGAAACTCCGCTGGTGAGGGAGGTGGGGAAGACACTCAGATGTTGGACTTAGCAGACAAATATTTTGAATCAGTTCTTATATATATACTCAAAAGACTACATGAAACCATATAAAGAATTAAAGTCTGCCAACAATGTCTCATGAAATAAGGAATATCAAAAAGGCATAAAAAAAACATAAAGGAGAAGAAAGAAGGAGGAGGAAGGAGGGAAGGAAGGAAGGAGAGAAGGAAGGAAGGGAAAGAAAAGTTCTGTAATAACTGAAATGAAAAATTCACCAGAAGAGCTCAACAGCAGATCTAAACTGACAGAAGAGGGACACAACAAACTTAAAGATAGGTAAAATGAAATGATCCAATCTGAGAAATAGAAAGAAAAGAGGATGGGGAAAAAATGAACAGTGCCTCCAAGTCCTGTGAGACCCCACAAAGGACACCAGTATGCACATAATGGAAATCTCAGAAGGAGAGAAGAGAAAGAAGGGGACAAAAACCAACCAAACAGTTTGATGTAATAATTAAGCTGAATACTTCACAAATCTGATGAAAAACAAAATACACACTCAAGAATCTCAATGAACTCCAAATAGTATAAACTCAAAGAGATCCACATCTAGACACATAGTCAAACTGCTGTTAGCCAAAGACAAAAAAGAGAATCAGGAGAGCACCAAGGGAAAAATGACTCATCAAATACGAAAGATCCTCAATAATATTAACAGTTACAACTCATTGTAACTCAGTTACAATGAGTTGACTCCTCATTGTAAATCACAGACCCCAGAAGGCAACATATTTAAAGTGTTGAAAGAAAGAGCTGTCAACCAAGAATTCTATTTCCAGTAAAACTATTATTCAAACACAATGGAGAAATTAAGACATCCATAGATTAAAATGGATCTATTACAGTGTTGATGGGGCTGATAAGGTATAAAGATTAAATTTATATGACAATAATAGCACAGAGTAGGAGACAAAGAGTGGAGTAATATTGGAGAAAAGTTTCTGTATAATATTGAAAATAAGTTTGTATTCACTCAAACCAGGTTATCAGAAGCTTCGATGCTAATTGTAATCCCCAGAACAACCACAAAAAATTCCAAAAAATATAGTAAATTTGATAACAAAGAAACTAAAATAGTATGCTAGACAATAACTATTTAACACAAAGCAGTCCTAGAGGAACAAAGGCATGAGGCATATGGTGAACAATAGCAAAATGGCAGTTGTAAGCCCTACCTCATCAATGATTACATTAAATGAATTAATCAATAAAAAAGTGAAAGTAGCAAAATGGATTTAAGATAAGCTCTAATAAATACGAAAGGATTGAAATCATGCAAATATATTCTCTGACCATAATGGAATTAAATTAGAAATCAGTAACAGAAGAAAATTTGGGAAATTCAAAATTATGTGCAAATTAAACAACACTTGTAAATAACTAATGGGTTAAAAAATAAATCACAAAGGAAATTAGAGAATACTTCGAAATTGAGGTGTCTGGATGGCTCAGTCGGTTGAGCACCAGACGTGGGCTCAGGTCATGATCTTGTGGTTCATGAGTTAGAGCCCTGCATTGGGCTTGTTGCTGTCAGCACAGAGCCTGCTTTGGATTCTCTGTCCCCCTCTTTGTCTGCCCCTCCCCCCTCAAAAATAAACATTAGAAAAAAGAAAATACTTTGAAATAAATAAAAGCAAAAACAAAAACACATCAAACTTTATCGAATGCTGCTAAAGCAATGTTTAGAAGATATTTCTTATTGTAAGTACCTATTTTTTAAAAAAGAATGACTAATAACCTAACCTCCAACTTAGCAAATTAAAAAAGAAAAAAAATTAAAGACATACAAATAGAAGATAGAAAAATTTAAGATTAGAATAGAAATAAATAAAATGGAGAATAGAAAACAATTTAGAAAGTTAGGAGACCGAGAATTGATTCTTTGAAAAAAAATCACCAAAATCACTAAATCTCTAGACCGATTAAAAAAAAACAGATGCTAGGGGTGTCTGGGTGGCTCAGTCAGTTAAGCATCAGACTCTTGATTTTGGTTCAGGTCATGATCTCAACGTTCATGGAACTGAGCCCCACATCGGGCTCCATGCTGTTGGGATTCTTTCTCCACCTCTCTCACTGCCCCTACCCTCCTTCAAATTAAAAAAAAAAAACTTTAAATAAAGTTTTTTTATTTAAGAAAAACAGATGCTAGAATTAGTAAAAATAATGAATAAAAGAGGGGACATTAACATTGACCTGACAAAAATAAAAGGAATATAAGGGAATGCTATGAGCAACTGCATGTCAACAAATTAGATAATTTAAATGAAATGAACAAATTCATACAAAAACACAAGCTACTGAAACTAACTCAAGAAAAAATAGAAAATATGAATATAGCTATAAGGAGTAATTGAATTAATAGTTATAAAACTTCTAATGAAGAAAATCCCAGACACTGATACCTTCACTGATGAATTCTACCAAATATTTAGAGAATCGATATTGAGTCTTTTTAAAAAAATATTTATTTATTTTTGGGAGAGCACAAGTGCAGGAGGGGCAGAGATAGAGGGGCCAGAGGATCCAAAGCAGGCTCTGTGCTGATAGCAGCGAGCCAGATGTGAAGCTCAAACCCACAAACCACGAGATCATGCCCCAAGCTGAAATCAGACACTCAACCAACTGAACCACCCATGTACCCTAAAGAATTGATTTCAATTCTTTACAAATTCTTCCTGCAAACAGAACAGAACACTTTCCAACTCATTTTAGGAGACCCATGTTATCCTGCTACCGAAACCAAAGACCACAAGAAAAGTATAGGTCAGTATTCCCTGTGAATACAAATAACAAAAATCCTCAACAAAATCCAGCAACATAATAAGGATTATACAGCAAGGCCCATGCCATCTATTTCAGAAATTAAAGGTTGGTTTAACATCTGAAAATTAATCAATGTAGTGTAGCATATTAATAGAATAAAAAACAAAACCACATGATTATCACAATAGACCCAGAAAAAGCATTTGGTAAAATCCAACACTATTTAATGATAAAAAAAAAAAATACTCACAAAACTAGAGGCACCTACAAAAAACCACAGCTACTATCACACCTAATGGAAAAAGACTGAATACTTTCCCCCTATAAACAGAAATGAGATAAGCCTTTGCCACTTCTATTCAACATTGTACTGAAGGTCTCAGGCAAGGCAATTAGCAAGAAAATTAAATAAAAGTAATTCAGATTGGATGGGAACAAATAAAATTATTTCTTTTTTTTCTTTTTTTTATTTATTTTTGAGAGACAGAGAGAGACAGCATGAGCAGGGGAGGGTCAGAGAGAGGGAGACACAGAATCCGAAGAGAGGCTCCAGGCTCTGAGCTAGCTGTCAGCACAGAGCCTGACGCGGGGCTCGAACCCACGAACTGTGAGATCATGACCTTAGCCGAAGTCGTATGCTTAACCAACTGAGCCACCCAGGTGCCCCTAAAATTATTTCTAATGCAGATGACATGATCTTACATAGAGAAGATTCCATAGAACTCAATGGAAAAAGTTTAGAACTAATAAATAAATTCAGTAAGATTACAAAAACTAGATCATATATAAAAGTCATATTTCCATACACTAACAACGAACAACATGACAACAAAAGTAAGAAAACGATTTCATCTGTAGTAGCAACAAAAAGAATAAAATACCTAGGAATGAATTGAACAGAGCTTCAAGACTTGTACACTAAAAACTACAAAACACTTCCGAAGTAAGTTAAAGGTCTAAATAAATGGAAAGGCATTCCAGTCACAGACTGGAAGGCTAATATAGTTCTCCAAATTGATCTACAGTTTCAATGGAATCTCTCTGAACAGTCTCGGCTTGCCTTTGGGCAGAAATTTTGATCCTAAAATTCACATGAAATTCCAAGAGACATAAAATAGCCAAAATAATCTTTAAAGGGAAGAATAAAGTTTAAGGACTGGAACTTGTTGATTTCAAAACTTACTACCTACATAACTAAATTCCTCAAGATATTGTGGTACTATCATAAGGACTGACATATACAGATAAATGGAATGGAATCAAGAATCTAGAAATAAACCCTTACTTTTATGGTCAACTGATTTTTAACAAGGGTGCTGAGATATTTCAATAGAGAAAGAATAGTGTTTTCAACTGTCCTATTTGATGACATGACAACTAGATATGCATATCCTGTCGAATGGAGTTGGAACCCTACCTCACAGGATGTATAAAATTAACTCAAAATGAATTATAGACTTTATTGTAAGAGCTGAAACTATTAAAACTTATAAAAGAAAACATGGAATAAATCTCTTCATGACCTTGAATTAGGCACTGGTGTCTTAGATAGGACACCAAAATACAAGCAATGAAAAAAAAATGTGTGTGTGTGCTACGAATGATACCACTAAGTTAGTAGAAAGAACTCACACAGGAAAATATTCACAAATCACATATCTGATAAGAGACTTCTATCCTCTTACGACCTGAAATTAAAAAGACAAAAAAAATCCAGTTTTAAAATGAGTAAAATATTTGAATAAGCATCCATCAAAAGAACATAAACAAATGGCCAATGAGCACACAGAAAGATACTCAACATCATTAGTCATTAGGGAGATGCATCTCAAAAACACAACAAGATGCCACCTAACACCACTAGGATGGCTATAAGCAAAAGACTTGATTTCAGCTCAAGTCATGATCTCACAGTTCATGGGATCAAGCCCCACATCGAGCCTTGTGCAGAGTGTGGAACCTGTTTGGGATTCTCTATCTCTGCCCCTCCCCCTACTAACATGCATGTTCATGCTCTCTCTCTCTCTCTCTCTCTTGCTCACACTCTCTCTCAAAATAAATAAATAAACATTTAAAAGAAATAGAGAGAGAATCTGGGTCCCAAAGGAATTTACTAAGGTGTGATTTTTTTTCTATGAAAAAGAATTTCAGCTTTTACAGAATTATTCTCAACAAGGTAGTGTTCTTGACCTTTGCATGCTGTGTGCCACTGAACACCCATTGGGGTGCCCTCCTCCAGCCCAGCCCTTTAGCTCACAGATAACTGCTTCTGATGGATTGTTCTGGAATTCTCTCTATTATATGACAAGGGCCCCATGTTGGTCAGTCCAACATCTTGATCTAGAACTTTTCCCAAACTCAAATTGGGATCTAGAGAGGGCCCAGGGGTAGGTAAAAAAGGCATGGGGGAGGGGGGCTGTGACATGGGTGTTCCTAAATATAAATGTATACATAACGCAAGGTCCTGGGTAAGGTGAATTGGATGTGAGGGCTGGCTGAGAAGAGACCAGTCAGGAACTCCCAACAGGCATGAAAGAGTGGTAATGAACTTGGAGGAGAGTAGTCAGAAGGGAAAGAAGGAGGAACCCCCCACTGGCAGTTATCAGGTGCGTAACAAGAGAGGAAGTGAATTCCAAATTGCCTCGTATTCTCATTTCACTAAGGAAAATGTCTCTTTCAAGCATCATTTTCCAGAATGAATGATCCATTTGTAAAGTAGGTAATCAATTCCCAATCTGGTTTGTTTTTAACCTCTTAGAGTTACTCAAAGACGGTCTTACTTCCATGTCTGAAGGAAGAAATCAAAGCACTGAGCATTGGGTTCGCCCAGTTGCCACAGGACAAACAGGTGGGACAAAGGCAGGAAACCTGCCTGCAGGAGAAACTCTACTTTCCAAGGTCACGAGTTACTATGTCTGAGCTGTGTGGAAGCTGACGTCTCAGGAAATCAGGCTGGGACTGGTCTGTCTCTCTTGGGACAGAGGCAGTAAGAGTAAGGGAGAAAGATACAGTTCACTACTCAGAGCCCTGACACAGAAATGGGCTTAAGAGGGAGCATCTGGGTGGCTCAGTCATTTAAGCATCTGACTCTTGGTTTAGGCTCAGGTTATGATCTCACAGTTTGTGAGTCTGAGCCCCGTGTCAGCCCTGCAAGGACAGCACAGAGCTTGTTTAGGATTCCCTCTCTCCCTCTTTCTCTGCCCCTCCCCACCCACCCTTTCTCTCTCTCTCAAAATAAATAAACTTAAAATATATATATGTCTGGTCCAAAATGAGATCTGCTCTAAGAGTAAAATAAACACTAGATTAAAAAAAAAGAAGAAAGAAAGAATAAAAGGAAGAAATAAATGAAGGAAGGAAGGAAGGAAGGAAGGAAGGAAGGAAGGAAGGGAGGGAGGGAGGGAGGGAGGGAGGGAGGAAGGAAGGGAGGGACCTAAGAGGTTGTCAGGTTCAACTTCTCACTTTGCAGATGAAGAGCTCAGCCCAGAGAGGATAAGTGGAATGTCCGGAGTCATCCAGCCAGATGGATGACCTCCTTCTTTCCCTTCTGACTACTCTCCTCCATATTTGGGGCAAACAGCCTAGCTTCCCTCTCCCTGCAGATGCACGGCTGCGGGCAGGCCAGCCTGTCACTGACAGGCACATAGGCATGCTTGCACCTGCCCTGGCGTGCCTCACACTCAAATCAGAAAACCTTCTGCTGCAACCCTGGTGAAGAAATTAAATTAGCTACTAATTGGTTAATTGGCAGCAAGCTCTGTAAGGCAATAAGGAACAAATTAAGTTGGAGCGAGAAGCATACATTTGTTTGATCTGATCATCTTCATTATCACCTCTGCGGCCCCGCCAGTAAGGCTGCCGTCTTCTCCCCTAGGAAAGCTCTTAGAAGGATCCTATAACCTTTTGGCTGCCAGATTAATTGTTCCTTTCTCTTCCCCTTTCTCTCCCACTGTCACTGCCCTCTCTTCTTAGTCCCTATAACCCAGCATTTCCCAAGTTGCAGTATGCAGAATTCCCGTGTCAGTAGCATGCTGATAAATGCTTAATGGCTGGCTCCCTGGAGGGAAAGAGCCTTGATTTGTAGCATTTAGCAATTTCCGTGGTGTAAATACTCCCACGGTGGGCCAATTTCAAGATACCAATATGACATCTACCGGCTTGAAAAATTCCTGACAACTTAACAATTGGTTCTTGCAAGCTGCTGTATGCTGACTCCAACGCAACACTGATCGTGTCTACACAGGTTAACAGGCCCATAGCAAGGGCCCATGGTCAAGTAAATAAGTCTGCAAGTCTGCATGTCATGCAGACTCTGAGAAGTTCTGCAGGAAGGAAATGTAGTTAGTTTAACTGAGCACTTTCCAAACATATTTGACCAGAGAACCCATGTTTCCCAAAGCACATATGAATAACTCATGTAATACTAAGCATATACTGCCTTGGAAACACTGCTATAATCATACCATTATTGTGTTTCTGGGTGTAGCACCAAGCTAAGTTTCTCTGATAAAACATCTAAGATATAGATCTTGTCCTCGAAGTAACGAAACCAAGATAGCAAATTATCAAGTGTTAGGCGACCATTACGGACCACAAGTACCATTAGATTTCAGAAGATAAACCCCATCATCAGGCCCGGCCTCAAACAAAGGGTCTCAACAAAGAGCTTTTCAGGCGGGAAGAGCCTCTTTGGCAAAGAGAAAGAGAGGCAAGTGCCTATTTGTGTGTTCAGAGATAATCAAGAGACTAATATAACTAGAGAGGAGCAGAAGATGAGGTGTGAAGAGTGGGTGGAAGTCTGACTGGGAAAGAAGGCTGAAAGGTCAAGAGGGGGAGTTTGGTGGCCAGGCTAGGACATGGCATGCTGGTGAAGCAGAAGGCATGTTTTAGACAACACAATTTCCTGAGGTCTTAGAGTCATTCCGTTTCTTGTTCTTAACCAGGGAGAAAGAGGTGGTCTTTCTGGATTTGAACTTGTAGAATGCCAGAGAAGCCTGCTTGTTCTCTCAGTGGGGGTGGTGATTCTATCTTCTGACAAGGACATGTGTCCATTTGGGGTGGTTACCTTCTACCAGCCCTATGTGCGGGGCACTGAGTGGGTATGCACATGGGATCCCCTCTGTCCCTCAAGGGTCTCCATCCACCCATCCATCCATCCATCCATCCTTCCATGTGAACGTGTATCTACAGCAGAACGTTTAATATTGAACATTTATTGAGCCCTTACTTTGTTCCAGGTGCTTCTAAGAACTGGAAGATTTCTTTAAGTTTCAAATAGATGGTGACTGGTCCAAGAAGCAGGAGGCTACGCAAGATGGCATGGTCATGATGAGTGTTTATGGCTCCCAGATCACCAACGAAGTGCTTTGCCCCCAACCATACAGTCATCACAGTGTCTTCTGGGCTTCAGGTGGGCCATGCCAAGTGTGTACTTTCTGGGGTATCTTTTGATCTCTAACTTCAGCACTATCCCCAAATGAGTCCTGATAAGGCTGCAAGAGGATGAACTAGATCTCAGTGCCCCCAGCCTGCTCCTCTGTACCCTTTTCCACCCCTCCGGAGGTAACCTGGACACATATTGCTCACACTTTCCATGTGTCCCCTTTCCAAGAAAAATCTCTCCAGAAAAAAAAATGTGGAACTTATTTTTCTGAAGTTGCAAATAAGTGGTAACAGCTTAAAGTAGTACCTTTCTAGAGTTATTTATATCTTTGCATCTTGGAAACAAAAAGCCTTAAAGCTAAAGGATTCAAACTCTACTTTGGGAATTTCAGGCAGCATATCCCAGAGGATATGAGCGGGGGTAGTGATTCCAGAGCCGGAGTGTCGTGTTGGTGCCCTTGAACACTGCAGAAATGGCCACCTGGTCCCTCTGTGTGTAAAGCTGGCCTTGATCTCTGCCTTCCAGGGCCTTCCATCATCCCACCAAGCTCCAGATTCCCTCTCCTTGTGCTACCAGACAAAAAGAGCATGAGGCCAGGGCCTCAAGGTAGACTGAGAATATAGAAAAAAGCAGCCAGAACCTTCCACAAGAGAGCAAGCAAACATGATGAGTCTGATGATCAGGTCCAAGTTCTAATCTCAGCAACACCACTCTCGGTGCCTGCCTTCTCAGTTCAGCTTCTGTTCTTTATGACAGGACTTAAAACACCCACCCTGTAGGATGGCTAGATGGCAGTGCCCACATGTGGCCATGATGGGTAACTCCCAATGATGGTGGTGATCAGGGAAGCCCCCATCTTTACTGGAAAACTCAGAACACCAGAGCTGAACTTTCTAAACCCCACAATCTTCCCTGTGGATGATCCCCGTTGCAGGATATTTTTTCCTGCCAGCAACACATTCAGGCTGCCAGTCCAAATGATATAACTCCGTAAGACACCAAAATGTAGGTGAGGGCAATGCTCCTCTCTAGAGGAAGCTGGACCAGTGGTTGATTGGGGCTGACAGCAGGTGTGGGGGAGACATTTTTGCCAACCATCCAATATCCAGGGTCCTCTGGTAATTCAAATTACTTTCCAAATGTCACTGCATCTGTCTGTGCCTGACAGCTCTTCAAACTGGGACCCTTTCTCTGAGCCTGAAGACCTGGACATATTCCTGAAGGGACTTTTGATCTTCATTTCTTTCCAGATGGGAGGGTCCTTTGTCAGACAAAGTCCAGACCCATGAAACCTGCAGACAAAAAACCTAGTGACAGATAGTCTGGCAGGTGATGGCAATAACACTTCCAGTGCAGGGACCTGGCTAGTTGGATAAGACACATGACATTCCTGAAAATGAACAGTCAGGGGAAAACACTTATACTGTTCTTCAAACCCACTACAGCGTCGCCCCCACTTATCTTGAAGTCTGACTTCTGGTAACTTCCAATGTGTGCAAGCAGAGAAAGCCTGGGCACCTAAAATAACTACTGCACAGGCTTACACCAAATTCATGGACTGTACTGCTTAGAAGGACCAAGGCACTCATTCAAATCCTCTTCGCTCCTGCTTATCATAAAAGTCTAACAATCTCAGATATTTGGTTCTCCAGATATTTGGTTATCCTGCAAATTGGATGCAGCATATATAAGATGTGCTGGGGAAGAAAGAGGGAGGCACTGCAGACAGCTCAATAACAGCAATGAGAATTGGCAGGTGACAGCTTGGTGGCAGAGAGAAAGGACAAAGCTAAAAGTGAGCACAAACGTGTGTGTGTTTGTGTGTGTGTGTGTGTGTGTGTGTGTGTGTGTGTGTTGGGTGGCCACGGAAATTAGGCGGGGCCGTCAAGAAAGGGTTAAACTCTCTTGTGTTTCTCAAAAGGTAAGAAGGTGCAGAATACCTTTTAGAAAACCTTCCATCCAGAATACCTAAAGTAAATTAAATTGGGGGTTTAGAAAGAACAAGCTTGGGAATTCAGGAAAATTCACTTAAGTGGAACGCTGTCCTCCCGTGACAGTGCAAGATAAATGAGGCGGTACTGTACCTGCAAAGGCTACCGTGACTGGGCTGGGGAAAGAAAGCAGCCTCCTGGGAGCTTTCCAGCAGCTCCAAATGCTCTGAAATCCCCCATCTTCCCAACACCGGCCTCGCTGTAGGAACCGCTCGTGTGCCCGCCAGCGCGAGGTAGAGCCCCTCTCCCATAAGGCCCACCTGGGGCACAGCGTGTGCCAGGCCCCTTAGGAAGGAGTGTCACGGAGGGATCTTGCCAGACACATGGCTTCTGCCTCCCCTTGCCTCCCATTCTGCGGTCCTTGCCACCTCCCACCTCCCACTTTACAGGGCACGCAGAGCCCGGATGTGGATGTAGCTGACAGCTATCAACCAGCCACGGGGCTTCAGCTTTCATTCACGAGATAAGCATCTCTCCAAATTCCGAGAGGTTAAACCAAATGCCTATTTGCACCCGGCTTGCACACCTCCCTCACCCCCCGGCTACGCATTCAGCCTCCAATAAAAGGCTGTGCCGCTCCCCACCTCCAACCCTGCCACCCGAGAATCAGTTCCAGTTGATGTGGGGTGGCAGGGAGGGGCATTAGCATTTTTCAAAAGCCGCCCCCTCCCCTGCACCCCGCTCCCTGCTCCAGGATTCAAATGTGCAGCCGGATCGGAGGACCACGGCCTTACTCGGGAGCAAAAATCCGCATCGATGCCATCTGGGAGCTCCAAGAAGAGCTGAGGCAGAGGCTGACTTTGTGGAGCTAAATAAAGCCCAAAGGCTGTTTGTAATGTTCAGTCACTGAAGATTAAGGTTAATTAATCTTCAAGATTAATCTTAATTAAGATTAAGAAGAGGGTTAAGAGGGAAAGGAACGTAGGCCTGGTCTCACTTGGTCTCAGAGCCACAGTGACTAGTGCAGGAAAGGGAATGAGAGCACTGAGGGGCAGGGACCTCCCTGCAAGGAGAGCAGAAGACTCTGGAGGTTTGGGAGGGGTAGGAGGCTCGGGGTCCTCCACCAAGAATCACTAAGAGTCCCCGATAGGGGACAGGTAAGCATGAGCAGACAGGTAAGTAGTTTCCCAGGCACCTTAGGCGGAGGTTGTGCAAGCATGATACTGCCGTGCATCGGTGGGGTGATCTAGCCTGCAGGAGCCCCGGGGCCCCTGGTGGGCTTGCTTCTCCCCACCGTGGAACAGGAAGGAGGGAGTGTGAACTACCTCTGTACCCGGGTCCTCTGACCAGTCCCTCAGATGGCAAGGGAGATGGTAGGAGGATCTCAGGGGCTCCCTCTCCTGGCCCCAGCCTGCTGGATGGCATCTAGTCTAGCTTATTAGCCTCACCAGAACCAGCCTTCTCTTACTGACTTGAGGGGGCGGGAGGTGGAGGCCAAGCTACCCCTTCCTCTCATACATCAGAAAGCTGTGCTTGCATTCTGGCCGCCACTGAAGACCCCTTTGCTCACGTTACCTGTTCCAGCACATGGGTAAGGCATCCAGGTACGCTGGGGCACCTGGGTGCCTCAGTTGGTTAAGCGTTTGACTCTTGGTTTCAGCTCAGGTCATGATCTCAGCCCCCTCTGCGGCTCTGAGCTGACAGTGTGGAGCCTGCTTGGGTTTCTCTCTCTCTCCCCCTCTCTCTCTGCCTGCACCCAACCCCCCCTCGCTCTCTCTGTCTCTTTCAAAATAAATAAATAAATAAAGTTAAAATTTTTTTAATTAAAAAAAAAAGTCCAGGAGCGCTGTCTCAGCCCCCATCAGTGTCTTGATTTACTAAAACCCTTGCGTAGCACTAATAAATGATAGACGGCAGCTTAGAAAAACCCCACATCATTCCACAAAACAAAATGTATTCAAAAGAAAAGAATTGAGGCAAATACATGTATCTGCAGCAGACGAGATGAGTATCCAAGCACAGACACACGGTGGAACGCAACACACTGGTGAGAGATAGGCTGCTAATTTGGCTCCACATTTTCTAGTCCGTAACAGGAAAGAAAATGGGATCATTTACACAATTCAGAGTTCACAACATAAAAGCTAAACAGTTGTTCAAGATAAACATAACAGTTCCTGGAACTGAAACCAAACAGAAATGCCTCCCCTAGGCCCACGTGGAAAGGGTCCCGTGATTTAGTGAATAACATCCTCAAAGCAGCCTTTCTGTAAACATGGCCATGAGCTTCACAGGTCTGTTTTTAAAATATCCCTCAGTGTAGGCTGGTGTCACAAAGCCAGATTGTTATCCAATTAAAAAAACAATAATTTACAGGAGACCAGTACACATGTCTGGAGTACCGAAGGTCTGGCTTCGTGGAAATGTCAATTTTTGAGAAACCAGAAGAATGGGTAGACTGGATTATCTGCATTTCACATGTAAGAAAATTGGGGCTCAAAATATTGTCCAGATGACTCCTATGTCAGAGTCTCCCATCTACTAAGCAAAAGAGCCAGAACTCAGACAAAGGATTTTGTTTGCATGTTTGGTTTTTCCCCAAGCCTAGCTTGTTCCAATCTAGACAGTACAAGTGGGCGGGGCCTATTAAGACTGGAAGTCCCCACTAAGGGTTGCCACAAGATAAGGGGAAGCCCAAAAGTTTATACTCAGGCCAGGCCCCACCTGGGACCCTTAGGCTCAGCTCTCCCTTCAGGTGTGGGGTGCGTTCCCCTGCCCCCTGCCCAGCCCGGAATGGCCATCCCACTGCACCTCAGAGTCAGGCAGATGGCTGCTGCCCAGATGGCCCTGACGTGGCTTCTGCGTCCCCTCAGTGCCCACATGTCCTATGCTCTGCATGTGCCCCCAGCTCCGGCCTCAGCTGCCTCCTGCTCCCCCACTTTTGTTCCTCCTCTGGGCCCCAGAGCTCCAAACGTGTAATGAACTCGGGTATGGGAGGGGAGCTGCAGGAGGGAATCTGTCGGGGGAAGAGGAAGAAAGAGAAGAAAAACGGCCCCCTCTGAAAGCTTTCCAATCACTCCAGCCACCACCATCTCTAATTCTTTTCTTAAAGTATAAAATCATTCTTCCACTGATCTCACTCGTGGTCAGAGCTCAGTACAGGCCCATCCGTCACGGGGCTGATTTGGTTCAGCAGGTGTTGGCTGGGCAATCGCTCATTTCAGGCTAATCTGCTAGCGGCTGTCAGGGGTTATGGAGTATTTATTGAGTTTGTGTCAGGTCCGGATGACCAATAGCCAACAGCCGGTGGATGCGCACTGACATTGATGATATTGCTGAATTAAGCGAGGTGATGTATACTCAACTTGCTTAGAGCCAGGAATGGACCCTGGGATCATTTCATAACCCGATGCAGACGATCCCTGGGCTTTCCTTTTCAAAGAAAACATCACACACATGGCGTTTCTATTTAAAGAAAAAAAAATACATGGTCCTCAACAAACGTGGTCATGTCTGTATTGAAATGAACAACAGCATTGCCTGGGGAGATGGGAGGGAACAAATAAGACCCAGACGTTTGGCAAACGGCCTCCCATGCACTGCCAAAGCCCGTTGGATTCACATTAAGATGTTGGGCCTCACCAGAAAGAGACATTAATTGGTGACCTCGTCTCAGGATTATGAAAGTGAATCCAGTCAGAACCTACCTTTGGTGGCAACAAGATGTCACAGACAAGAGCCCTGGGCCTGGAGTCAGACAGGAGATAGGATAGTGACGATATCTGTGAAGTCATCCAAGATGATGTCCTTGCTCATACCTGGAGATGACTTCTTATAGCTGTTCTCTCTCTCCTTTTCTTTTTCTAGAACCAGCCTTCTCCCCCATTCTCACCCAACTCCAAAGCAAATGATGAAATTTCCCACTATGGCACCTGAGTCCATAATGCTGGAGGGATTATCACAAAACTCACAGAAGCACCACGTTGAAATGAGCAGAACCGTGCCTAAAGGCTCCGGGTGAGCCCTCGTTCAAAAGAAGCTTAAACCATCCCATTGTCAGTCCTGGGGCCTGGCCCAAAGGTCAAATCTCTAACCTCATCACAGCAAGATAGCACGGACGAGGGCTCTGAACTGTGAATGGGGCCAAACAGGATTCACTGGTGATTGGGTGTCTGCAACTGTGTGGCATTAAGTAGGTCACCTGCACTGTCCAAGTCTCAGAGTCTCATTCTGGAAAATGCCCACGTGGGAGTACTTGATCTCCAGTCCCAATGTCCACGATTTTGTGACTCCTTGGGAAGAGTTTACTCTCTTACCCTCCCACTTCTTCCTGTCGGAGAAGCACTGGTCTCCAGTGACTGGAAGGTGGCATCCAGCTCTTGGAGGGATAAATTCGCAGGAAGAGCCTCTCCAAAGGGACAGAGTATCAAGGGCATCATACTCAGAGTGTTCTGCTTTCTGACCTAAGAACAGCTTCCCTGGTCGAATACCTACTCGGGGTCTGGTAACAGGAGAATGATTTCCCCATTTTACAGAGACACTGAGGCTTCAGGGGCAAAGCGAGCCAAGGAGGCCCTGAGTCTGGGAGTAGATACAGCCCGGAAGCCACTCGTGAGCAGTCATCTTGGTTGGTCATGTGCCTCCCACTGTACTACCCAGCCCAAGAGAGGATCACACAGAAGCCGTCAGTGAGTCCCAAACTGAACATTAGAGCTACATCTCCCTTCATCCCCAGGCTTTTTTGAGAACTGCTGAGGAGCATAATGGCGTGTTTTACACTTCCCCTCCCTCTCTAACACCCCTCCCCTGCCCGTCTGCCCCTCACCACAGGGAAAGGAGAGAACCAAACACAGGCAGTAAAGGAGGGGAAAAAAGGACAGGGCCCAGATAACCATCCCCAAATAATCAATGACTGCCTCTACAAATAAAACCACATGCGTATTAATCTATCACGTATTAAGAGGAATGACGGGCACGCAGTATATAGACACACACGCGTGCCCCTACATTGTTAGGTGCTCTTGGCAAGCGGGTGACTAGCTCTGTGATGCTTCCCGGTGATGGAAATTGAATTTAGGTTACAGAACATCATCTGGCCCAATTGCCACTGAATTATTCCACACAAAATATCAAAGTTAATTTTTGGGCCTGTCAGCCCGGTTGATGACTTGGGCGGCTGTCAGCCCGGCTGCTCCTGCCTTCGGTGCCAGAGAAGAGTCTGAAAGTCACGCAATCCAAACAGCGACCTTGGCGGGGGACGGGGGTTAGATTACCAGGATGATTAAATGCCAAGGCGAAGGTTCCGGAGTCCGGATTTGAATACCTGTTTACATGTGGGATAACAGATAGCCGCCCACTGACTGTAAGGCTGTAACTCACTCCCCGGAGTGCCGCCGACACCATAAAACATGAAGGGCCTGCCGGGGAAGTCTGCACCACGGCAGCCAGGCCTGGGGAGTGATTTAGAGCCTTGGATCCATTCAGAGACTATCTCATCTATTGTCTTTTATTACATGCACTACTCAGTCTCTCCTTCTTGCAACTTTTTTTTTTCCTCCACGAAGCACCAACGATCCAATCTCCCTTAAAGGAATGCTATTTGGAAGTGCTAGTTTGATTCAAAGATAGTGAGGGTTCTTTATGCCATAGTACAATAAAAAAAAAAAATGCTAACCGCTGCCGCTGAATAAATATATATATATTTTTTTCTCCTCAGATCAGCTGAGCCCTGTGTCCTCCTCTTTCCATCCCAATGGGCAAATCTATCCTGGTGCCCACTTTTAACTCCTCCTCAAGCCTCCCCCTCACCAAAAGCCAGCGGGGCCACTTCTTTGCTTCTCTTCTAGCTAATTGTCTTGGGCCATTTGATGTTGAAATAATCCATAATTGCTTAATCTATCCACGTCTGTGTGGCAAGAAGCGGAAAAGCACTTTAGAAAGATCAATCATCTAAAATCATTGAGCAGCATATTGGAAGCAGGGCCGTCGCCTGCTCCCAGCTGAGAAAATGATGCTAGAAGGAGATAAAGGCTTGGAGAGGAGGCTGTCTCTGTCTCCATAGCTTTTTGATTCTGAGATAGATTACCAGGAGCGCTAACTGCTCTCCGTTTGTGCTAAACAAAGATAATAGCACTGGAAGTCACAGCCACATAAATGATATGACAATCAAATAAACGGCCCCCTGCCCCCCCCACCTCCTGCCAGCTCTAACTTGCTAATAGATTAAGCATCACAGTGGGGTGGGGAGGGGGAGGTGGGAATCTTTGCTGTTGGGGACCTTGATCACCAGGGACCAAGTGGCAAAGATGAACGAGAGTTCCCGAACACCTGGAGAAATGTAAAAGGTTCCATATAAAATATAAAAGGCTCTCTGTAAATAAGAGATGCCTGGGCTGGAGAAGGCTTGGTGGAGTAGGGTCAGATCTCCCCTATGAATCAAATTAGCAGCCGCTCAAATGGTATTCTAGCACATGAGGCCACAGGGACTGGGCAAATGCCACAATTTTCAAGGTTCTGCATCTCGATTCGCCCTCCTTGTTCTCACAGATTTTTAGGGGCTGCCCTTTCTGCCACTGCTGTGGTGGTAGGAACTACCTCCTGGAGAGCCCTGGCCTTTCTGAAAACCTGCCCCTAACTGTGCCTTCCTCTGAAGGGAAAAAGTGGCCAGAAGGTTGACCGTTGTCAAGGTGAGAAAGAGCTAGGTCCCCTCTTACTCCCTCCCTGCTGCTGGCCTGACGGAGATGTTCAGAGATGCAGCTTTGGGCACAGTGGACTAGGAGGGATTCCTAGAGTGTGAGAAATGGTCTAGAAGCAAGAGGTACAGGTTCCAACATTCACCAGAAGTCACCAGAACCACACAGTCTACATGTGTGGGAAAGCTGAAAGAGCGGAGGCTGGAACTCAAGCCCACATCCTACCTGTCCCACCCCTCACTGGCTGCCATCTAGCCCCTCTGAACCTCAATCTTAAAGATACTTTGCAATGACATTGTCAAGTTCAGACCTAGCATGCCATTATTATTATATTATTTTTTTTTTTACTGAAGTGCAATTAACATGCAGTGTTGTATTCGTTTCCAGTGTACAATATAGTGATCCAGCAATCCATACATTTTTCAGTGCTCATGGCGATAAATGCGCTCTTCCTCCCCTTGATCGATTTCACCCCTCCCCTCACCTGCCTTCCCTCTGGCATTTGTTCTCTGCATTTAAGAGTCTGGTTTTTTGTTTGTCTCTTTCGTCTCTGTTTGTTAATTTGCTTTGTTTCCTAAATCTAGCTTCTTAGACCTAGCATTTTAAATAACTGACAAGTTATAGACACTTCCATTAGTAGTTACTACTGTAATTACTTTATCCTCAAAGTAACCATACAGGGCAAATAATATTATTCTTTCCAAGTTACAGATGAGAACACTGAGGCGAAAAGAGGTTAAGTAACTCATCCAAGGACACACAAGTTTGCTTTTTTGTTATAATTACCACAATCAGAGTACTAAGTATTGGCTACCACTTCTCTCACAAAGTAAGACTGATGTTCTCTTTGTTCATGGCTATTCAAGCCACATGAAGCATTGGAGAACATTCCAGAAAATGTTGGAGAACATTTTCTGCTGTTCACAGTGCTCTGAGCTACAAGTCATGACGGGCATGCTCAGAGCCCAGCTGGTTTATAGTGACCACTTCTGCCCATTCCCAAGCCCATATCCCAAAGAGTTGGAATGTGTTTGCCCTCCTGAGTCCCTGTCTAAGGGAGAACGTTTGAACTACCCTAGACTGTCGGTGTACAAAGAGCAACCAATGACTAAACTGGTTTAAGTCACGCTCTCCCTGTCTGGCCTTCACTGTCTTCCTAGGGTGAATAAGGATTTCATGTAGCAAAGAAGGTACAAACACATCCCAAGAACTTGCTGACTCCCCACAAAACATTTGTGAACAGCCTGCAAAGGGGAGGAACAGGCATGAAAGGGGATGGCAGAACATGCTAGAACTCCACATTCAGACTGAAAGGCAGCACAATCAGATCTATGGCCACACTCTATCTACACCAGTACTTTGGCACCAGGTAAAATCTAAGCAGAGAACTCAAGTCATTGATTTACAGTATTCTCATGTCTTTCATTCCGTGCGACACCCCCACCTACCACACACATCCCCACCCACACTATGCTGTCCCTGCTGGACTCAAACCCAGCAAACCCAGAATACAGCCTGACTTGGTGTACCTTGACTGGATGGGTGGGGAGCTCTTTACCTAGTAGCTTCCAGAAATTTCCCTTCTCTCATGAAACCAGTAAGTAAAGGTGAGGCAGGACTTGAGTTTGCAGGTATACAGTGGGTGCAAGGTGTCTGAAACCTAATAGGTGTTCAATAAATATGCTGTGAATGAAATGAATGAATGGGTGTCCAATAACAATGATGCAGAAAGGAAAACAAAGTCTTCTGGAAGTGACTGAGCCTAGTGGGGCCAAGGACAGGATGACAGCAAAATGGATCCCAGAATCACAGTGACCTGTATATGTACAAGGTCCAGGGCTGGGATTAGGAAGCAGGTGAGAGACTTGTGAGCAGTCCAGCAATCAGTGGGGACCAGGATTACCATGAGTTTCAGGACCAGGGGGATGTGTCCTGGGAAAAGACATGAAGACATGTAGGGAGAGAAGCCCAAAGGATGGGGAAATGGGGTGGGGATGGAGGAGTTTGTTTCCAAAACCTGGGAAACGATAGCAGAGTGGGGAAAGAGTCTATGGACATGTCTCTAGCCACTTGGTTCTAGCCAAAGAATAGAATTGGTAACAAAAGAAAAACAATTACAGAGTCAAAGTAACTCTTGACAAGTTATGATGTCCTCCCAAATTATTTGAATATAAGAAAAGCTAAAAAGCAAATTGGGATAAATATATTTTGTTATCAAGGGGATGTGAATGCTACTTTTTCTCTTAATATATATATATATATTTTATTGTTCAGATAAGGGAATCTGAAAACGCAAGTTTAAATAATGTTGTTTTCCAGACTTAATCCAAAATTGCTAGGCAGGAGGAAACACTACCTTCTCCTCGCTCTGGAAATTCCATCTCACTTGTTTTGATCTTTGGTTAGCAACTAATGATGTACCTTCTTGGGGCACCTGGGTGGCTGGGTGGCTCAGATGGTTAAGTGCCCAACTTCTGGTCCGGTCATGATCTCACAGCTCCTGAGTTTAAGCCCCGCATTGGGCTCTCTGCTATCATGCCAGAGCCCTCTTCGGTTCCTGTGTCCCTCTCTCTCTGGCCTTCCCCAGGTCGAGCTTTTTATCTGTCTCAATAATAAATAAATAAATAAATAAATAAATAAAATGATGTAACTTTTTAAAGAGAAAACTAGTGCTTGACTTTGACCCTATCAAATTCTCTCTTATTTGAATAAGCTGGCCCACCGCGTGGTTAAATTTCAATTACAGAAATACGACAACCAAATGGACATAACCAAATATCTAGGAATTACACTACCAAAGACCATGCAAGAGCTCAAAGAGAAAAACTTAAAATTTCATTAAAGGAGATGACGGATAATTTTAAAAATAGAGAGGGATACCATTTTTCATGGGTAAAATGACTTAATAGTACGAAGATGCTATTTATATATTAATTTTAACCAAATTAATATATAAATGCAAAGTAATTTTAAATAATATTTCAGCAGGATTTTAAGGGAATGGATGAATATTTTAGTACTCTATAGGAAAATAAGGGTTTATAGGTAGCTAAGTCAATTTTGAGAACAAAAGAAATAATTATAATTGGTGGTATGGTAGAAGGAACAGGACAATAGAACTCTTGAAAACACTAAGGAGCCCAAAAATATATTTATGTATACAAAAGGAAACATGATATATGAGATAATGCCCCCACAAACCAGTAAGAAAACAGTGGATTTTTAAATAGAATAGATGTTATTTGGAAATTGCATCACTATATAGGGGGAAAAAGCTTTTAGATCTCTGACTTGATTATATGCCACAAAATCTCTGGATGAATTAAAGACGCAAATACGAAAGATGAAACTACAAATATAATTTTAAAATGTAGGAGAGGGGCACCTGGATGGCTCAGTTGGTGAAATATCTGACTTCAGCTCATGTCGTGATCTCACAATTCATAAGTTTGAGCCCTGCATTCAGCTTTCTGCTGTCAACACTGAGGCTGCTTCCAATCCTCTGTCCTCTTGTCTCTCTCTGCACCTTCCCTGCTTGCACCCTCTTGCCCAAAAATAAACAAACATTAAAAAAATAATAACAGGAGTGCCCATGTGGCTCAGTTGGTTAAGCACTGGACTCTTGATTTTGGCTCAGGTTACAATCTCACAGTTCCTGAGTTCAAACTCTGTGTCGGGCTCTGCTGATAGTGTGGAGATGCTTGGGATTCTCTCTCCCTCTCTCTCTGCCCCTCCCCACTCACGCTGTCTGTCTGTCTGTCTGTCTCTCTCTCTCTCTCTCTCTCTCTGTCAAAATTAAATTTAAAATAACTAAATAAATATAAATAAATAAATAAATAAATGTAGGAGAATAATTTTGTGATAGAAAGAGAGAAGAATTTGGAATATGATCCCAAACACACAACTCATAATATAAAAATATTTTTTGGATTCAAGGGCAGTATTTCTATTCCATGAACAATATCATAGACAAAATAACAAATGGGTGGGAGAGAGGATAAATTTGTTTTTGATATTTAAAACTAACAAATTATTGTCTAGAATATGTAAGCAATTTTCACAAATAAACACAAGAAAATCAGAACTCAATGGAAAAATGGAAAAGGTCTATAATTTGGTAATTTACAGAAGGGAAAATCCAAATAGCTAACATACATAAAGAGATATTCCACCTTATTAACAATTAAATAATTGTCAATTTAAATATTAGTCGGATCCTACTTTTTGACCATCCCAGTGTCCAAAATTTAAAAATCAGGTAATCACTTTTGGAAAGGTCTGGAGAAACATGAACCCTTACGCATTATTGGACATGCACACTGATATTTCCATTATGGGGAATAGCATGGCAGTACTTAGTAAAAGTGAGAATGTGTATGTGCTAAAATTCAGCAAGTTTTAAGTGTTTTAATCTCATAATTGACTGGAGCTGCAGGGAATTGGAGACAGTTTAAATAGTTTACCACTAAAGAAATGGAGCAATTAACTATAGGTACATATAGTAATATAGATAGATTTTTAAAACAAAGTGTTGACTCCTCCTTCTGAATGGAATGGATTAACTAGTCACCCAGAGACTCCCACAGGGAACAAGAAAACTAAAATGATAAAGACTGGGGTGCCTGGGTGGCTCAGTCATTTGAGTGTCTGACTCTTGATTTTGACTCAGGTCATGATCCCAGGGTCACAGGATCAAGACCTACATCAGGCTTCATGCTGAGCATGGAGACTGCTTGAGATTCTCTCTCCCTCTCTCCCTCTGCCCCCTCCCCCACTCTCTCTCTCTCTCTCTCTCTCTCTCTCTCTCTCTCTCAAATAAAAGATAAAATAAAATAAAATGATAAATACTGACAATGACAAGTACCAGCAAGGAACCTAAGCTCTCCACACAACCACTTTGGTGGTACAACCACATTGAAAACATCTTGACAATATTTCCTAAAACTGAACATATTCTGAGACCAAACAGTTCCACTCCTAGCTATGTACTCTGTAGATACGCATATATATTCATCACAAGAATTTATAAGAATGTTCATAGAAGCAGCACCTATAATAGCAAACAAGATTATCCTAAACTAGAAACAACCCAAATACTTATCCAGAATAAGATGAAAAAAACATTTTGGTGTATTCACACAAAGGAATCCTACAGGATGTTCAGTGAAAGAAGTCAAACAGAAAAGATAAGAAATAAAATTCCATGTATGTACAATTGAAAAATGGCCCAAATTGCCCTAGGGTATTGAAACCAGAATAGCAGTGACCCTTTGACAAAAGAAGGATGGTGACGGAACGGGCACAAGGGGAATCCTGGGTTCAGGTCACGTTCTGTCCCTTTGTCTGGGTGCTCGTGAACTTTGCTAACTTTGTGAAAATTCATTGAGCTGTACCTATACAATTTGTGTGATTTTCCCTATGTAGATCACATATCATTAAAAATTTACATAATAAAAATCAGAGTGTTGAGTAGCAGAGTAAGATGCAGATACAGATGGTGGCTACACTGATCATGGGGAGCATTTCATCATGTATATACTTGTCAAATCACTGTGTTGTACACCTGAAACTAACCTAACATTGCATGTCAGCTATAGTTCAATTAAAAAAAGAAAGAAACAGAATTATTTCTTTTATAAAAAGAAGAAATAAAATAAAAACAAAGGAGATTTTGAGGGAGAAAATTAAAGTAAAAAGAAAAAAGGAAGAGAGAGGGGAATCTATTTGGACTCTCTATATGTCCAGTCAGTAGTTTAAAGAGGGCACCAAGGTGATTGCAGTAGAAAACAGTATTTACAGATGGGGCCCTCTTGCTGTCGCCACCATCAATCCTCTTCATTAATGAATTTGGCATCTCAGCTCGAGTGGGAGTATAATCATTACTGTGTGAGTGGTTTAAAAAAGTGAGAGAAAGAGGAGTAAGGAAAGAAAGAAAGGAAGAAAGAAAGAAAGAAAGAAACAAGGAGAGTGAGTGAGGGAAGAAGAAAGGAAAGAAAGAAAGAAAGAAAGAAAGAAAGAAAGAAAGAAAGAAAGAAAGAAAGAAAGAAAGAAGAGGGAGGGAGGGAGGAAGGAAGGAAGGTAGAAGGAAGGAAGGAAGGAAGGAAGGAAGGAAGGAAGAAGGAAGCAGGGAGGGAGGGTGAAAGGAAGGAAAGAAACAGGAAAAGACCGCAGTGGCCATTTTAGTCCAGGGAGTCTAGTGGCACCATGTTATCTGACCACATTTTTAAGAAGCAGGCGACAGGGGAAGATTGGGTGGGGAGCACTCCTCACTTTCTCTACAATTGACACAGCACTGTGGACCTCATGGACTCATTACTGGGTGCAGGCATACTGTTTTTCATCACAAACTTCAGATCCCTTTCCTAGTAGGAAACAGGGTCTTATTGGTATGAAATGACCTGCTCCAGGCTAGAAAGACATTGATTCCCAGAAAATGCACTTCGTTTTGGGTGTTCAGTTTTTTGGTCATGGTTTTGCTTTATCCCTTTTGACCTGGAAGACTTAATTGAAATCAAAATGCCTCCCAGCCACTCTGAGGCTGCATTTTGAGAAGGTTGTTTTGAGCACAGGCTTTTAGGAGTGGGAACTATATTAGTTTCAATCAGCTTTTGCTTCTTTCATTTTAATTTTCCTTTTCTCTTTCCATCGTCTATTTTCATTCAGTGCCCAGCCTTTCCAGACTGCTTCAGTAGGGTCCCAATCACGAAGAAAATCCCCCTCAAGAAGTCTCACGCACGAGGATGGAAAACTCAAGGTTTGGAAACTGTAACTGACATAACTATATCTAACGTGGATCATAAGTCTTCTTGTCTCTTTTCTCCAAGGAGGTCATTAAAGTGTCCAAATTTATCAAATTGTGTTTCCTTCAGATATTCCCAACCATTTTCCTGGAAAGTAATTGCTTACCTGATGATTCTTTTTTTTTTTTTTTTTTTTTTTTTCCCAAAACTCTCCTTAGAGTTTTTTCAAAACACTTCCTCGCTCCTCCCGGGTCAAATCCATTGTGCGTCTGCACCACATTTCTGCGCATATCCATCACTGTACATACATGGCACTACATTAAAATGAAGGGCGTGCACAATTCTCTCACTCTCAGATCAGAAGGTTTCTGAGGGCATGACACCATGAAATCCAGCACCTACCACAATATCTAGCAGTTGATAAGTTTACTCAAGAGTATTTGCAACATCTTCATTATTTGCTGAAAGATGTGGAAGCAACACTTCATTCGTAGGGTCTACTTCAAATTTTAAGAATGGAGTTCAGGCTGGAGGCTAAAATAATAGGGAGGTACATTATACATAGATTAGGAAAGACACCGCATTGCCTCTGAGGGAACTGCTTTGCAAGCTGCCTCAGTAAAATACAGATCTTTCCTCATTTCCTATTCTCATCTCTCTTGTCCTCTTCACCTCCAAGCACTTGTTCAACTCTTACTTATTTATTTTTAATATCTGATTATTTTTAGAAAAAGACTTAATATTGTTGAGAATTTTGCTCTCATTAAATCCTTGTCACTCAGCAAATAACTTTACACAACCCGGTCCAAATATCAAATTTGCCTCCTTTCAGAGTCCAAGTTCACAGCAATAGAGCCAAATGGCATAGTAAAGTGCTATTAGTTGTTCTGACGATTTGAGCAGCTCAAGATCTACAAAGTCCTCTTACGTATTATCTTAGGTTACCGTCATATCAATTCTGTGAAATAATTCCAACTTTATAAAAACTTGAGACTCAGAAAGCCTGAATGACAAGATCGTGGGGCTAATAAATAGCAGAGTCAGGACTTAAACCCACCTTCCACTAATGTACCATATTGTAACTAATGACGATGCTTCTAACACGACCACCATTCATTCGTATGAGTATGTCTGCCTAGCCACACACTCCACCAAAGAATCTTTATGAAGATAACACTACAGAGTTCTAGCACACCTCTGTATATGACAGCAACTCACTGGTATAACTGAGAACTATAAAAACCTGGCCCCTCATCGTTGGATCCACAACATGCTCATTAACACCAATGAGATATTCTGAACCAGAATATCTTCCTCTCTCTTCCACCTGACACCCCAAGAGGAGAATCCAAAACACCATCGCCCTTCTGGCAAAAACATCCATCACACTCCTAAGTGATCATTTGGTCAAAATGATTTCATGATAAGATCCTCTGGAAGGAGCCCCCGGTTTTGCAAGTCAGGATGGCAGATAAGCTTCCCTGTTGGGTACAAGGTTTTTCCAGCTCCTGTCTCACTGGACTGTGCAGACATGCAGCCTACCAAAAATACAGCTCTCAGATGCCAGTCTCAACAGGCGTGGGCGTGTTTGCTCAGAGCAGATGCTGAACACCATGTGGCAGAGGGAGGAAAGACTGGGTTGGATCAGGCGCCTTGTGTGGTGTTTACTGGGATCTAAACTCACTTTCAAACCCTCCACGATTGGCCTGGGTGCTCTTGTGGCTGCTTTGCTCTTAGCTCCAGTGAGAGTAATCTATGGCTTCCGGCCTACACCCCAGTAGACAATTTAAGTCAACCAAGGGCAGACTGTCTGACATCCGGGACATGCCCTGCCCTTAGGGCCCATTCTTTGAGTGCTAGAGAGCTTTCAGGGTTACTAACCACTCAATTACACACTTTTGTTTGTTTGGCTTGTTTTTTGAGTGAGGGGAGGAGCAGAGGGAGAGGAAGAGAGAGGATCTTAAGCAGGCTACCTGCCCAGCACAGAGCCGGACGTGGGGCTCGATCTCACGATCATGAGAGCATGACTGGAGCTGAAATCAATAGTTCAATGCTTAACCACCACTTGGATGACCCTCAATTATATAATTTAAAGCACTTCTGAGCACCTACTATGAAACAATTGCTGAAAAAAGGCACTTAGGGAATACGACACAGCAGCCCCTTTGTGTCCCTTAAGAAAACATGAACAAAAATTGAACCCATCACTCACTGAGCGATGACTGCGTCAACAGTCTACTAGGTATTTTGCAGTTATCACCCCAGTCTCTTCATTACCCAAGTATTTGAGATGAAAAATCTAAGGTTCACGCAAAGAGATTTGCGCAAGTTAATACAATTAGTAAGCACAGAGCCAGGATTCAACCCAGACCAGACTGGTTCAAAAGCATTGGGTTAGACAGAAATAATATGCATTATTTGGTGGAGGACACAATTGGAGGGTCTGGCTGATGGGCCCCCAAAACCAGGGATTCTCCTGTCACATAGACAGAAGGCATCCACTTCTCCCTTCGGGATCCATGAGGTAAAAATAGAAATGGTCAGATCATGGTCCTGGCCCAATAAGAAACTGAGTAATTGGCAGCCTTGCTGGTGGCTAGGCTCAGTGGGCTGGGCAGAAGAGAGGCCTGCCCCTCCCCAGGATTTACAGTGACAAGAGCTTTGATGTTTTTCTGTTACAGGCAACTTTGTCTGAGTCATCCTCACATTTCCCACCCCACACAGCACCATGCACCAGGCTTTGCAAAAATGAGGTGCTAAATAAATATTTGCAGAAGGAAGAAAGGAATGGAGGAATAGAGAAAGTTATTTATGGAATGGCATGCAAGAGGAGGGGGAAAATGTAGGCTCGGAGGGTGGTTTATCACCCTTTCTTTGAGATCTTCATCAGCAGCCCCAGATCTCAGCACCTTTTCCTCTTCCAAACGGCTCAGAACTTTATTTTAGTGACACCTCATCCATTAGCATATGCTAACTTGTTTTTATTAGAGTATTTAACAAATAATTAATTGTTGTGGAAGACACAGTAATCAGTTATGGTTTTATTTACGGCTCTCTGCTTCTATCTCTCGGATTCATATAGAAGGTGATGAGGAAAGGGAAGCTTGTTTTATTCTGCACTGTATTTCCACAAGCGATCATCCAATGTTGGTTTAACAAGCGTGCTTCCTTCTAGAGGGCGCTTTGCAAACCCACCTAAAGACCAAGTGCCCTGGTAGCCACAGCCGGGTTCAGATATTGGAAGCAAATCAGCCCCACCTGACCCAGCCATAGGTGACTTCACCTGGCAGGCTCTGGAGCCTCCCCTTTAAGGATCTCTTGAACCTGATAAGGTAACTACAGGAATATGCTCCCTACTCCTTACCCATATGCCTCAATAGAGCCTCCTTGGGAGGGGCCCCTCCTGGAGCCATAGCCTGTTTCCTTTAAGTGAGAGTGAAGCCCGCCTTTGAATGCAACAAGAGTTCCTTGAAGCTTGAAGTGTTCAATTTTACTTCGTCATGCCCCCAGTATAATCCATTGAAAGGGCACTGTCCTTCAGGCCTTTCAGCTGGGCTGACAGCTGCCCGCTGATTAATTGACAGGTTAAAAAGATTGATTCCACATGTCAGAGCTGTAACCCTGCCGGAACAATACAGCTGTCACTTGGGCTGTAAAACAGACGCTTACATTAGCAGTCCTGACAGAGCCGCGCACGGACACATGCACCTGCCTTTATGGAGAGCCTAAACACACTGAGCCACGCTGAGATTCATCATCTTGAAAGCAACGTTGGAAGATCAAAGAAATGTTTCCATGATGGAAATAGTGGCAGCAACACTGCCTTGGCACGTTCTTGGTCTGCAGATGGTGCCCAGTGGGCATGCCAAGAATGGGGCAGGGGACAAGGTAGGCCTTCAACAGTTGTCTGCAGTCACTGCCCACATGGCAAAGCCCCAGTCCTGCCAATGTCCCCTTACAATTCCTTGCATTCGCAGAGCCCCACAACATACCTAAGACCCTATCTCTCTGCAAGAGCTGTGACTCCTCTGGCCAATAACATGCACACAACCTGGCCACCATATGCCAGCATGCCTATGGAGTGATTATGAAAAATTGACTTTGATGGTGGGTGCCCCAACACACATGTCAAATGCAAGGAGAGACCCCACAACTATGTTCTCACCAGAAAACATCTGGGAAACACCTAGGACATCTGAATATGCATGAGCTTTTCCAAAGTATTGCAAAGCGTTTTAATTGCCTAGGAGGAAGCTTTAAAAGAGAAAAAGTCCAATGTATTTCTTATAAATTTCCATCGAAATAGCCTCAAATTCTCACTATAATCAGATAATTAGAGTAGTCAGGCTACGTGACCCCCAGGAAGAATTCACCAGGAGGACACTGGGTATCTCTGGATTTAAAACACCAAACCAGATATCCCATTGTCCCCAGAGCCTGGTTTCTTTTCACCTCTTTCCATCCCCATCCACATCCATCCATGGATTCCCAGTGCAGGTAAATGAGCGTCCTTCCAGGTCCGCAGGGAGCAACAAAAGCCCACTGATCAGGTTAACATCCTCACCTGCATCTGTCTAGGGTATCTATTATTTGCAAATTTCACATGCTCTAATGACACCAGAATTTCCCATCCTGCAAATGGTGCTTCTGGAACCAGGAAAAGATTCCTTAATAAAGGTTTCAGTGAGATTCCTCTGAGTCCCATGGAGTTGTGGCTCCCAAGCTTAGCTGCATGATTGCAGTCCTCTGGGGGATGTTAAAAAAAAAATCACACACTAGAATACACAGTAAGAGCTAGTGAATCAGAATTTCCAGCTATAGGGATGCCTGGGTGGCTCAGTCGGTTGCGTCTGACTTTGGCTCAGGTCATGATCTCACTGCTCGTGGGTTTGAGCCCTGCATGGGGCTCTGTGCTGATGGCTCAGGGCCTGGAGCCTGCTTCAGATTCTGTGTCTCCCTCTCTCTCTGCCCCTCCCCCACTCACACTCTATCACTCTCTCAAAAATGAATAAATGTTTAAAAAAAAGAATTTCCAGCTATAGGGTCTAGAAATCTGTATTTTTAATAAGCTCCCTAGTTGATTCTCTGCAGAAGAACATACCTACTTTCCCATAGATTCTACAGATAAGAAGAATATGGAAGGAACACCATAACTCCCTCTACTTTTGCATCAGGGCAGAGAGAAGATGATAAGGAAAGGAGAAAATTTGATTCAATCTTCATGAATAACCAGCCAGTAACTAAACAGAAATACGGAGCTAGGTTTGTAACCAACAGAGAAAACAGTATTTGTCATCATAAATACATGGTACCAGTTCAAGCCAGTGAACTTCCTACAAGTCACAAAATAAATTACATCCATTACTTCAAATCCCATCTCATATAGGCAGCCACATCCTGTATAGTTACTCTGAGCAGGGCCCCACGTGTTGGGAGAATGCACATAGAATCTACTATTTACAGAACACAAACAAAGCAGATGCTAGTCAGTTCTGCTATTGATCTTTCTAAGTGATACATGAGTAATATAGGTGATACTATCAGGCTGAGTCATCTATCACTGGCGTCCCTACAAAAGGAAATCGGGGTGCCATCTTCATCTCCAATTAACACTGACCGAGTGCCAATTACAGGGCTGGTACCACAGGACAAAAAACCGACTCACTTAAACCCACCCACCCTGGGAATCTGCAATTGGGAGGGGGGCAAAACATAGACATGTTGGATGTGTAGCAGAGATTGACCTCAAGGAGGCGAATGAGGTCAGATGCCAGCCCTGGTTCTCAGCCCTCATTTGGACAGCACGTTGTTCGTGAGCCCAAGTGCAGTCACATGAAATCTCTTTGGGTTCCTTCCCTTGGACTTCTTCTAATGGTATCTGTCATGAAGTTGTAGAACCCCTACCCTGTCACCTGGGACCTGAATCTTCTCACAACAAGAGTGTCTGGACACTGCTCATGTCTTCGGAGATGGGGAATTTGATTACCTCCGCAAAGTAGCCCAGTCTATCTGTTGTTCTTAACTTTGACTCTGGTGTGTAATGATACTTTGATGTACTGTCCAAAGTGGTCCACATTCCCAGGAATGCCTGTTATCTAGGGACCCTTCCCTTCTGTAGATAGCAGCCAAGGCTTTTGTACATACCCTTTGCTTCAGGGAAGAGATGACAGAATAAGAGTCAAACTACAACTTTTACCTTTAAAAAGCCAGGTCTAAACCAGAAGACAAAGATTTAAAGGAATATGAGATTAGCCCAACCCAGGTTACCCCCACCAAAAAGAATAATAATTATTATTATTATATTTTCTTATGCTGAGATAAACAAGACAGTGAGTCCAAAAGAGAAGAAACTATAGATGCAGAAGAGTCCCTAAGAAGGCACTCCCACCTGGCCCTGTCCTGGAGAATGATGATAGGTCTTCCAGAATAGAGTAGGAGCAGAAGGTCATTTGTCCGAACCTCCACCTCTGCACCCCCCATTCCCTGTGATGGAGCCAAAGGACCCAGCAAGATCCCCAAGGTCCCACCAACTCCTGCCAATGCGGGGGGAAAAGTGGGGGCAGTGGGTGCCAGAGGTCAGGCTTGGACCTCACAGTTTCCTGGTCCAGAGAGCAGTGGGGTGTTCTCCATCCAGCCACAGTGACATGAATGTGGCACAGGGAGCCGAAAAGTGATGGGGGCATCTCAACAGATGCCCACGTGGACAGTGGATGGCAATCCAAGCAGACTCCTTCAGTCCCAGGCTAGCCTCTGCTCTCTGCAAGCCCTCCACAATTTCTACACTGCCCAGGGGAAGGCAGGTATGCAAAATCTCCAACAGACTGAGATTCAGTCTCTTCAGCCAAGCAAGGATGGCTTTGTTCATGGAAAAGTTTTAAAAATTAAATTGCTTACACATCTGAGTTTCTGGAGTAAGATTTGTATCTGCTACAACTTTGGGGACCCCCTTTGTCCTATTGAGATAAACTAGGTCTCCTTTATTTCCGGGCATTGCTCCTCATTCCCTCCTCGCCCTTGGGGGGCAGATAGAACCAGTCTTCCAGCAGCACATGGTTCAGTACATGGTGTACGCATCAGTGCTGGTCCCCAAACTGCTTGGTATCTGGCCTCAACAGGTGCAAAATTGAAAATGTTTACGAATACCAGGACAATTGGACATTGACACAATAGTAAGCATGTGACCAGTGAACATGTCTTATTGCACACAGGAGAGACCAGTCCGATGTTCTCGAATTGGTATGTTGGGTTGCATGTCTTGGGAGTGTCATGCTAGCCATACACAATAGGACAATGTATCAAAGGATTAGAAATTAAACAAGAAAAGAAAAACACCGGTCCTTTACCATGAATGATTTGGAAATTGAGAAGCATGGTCTTACATAGCACTTGCTGAAAGTACTCAAAGAGAATGACTCAGCCCCTCTTACCTCAGTGTCCCCACCCTTTGCTGCTCTGTAGTTCTTTCCTTATCTCATCTATGCCTGGTGAGCCCCCTACCACCCCAGTCGTTTAGTTTAAGCTGCTATCCAAGAAACTGGGACGGGGGCCTATAGCCAGAAGAGTTGTCTGCAGGCCTGGAGTTCCTCTCTGGGAAGGTTCTAACCCTGGCTGGGTGGCCCCAGAGAAATGTGATTTGGGTCTGAATAGGCTTTGCCACAAGTCTCTTCAAAGCTTTTATGGTGAGATTCAATACAGATATACAGATCAATTATCTTAAAAGCAGCAAGGAGGCCCATCAAATATTTCTGCTTTAAACAGGTTTATTTCCATCTGCACTTATCTCTGCTATTTAAACTCCATTGCTTGCAGTTAATCTTATGTAATGCAGCATAAGAGGGCTTATTTACTTTCTAATGACATCAATTGGCCATAAATATTAGACATCCAAGGTTCGTTGAAGCTGTGGGGACAGTTTTCCATTCTTACTTGACATTTGACTATTTGCAGAGCTTTCTCTTCTGTTTGTTCTTGTGTGACTCACTTATCGGCTGTCATAGGCCCATGTTCGATTTATTTAAATTGAATGAATAAGTACATTAGGCAAGGCTGTCAGGAGGAGAGAGAATGGGAACTTATTGGGATGAGTGATAAGTCAACATGCTGCAATAGAGATTCTCAGCAAAGCTGCACAAATCAAAATGCTAAATGGAGGCAAGGAGACAGCCCAGAGCGACCCAAGGCAGGTGTGCAAAAAGAGAGGGCCCCTTCGCTCTGAGGATGGAAGATCCCCGCATCTGAGATTACTGTGGACCCCACTAGGGGGGATGGGAAAATTCTCCCCGCAGACTGGACACTGAATATAAAGACTATTTTAGACCTCTAAAACCTTAAATTAGCTACTATCTGAATAGTTGTGAGTTGAACATTCAATTTCACATCACCTATTTAATCCTCATAACAGCACCTACAATTTGTCCCCCTCTTATGGACCAGGATCCTGAGGCACAGAGGCCCCTACAGCGTGTATGAGGTCCCAGAGCCCTAGATCCTGGGCTCTCTGGCCCCACTCCCAGAGCCTTTGCCCCCTTCCTACCACCACCCGCCTGGAAAGCAGAGCCCCTCTGCTGGCCATTCTGCCACTGCAGCTCCAAACACAGGACAGTGCCTTTGTTCTCATTAAGTTTTCTCCCCTGCACACATTCACCAACCAGCTAATTTGGGGAATTCACAGAGAGGTCAGAGGCCCTTTCATTTGAAAGCTCCTGGATGTTTGCCTATGGTTGGGACTCCTCCCTTCTCCACCACCCATCCCAATGTTTATTTTTCTTTTTTTTTAACTTTTTAAAGCTTATTTATTTATTTTAAGAGAGAGAGAGAGAGAGAGAGAGAGAGAGAGAGAGAGAATGTAAGTGGGGGAGGGACAGAGAGAGACAGGGAGAGAGAGAATCCTAAGCAGGCTCCACACTGTCAGTGCAGAGCCCAACATGGGGCTCAAACCCACGAAACCCATAAGATCATGACCTGAGCCGAAATCAAGAGTCAGATGCACAACTGACTGACTCACCCAGGTGCCCCCCCCCCCATTTTTTAGTACAGAATTCCCTGTCCTATGGAAACCTCAACCCCTAAGGCAGTTTTATCCCTCAGTAGGCTCTTGGCCTCAGCAAACACTTGTTTGGGATGTTAGAACGTAATTCAGTATAAAATCCCTTTCAACAAGTGTTTGTCGACTACCCACTAGGTGTCCAGATTATGTCTTCTAAACTGCCTCATTTCCTCTTGGCTGTCAGAGAGTACATGGCTATATTGGAGAATGTGCTAATAATTCAGGCTTCTAGAATTCCTTGAACTTCTTTTTAGAAAGGAGCAGTGGTGGAACACCTGGGTGGCTCAGTCAGTTAAGTGCCTGGCTCCTGGTTTTGGCTCAGGTCATGATCTCATGGCTTGTGAGTTCAAGCCTCACATCAGGCTCCATGCTGACCATGCAGAGTCTGCTTGGGACTTTTTCTCTCTGCCCCTCCCTTGCTCATGCACGCACTCTCTCTCTCTCAAAATAAATACATAAACTTTTTTTTTTTTTTAAGAAGGAACATTAGCAATTTGGGGGATGAACAACATTACAGTATCTCATACAGGACAATTTATTTCCTTTTTATTCATCCATTCATCCATTCTTTGCTTCATATGGTGCTCGGGCCCCATGCTAGACATTGGGAATTCAATGTGGTGAGGAAAAACAGCCAAGGTCTGCATATTCAGGGAGCTCACAGCCTTGCACGAGAGCCTGCCATAAACCCAGTCATCTACACTAGTGAATGGATAGTCACAAACCACTCTGTGCCATGGAAGCATGTGACTAAGGGGGGTGGGGGAGGAAAGACAGTATTGGGGCATATTTCTCCCTTTAGCTGAGAAGCAATGAACTATGTGAATAATTGAAAAGTATTTAATATATGAAGAGAGGGACGAGAATCCCAGAGAGATGAAAGAGCTTGTGTAAAGGTCCTGAGGTGGCCCAAACATGGCTCAGAGAATGAGGGGCAGTGTTACAAGATGAGGCTGGCCAGCTAAGCAGGGGCTTCGCTGCCACCAAAGTATTTGTCCTTTATCTGAAGATCAGTGGGAAACCACGGAAGAGTTTAAGGCAGGACTGCCATGCAGATGTCATCAGATTTTCCTTCTGAATAAAATAAATCACTCAGGCTGCAGTGTGGACAATGAACAAAGGGGAAGCCAGAGAGGATTTGCAAAGACCAGGGAGAAGGGTTGTGGATTAGCTGCCCTGAGAATGACAGTAGCTGAGCTTCGGGCAGCGATAGTGGGGATGGAAGGCATCGGATGGACTCAAGAGCTTGCTACTCAAGGCCACATGGTTAGAACTTGGTGATGATCTGGGTGGGGGATAGGCAAAGGCATGTCTCAATGGTTACTCAGTGGGATCCTTCCTCAAATAGGCACTAGGAAGCTCTCTCATGACCTTCAGTGAAGTCTTCAAACAATGCAATTCTACTGCTCTGAGTGTAAGCCCCACAGAGTCTGGGATCTCTCTTTTATTTTAACTATCCAGAAGAGTGCCTGGCACATAGGTACTCAAATACCATTTGCTCGATCTCAGCTACTTCTGTGCCTCTCTGCTGCACAAGGATCTCTGCAGCTGAAGGAAATTCCTTGGGTGTCAGTACAATCTGAAAACACTTCCTACAAAATTCCATCTCGAAATGTTTGTGAATGTCTCAGTGGCCCTGTGGAAACACTCTCTTGTCTGAAGGGAAGGAGCTACATAGTCCCCCTCCCAGGTACTTCTCAGGGCAGCCGCCTGGCCTCCTTTCTCTGTGGAATATTACACTCCCTGAGCCGTTGCTGACTGATGAGGGGCAGACATCAAGCTCATGTGGGCTCAATGCAGTTCTGTCTTCCAAGAATTTGAAGTTGGGGAGCAAGACATGAAAACTGACAATAATTGAAATTGAATCCCTTCAATAGTAGCAGTTTGGTTAGAAGCCCTTTGAAGTCATTTTGCCAGTGCTCAAAGCTGGTTGCTCAAGTCTTCTTTCAATGGTAAGATAGCATAATGATTTCCAATAAATCAATTTTTTGGCTTAAGCTAGCCACATTTTGGGTTGTTTGTCCCTGAAATCAGGATGGGAAAGTTTGAAACACAAAACAGTGTTAAGCGAGCAGTATCTGGAAGACTCACCCAAAGGACCTGCCACTGTTTTCCCCTCTTTCTTACAATCAGCTATTCCCATGAGTTTGGCTGTATTGCTGAGGTTTTGCTATGTAACTGTTTATTCCCCAATAAATGTGAGTTATAGAGGGACTGTATTGCTATGGCTGGGGATGCTGAGAATGGAAGGATTTCCAGAGGACTTTGGGAAGCACTGAGCTAAGGCTCAGTTGGCCTGGTTCATGTTGAAGGAAGGATCTTGTATTGTCCAAATGCTGGATGGCCCAAGCAATAGAGTGATAGCCTAGATCCCAGCAATGCTCTGCTCCGGTCTTGTTTGTCCCCCTTGGCCACCCCTCCCCCAGCATTTAAGTTTTAGCAGCTTATTAACACAAGTCTCATTTTCTCCTTGAGAGACCAGCAGTCACATGAGAGCCTTGGTACCAGATGTAGACAAGGAGCCTGGAATTAGATCTAAGAGCCAAGGCTGACAGTCATCATCGTGTGTGAGGATTATTTTAGGAGGAGACGCAGCCAAATATTTATCAGCTAATAATTCCTGGGACTGGTAGGCTCTCTGCGTCAGAAGGAGAGCTGTCATCTTGGAGACACAACGCTGATGGCTGCGCTTCTAGGCTCTGACCCCAGGGCAGACAGTAACCAGCACCCCCAGCTGAGGACCAAGCAGCCACTGCAGGGAAGTGTTGGCATTGGCCAACCTGTGCACGAGTCAAGTGCATGAAACCTACCGCCTCATATTCATGAGGCAGAAGAGTGAAGGAGGGGAATATGAGGGAAGAAATTATTCTGGTGAAATCAGCTCAGAGTAGACTGAATACAGACGACTATGGGGTCCCCCAAGCCATTCACAGATGGGCCAGGTCTAGAAAAGGGGTAGACTGGAAAAGGGGTACAAAATTGGGCACTAAGAAGCACTGACTAAGGAGGGGTGAGCCCTGCGATCATGTGCTTGCCTGCCCCTTCCCAGCTAAAGCAGTATGGAAGATGTCATATGAGATAAAAAGCCTTGCTCCATGTCTTAATGGGTGAATAGAACAGGACCTCAGGTGGAAGGTGGAATCTGTAAGTCTGTGGACAGAAGGTGTTGAGAGAGCTTCACCTCCTCTCCCTTTTCCCCCATCAGCCCTTCTTGCCACCAGACGCTCAGACTCCCCCTGCCACAGATCCCTAGTTTTCACCTTGCTGGGTGAATAGCTAGTGACATTAGCTGGCTGGCAAGTCCAACAAAGCCAGGAATTCCTCCATCCCTTCCTCACAGAGGAAGCTGGAGACAGGAAGCAAAGGAATCCACGTGTCTTGGGCAGCCCTCCCTGCACCACCTGGAAATGCTGGCGCCTCCCCAAAGGGCTGCCTTTCCAAGAGCCAAGGAAATCCCAAAAGCTGTGGCTTCAGGCCGCAAACAAGGCAGGAGATCTGGCTCTCCTCCCTCTGCTACCCGGCTGAAATGCCCACCCATGGCCTTGGAGCTACCAAAGCCAAGAAGTGACCCTGAGCTCCCCTTCCCACCCCAGAGCCCGCCCTCTCCCACCTCCTCTCAGCAGAAAGGCCCCTCGGACAAGGGACTCTTTCCCCTCACCCCCTGGAGGCAGCCAGGCCGTGCAAGGACGCGCACCCCACCAAGGGAGGCTCAGGATCTGAGCCAGTCTAGTGCAGACAATCTTGGGAGACAGATGGCCAGGCGGATGGGCCGGCAGATAGAGGCTCCTGCTCCTTGTCAAGATGACACTCAAAAGTACATCCCCGTCATCACAGGTTGTCAGTGGTGTGTCAGCGCGCGATGCTGTGTGTGTTTTTGGACACTCTGTGAGTTTGGAAGGCTGAGCTTTTTCCCACTTCCATAGCAACGACAAAATTCCAGCCCCAGACACAAGTCTCTGAGTTAGTGTCAGACAACGGGGGGGAGTGGCAGGCAGAGAGGGGTGTCGATCCTAGCAGAGAGCAGTGTGGAGTGGCAAGGGTGGGCAGGAGGCAGGTTTCTGGATGTCTGTGGGGAGACCGTGTGTGGGCACAAAGTGACAGAAGGCTGCAGCTAATGGCTGAGCTCACGGGAAATGCAATCTGTCGGCTTGAGCCATCTGGGAGTAGGGCTTTCCTGAGCACGGGTCCATTCCAAGACCCCTGAGGGTCCTCTGGGTGTTCATAAGAAAATCCCTGTTAGTTTGAACTCTGTGAAGAGCCTTGGAGTAAAAGGACTTGAAGTTCTAATGGCTACTGGGAGGGGATCAGAAATAAAGGGGAAAATATGAGATTCTCCAAGGACAGTAAGAAGACATCGGTCACAAAGTACACGTGCCCCTCTGTGACTGAGGAAACTAGATTCATCATGACTCTGAAAATAGGCTCATCTGCCTGTGATTGGCTGAGGCTTTGTGCATCCAGAGAAGGAGAGTTTCTTCTGTCCTCCTTTCTCTGGTCGATCACGAAGTCACCAAATCTTCCCGTTCTAGATCAGGGAGCCTGTTCCTAAGCTGTGATCTGAAGTAAGTTATACTCTCTCCCTGGGTTTCAGTTTCCTCTGTAAAATGAAGAGGCCCTTTGATGGTGGGGGTGGGGGGAGGTGGTCACCTGCTACATAAATTTGACCATGGGGGTGGTGGCAGGGATCCCACTGGGCAACAAAAGATCTGCCTGATCTATCTCATGGTAGGCTGGGATATCATCCCCCAAAGATGTGAATGTCCCGGGGCCCAGAACCCATGAATATATTACATGACAACAGGGACTTTGCAGATAGGATTAATTTAGGGAACTTCAGATGGGGAGATTATCCCGAATTACCTGAGTGGAGCTGGTGTAATCACAAGGATGTTTCCAAGTGGAAGAAGGAGGCAGGAAGGCCAGAGTCAGGGACATGGTGATGGAAACTGAGGCTGTGTACTTTGATTGCTGGCACCACACATCCAGGAATGCAGGCAGCAGCTAGAAACTGGAAAAAGCAACTCCCCAGAGTTTCCAGAAGCAATGTAGCCCTGACAACACCAAGATTTTAACTCCGTGTAATGCATTTTGGGTGTCTAACTTCAGAACCGTGAGGCGATAAATTTGTGTTGTGTTAGGCCATTAAGTCTGCAGCCATTACAGCAGCAGCAGAAACTAATACTGTCCTCGGCAACACAATTTGACCCGAAACCTTGCACCCCTGGCCTGTCGCAAGTGCTGTGGGAGAAGGAAGGCGCAAAGACAGGTGGAGTTCTTTGTGTCCCTCCGGAGCTCCTAGCAAAGGTTTTGAAACAGAGGAGTCATTCGATCAGTACTTGTTGGCTTGATTTGATTTGACAATGAGGGAAGGAAATGGCTTGGTGGCCTGGCATCACCAAACCTTTAGAGAAAATCTGAGAGTGAATCCAGGATGGGAGGTCACCTGATGAGGAGCTCTCACGTGCTTAATGTATTCATCATGAAGCAGTGGGAAGCTATTCTCCACCTCAGTGTTCATGTGTCATTAGCATCAAGGAAACAAAATTATAAACTTTTGTACATGAAGGAACACTACCAAGAAAGGGAAAAGATAACCTAAATTGTGGGAGTAAATATTTACACATCATATATATAATAAAGGTTCGATATGCAAAATATACAAAGAACTCCTACAACTCAACAACAATGATAGCCCAATTAAAAAATGGACAAAAGACTCAAACAGACATTTCTCCAAAGAAGACATTTAAAAAAAAGAAAAGAAAGGTCAATAAGCTCATGAAAAGTTGCTGAACATCATTAGTCATCGGAGAAATGAAAATCAAAACTTGGACAAGATACCATTTCACGTCTACCAGGATGGCTAATCTTTAAAATGGAATATAACAAATGTTGATGAAAATGTGGAGAAACCGGGGACACTTGGGTGGCTCGGTTGGTTAAGCATCAGTTAAGCTGACGCTTGACCTCAGCTCAGGTCATAATCTCACAGTTCATGGGATCGAGCCCCAAGTCAGGCTCTGCTCTCATTGGGATTCTGCTTGGGATTCTCTCTCTCCCTCTTTTTTTCCCCCTTCCTGGCTCATTCTCTCTCTCTCTCTCTCTCTCTCTCTCTCTCTCTCTCTCTCTCTCTCAATAAATAAATAAACCTAATAAAAAAAGAAAATATGGAGAAACTAAAACCCTCCTACACTGCTGGTGGGAATGTAAAATGATATAGCCACTGTGGAAAATAGGTTGGCTAGTCCTCAAAACATTAAACATAGAATTACCACACGACCCAGGAATTCCACTTTTAGGTATATATCCAAAAGAATTGAAAACAAGGACTCAAACAGATATTTGCATGCCAATGCTCATTGCAGCACTATTGATAACAACCAAACAATGGAAACATCTTTTGTGTCCATCAACGGATAAATGGATGAACAAACAAAATGTGGTCTATACACGCTGTGAAACATTATGCACCCATAAAAGAAATGAAATGTGATACCTGCCACCACATGGATGAATCTTGACCACAGTATAGTAAGTGAAAGAAGCCAGACAGAAGAGAACAAATATTGTCTAATTCCATTTCTATGACATATCTAGAATCGGCAAATTTATAGAGACAGGAAGTGGATTAGGGTTTACTATAGACTGAGAAGTGGGGGAATGGGAAGTTACTGCTTCATGGGTACAGACTTTCTGTTTGGGGTGGCAAAAAAATTTGGGAAATAGCTTGTGATGATGATTGTACAATATTGTGGATGTAACTAATGCCACTGATTTTTAAAATGGCTAACAAGACAAGTTTTATGATATATATATATATATATATCATATATATTGTATACCACATAAAAACTGCCATTTGAATTGTAAGTAATTTTAAAAATTAATAAGGAAAAATGCATTTGGTCTGGGAGCAGAAGAAAGGAAGCGTGTGTCTGGAAAACCCTCAGATGTTCCAAGACGATGTGAACATGCAGGAAATGGACAGCCCAGTCACACTCCAGTCCAATTGTAAAGGAGCCTAAGAGCCATGCTGGAGAGTTTGAATGGCTGGAGGTGCAATCAATGTATTTAACTGTTATTACTGTTGTTGTTGTTGCTGCTGCTGCTTTTTTTTAAATACTTCTTACAAATTTTTTTTAATGTTTATTTATTTTTGAGAGAGAGAGAGAGAGTGCACACGCACGAGTAGGGGAGGGGCAGAGAGAGAGGAAGACACAGAATCTGAAGCAGGCTCCAGGCTCTGAGCTGTCAGCACAGAGCCCGACGGAGGGCTCGAACCCACAAACCGTGAGATCATGACCTGAGCCGAAGTCAGACACTCAACTGAGTGAGCCACCCAGGCGCCGCTGTCGCTTTTATTCTGGTGTGGAGAATGGATTGACTTGAAGAGAAACCACAGGCGCAGAGCTCATGGGATGACTGTTGCAGGAATAGAAGCAGGAAGTCACGAAGCGAGGCCTGGTGTAGGGCAGAGGCAGTGAGGCAGCAGGGAAGGAGGAGGCAAGACAGAGAAGAGGAGGGTGAGGAAGAGCAAGAAGTTGAGGATGGCTCGCCAAGAAGCTGTCTGCTCCCTTTTCCCCCGTCTGACTAGGTCTGTGGCCCGGTGAGTTCAGGGGGGCTGGAACAATGAAAACAGCTAGTCAGGGGCTCCAATCCGGGTTTCCTGACCCCTTAGCCCTGTAACACTGACACATCACCCTCGAGCCACGTAACTTAGGCTTTAAATTGTTTTTGAAAACCCTGCATACGGCTTGATCACTTTGGAGTTGGGACTGTCCTTCAGTTTTCTGGACCACTTTATTTTCAAGTTTCCAGCTCCTTCGGGGCACCCCGTGCCATGGGGCCACTTGTCTGGGGAAGGGAGTTCTTCCCGGTTCAGCTGTGGCTCCAACAACCTCTCCTTTTCCTTAGCCCTTCTGTTCCGCGGCTTGCGGACTTCCCGCTGCTATCTTCCAAAAGAGCAGTGTGAGCCCTGCCAGGTCAAGGAAAAGTATGTAGTTGGTTGTAAATTAATTTCCACGGTTTTATCATTGCTAATCTCGTCTGGGTTCATGATTAGAGGCTAATGACATGGTAATTAGTCATTGTAATTAGCAAATGTCAAAAATCTTCCAGGGGCTCTGTGGCAGAGACCCAGGGGGTTGCCTTTGATAGAGGGGTCATTCAAGACCGGCCTGCTTCCTGTTGAAATCTACCTTGATTCAGCCCACTATCCAACCCAAGACATTCTGCATGTGTCTTCTAGGTTTACCCTCTTAGTGTAACAAAGGTTTCCTTGTGTTTATTGTATATAAATGGAGATATTACATACAATAGAGGTATCAAGGGGTGCCCTGACTGGCTCAGTGGGTTAAGCGTTCAACTCTTGGTTTCAGCTCAAGTCATGATCTCACAGTTTGAGGGATCAAGCCCCGCGTCGGGCTCTGCACTGGCAGAGACTGCTTGGGATTTTCTTTCTCCCTCTCTCTCTCTCTGCTCCTCCCCAGCTCACACTGTCTCTGTCTCTCTCAAAAACAATAAATAAATAAACTTAAAAAAAATTTTTTTTTAAATACAGGTATTGGGTCACCTGGGTGGCTCAGTCGGTTAAGCGTCTGACTTCGGCTCAGGTCATGATCTCATAGTCCGTGGGTTCAAGCCCCACGTCGGGCTCTGTGCTGACAGCTCAGAGCCTGGAGTCTGCTTCGGATTCTGTGTCTCCCTCTCTCTCTGACCCTCCCCTGCTCATGCTGTCTCTCTCTCTCTCTCTCAAAAATAAAATAAAACATTAAAAAAATAGAGGTATCAAATGATATGGTGGCCAATGAATGAAATCGTGGAATACAAAATAATGCAGGGCTCAGAGCTGCAGGGAACCCAGAGAAGCAGAAAGATTGACCCCACATCTCAGCCCTGCCAAGGCCTGCTGTGTGACCTTAGACAAGTCACCTCACCTGTCCCCTCAAAGCCCCCTGTTTGCCAGATCTGGAGGTGGGAAAGAGAGTTCTTCCAAAGCGCATACTACGGACACACTCATTACCTACTCCAGCCCCAGTTTAAAGCAGTTGTATACCTTATAATGAGACTAATTTGTTCAATATCCATGTAGATGTGACTTCGTTTTTCTTTCCCTCCAAGACTTTTTCTTACAAATTAGTATCCACGACACGAAACCAAAGTTGTCAAACAATGTGCCCTGTTTTGTTTAGGGAAATAAATCGGTAGACTGTAATATTTGGATTCCCTTTGTTAGACAAGGAGAGGGGCCTGGGCAAACACAGATAACCCCAGGGGCACCCCCTTCCCATACATGCTGCTTCTGCTGAGTCCACTGATTAACCTTCCTACACCAAATCAAGTACTGCAAAAGAACCTAGAAAAATCTAGACAGACTGGCTGTCAAATTATTCATATAAGGTTAAAATTGGCTCTCCTGAATTATGTCTGTCCCGTCAGTCTTTTTTAGCCACATTCTAATTATACAAGCAGACAGGGCCCGGCTTTTAATGGTGGCCAGGGGAGGAAACATCTTTCTTGCCCACTGAGAGAGTTCCCCAACCCATCCTGGCCATGGGTGCCTCCCTCATGGCCCTCCTTATGACCATGCTATCCCTAGATCGCTGCCCTGAAGTGGAGAATGCCCGCCGATGATCATTCATGTGCCCAGAGCTGCATGGCCAGCAGGTGATACCTTCTTCCCTGGGGTGAGGTGAATCCTTTACTTTGGGATCTTTTCCTAATCAGTGCATCATGGGATGATAATGCCGGGAGCATCGGTGCTGGGTTTCCATGCGGGTCACCAAGCCCATAACCCTATCTGTCCTCTCTGCCTTCATCCATTACATGGCTTGACAGTAATTGCTTGGTAAGCGACACTTCCCCTCCCCTTCAATGAATCTAGCACGTTCTGAGAGTCAGGCTTGTTGGATTCTAGTGGTGACAGTCCCACCACACAGACGAATCCCAGGCATCCAGGGCATTTCCGGGGCCAGTGCTGACTACCTCACCCAATCAAGCCAATTCTCACCTTTATCTAGTGTACTTTCACCTCTTGACCAGTCAGATCCCGTCCATCAGTCCCCAGATCTTCAAATACCTACGGCCTTTTCTGGCTCAATCTTTAGATTCCCACCTCAGCCTCAGGCTAGCACGGCCAGGTTGCATACTAAGATCCAAGTTGCTGCCAATTTTCCTGACCCAGGGATTTCCTCCCACATGCCTTTCACTAGGATTATAGACCAACTGGACCTTTTCACGTATTATTCTCTCACCTTTGGCTATATCTTCTTACTCTATCCCTCCGGTCAGGAATATAACAAAGTCTCTTTCTGCATCTTGCGACATTTTTGCCTTGAATTCAAATATGTCAGATACCAAGGCTGCTACCCCAGTTAGTTTCCTTTTGTTTATATTTGCCCAGAACATCTTCTTCCATCTGTCCTTTTATTTTCATGCCTCTTGTATCATTTAAGCCTGAATCTTCTGATTCAATCTAAGAATATGTCTTTTTTTAATGTAGAAAAATGCACGTAACATAAAATTTGCCATGTTAACCATTTTTAAGATTGTAGTTTGGTGGCATTAAGTATATTCACATTCTTGTGCCACCATCCTAACTATCCAATGTCAGAACTTTTCTATCATCCCAAACTGAATCTTCATACACATTAAACAATAACTCTCTGTTCTCCCTTTTCCAAGCCCCTGGGAACTATCGTTCTACTTCCTGGCTTTATGAATTTGCCTATTCTAAGTATCCTATATAGGTGGAATCATACAATAGTTTTTGGGTCTGGCTTATTCCGCTTAACAAAATGTGCTCAAGGTACGTCCATGTTGGAGCATGAGTCAGAATTTCTTCGCATTCTGAGGCTGAATAATATTCCACTCTATGTAATAGTACATTCTGTTTATCCATTCGTCCACATGAATGCTTTAACCTTTCAACTATTGTTGAAAGGCCATGCACGTGGGTATACAAATATCTCTTCAAGTTTCTGCTTTCAGGTGTTTTGGCTATCTACTCAGAGGTGGAATTGCTGAATCATATGGTAAGTTGATTTTCAATTGTTTGGGAAACTTCCCTACCGCTTTTCATTGTGGGTGCACCAATATACATCCCCCCCCCAACAGTGCACAAGGGTTCCAATTTCTCCACATGCTCACCAACACTTGGTATTTTCTGTTTTTATAATAGTAACCATCCTAACAGGTGTGAGGAAGTAGAGAATTTGTCATTTAATTTAAATCATTTAGATTTCTTTTTAGTTTTTTAATTTTTAATATTTATTTATTTTTGAGAGAGAGAGAGAGAGAGAGAGAATAAGCCGGGAGGGGCAGAGAGAGAGGGAGACACAGAAACCGAAGCAGGCTCCAGGCTCCGAGCTGTCAGCACAGAGCCCGATGCAGGGCTCGAACCCACAAGCCGTGAGATCATAACCTGATGATCATGACTGAGCTGAAGTCAGATGCTTAACCGACTGAGCCACCCAGGCCCACTAGATTTATTATAAGCAGTGTTAAATTATGAGTTTTTCTTCCGATTTATTCTAACTTTTTAAATTTTCTGTAATGCTTTATTCTCTTTTTCTCTCCTTTCCAGGTTACCATTGAGCAGTTCAGGTTATTTCTGGGACTCATATTAAACAGGTACTGATATTTGTAATTCTCTACTCCATATCTCTTAGAAATTTGGGAGAGAATATTATATTATTGTTATTTTATCCCATATGTTCTGTTCTTTATTTCAATAATACATTTGTCATGCCTAATATTTTCACTTGATTATTTTATGACATATTTTTTTTTGCTGCATTTTGCTAATGTTTTCTTTCTCTTGCTGAGTATTTATTTTGCTTCTTCTTTGTTAATCTCTTCTGGTCACTCTACTTCTATTGGTATGTATAATTCAGTTTTCTTTCTTTTGCTGTTGTGTCTCTTGGTGTTTCATTAATTTTAACTTGTAAGCTCATCTTCTTACTTCTGGGGATTTCAGCCACTTTGCTGGGCAATGTATATTGGTGACGGGCACAGGATAAGCCTTAATTTATTTTCACTCAGCAGAGTTTAAGAGAAAGGAACCCCAAAAGTGCAGAATCCCAGGCACCACAGAACCACTACTGATTCCCCTTTGCTGCCACTTCATGGAGAAGTCAAAGTCTAAAGGTTTGGCCAGCCCATCCTTACTTCCATCAGCTTCTCGCCCCATCAAGGCTTTGGCAATGCCCAGAGAGGACCCCGGCCCGTGGTTCTCCATTCATTGCAGTGGCACCAGTGATGATTGTCCCAGATGTCCCATGTGAGATACACAAGCCTCTCTTCCCCACCCCAGGCTCCAGTCCCCTCCAAACCTGCATGCACACGGGTTCCCCATAGCCTTCCACATCCCTAGGGCCTGTGCATGGTTCTCACGTGATTGTTAGTTTCTCTGATTCATGCTTCACAGTGGTTTCTTGAGCCTGAAGGCTACTTAGCATTAACTGAAAAATGATCACATTCTTGAGCGCTTCATGTCCCTAAATGCAAAACTTTCCAACCAATTTGTTTCTCTCGCTTTAAAAAAGAATGTGTGCAGCTTGGATGCTAATCATAGTGATGTCAAAACACAAAACACAGACACCCGTGTACTCATATGTGTGAAGGTCCCAAATGCCAGGCTGTGTCCATTTGTTTCCCCATTTGCATAGTACACTCCTCAGTGAGCGCCCATCAACTTTGCAAAATACGCAAACAGAAAGTATTGCCTTCTCTTACCTGACAACAGACCAAGGCCAAGAGAAAAGCAGAGATTGTGCAAATGCTATCCAAACACACCAATTTGTGCTCTTTCTGCCATGGCTTCCACTCCCTGGGGACAGTATTCGAAGAGCCATGTGTTAGCTAAGGAAGTTAATTTACCCCCGCCAAGTATGTGGCAGGAGCCTGATAAGGGCTCACAGGTGCGCCCCACCTGCCCCACAGCACAGATCTACACCAAGTAAGGATTATTCATATCACCACAAAAGTCAGGGTTTTACAAATGCCATGTGATTACCATCTCATGAAATATTCCTCCAGTGGGCAGGAGATGGATGTTACACAGTCAGATGGATCACATGGTGGAGTAAGGACGTATGGCAGGACTGTTGAGGATGGCAGGCTCTTTACTCCCCACCTTCCAGTGAATCACAACTCCAATAATCCACTTGTTCTGGCCAAAACCTCTGGGCCATCCATCCTTGACTCTCCGCTTTCGGCTACACCCCAGTCTGACCCGTTAGCAAATGTTGCCATTCTACCTTCCAACAAATGGATAGCATATGACTCACGACAGCTAGTCCTGCCAATCTGGTTTAAGCCATAGCGCTTCTCTGGATTTCGTAGTAACTTCTTTTGTGCGTTATCACCTATTATCAACACAGCAGCAAGAGGAATCATTTTAAACCAAAGTCAGATCACTGCTTGGCTAAAAACTCTTCAGTGGCTCCCCATCTCATTCAGGATTAGAAGCCAAGTTCCTAATGGTAGGACATGATACCCTACCTGGCTTGACCACCTGCCGCTCAGTTCTCTAACATGTCCACTGTTCTCCCACTCAACTATTCCACTGTGGACACTGATGCCCACTGCTCTCCTCATATATGCACGCCCCCTCCCAGGGCTCTCCAGGGTTCAGCTTGCTGGAAACATTCTTTACCTGATGCCCACATGGCTTGCTCTCAGTGCCTTTAGGAAGGTGCTCAAATGTCATCTTACTAGATAAGTCTCCTATGGCTACCCTAAATGTTGACAATACCCCCACACTCCCTCTTTTCCTCCATAGCTGTATCATCACCTGATATATTTACTATTTATGCTTATTATCTGCCTCCCTGTACTAGGATAGAAGTTCTAACAAGGTAGGATAATTTTTCTTCATTTGTATTCATTGTTATATCTCTAGCCCCTAGAAGACTGCCTATCACATTTCGTCCCTCAGTAAATAATTGGTAAATGAATAGATTAGTGAATAAATGAAACTCTGAGATGTAACAATCTTGAAACAGGTCCCTGAAATATCTCTGCTTCATATGCTAGACCACATCATAATCTGATATCCCTCCAGTGGGGGAAAAATACAGAAGAGAAGGGCCAGTATGAACACCACTCCATATATTTGCAAACAGACGCAATCCCTCACCTGATTCCCTCATACCCTTTCTCAAATGTGATGCAAAATGCCTTCATTTTTATTCCACTCCTGGGCTTCCTACTTTTTATCACCATCTCAACAGCTCAGCCCCTTTCCACCTCCAACCTAAACAGAAAACCTTCAAAATCTTTAGACCTTAGGGGACACCTGGGTGGCTCAGTCCATTAAGCATCCGGCTCTTGGTTGCGGCTCAGGTCATGGTCTCATAGTTTGTGAGTTCAAGCCCCACATCGGGCTCTGTGCTGACAGTGCAGAGCTTTCCTGGGATTCTCTCTCTCTCCTTCTCTCTCTGACCCTCCTCCACTTGTGCTCTCTCTCTCTCTCTCTCTCTCTCTCTCTCAAAATAAGTAAATACACTTAAAAAAATCTTTAGACCTTAGAAGAGGTTTCTGAATCCCTGGACAATTTTCTACCACAGATGCAAGCCTGAGAAGCTCCCAGTTAATGGAGTACCCTCCTCTTTAGATTAGTTTTTTAAGCAGACCTTACATCTATCTTCCCAGTGAAAGGCCAGAAATACTAGCCATTTGCTAAACCATCCAGAAAAATAAGCAAGGGCTGATAACTTTCCATGAAAAGGATCATGGACAATCAATATCTGTGTCTTATAGATTGCAGTGGATAGGCTGGTAGGAAAAAACTGGGGATGGACCGATGAAGGAAGGCTTAAAAAGCAGACCTTTCATCCACACAAAAGGATGTCCAGTCTGCATTTCCACTCATGTGAACTGTGCTAACTGGAATCACAGGAATCCATCCACTACAGTGGAAGACAGTGATGGTGTCAGCCTCGTGAGCTCACACCACTCCACAGTGATACATCCATCCAAGACTCCTTGTTTTCAAGTCCCGTATATTTTCATGGTATCTTGCAACTTTTTAAAACATTGTTCAACAACTAATATAGTTGTTGGAAAGCCATTGTGTCTAAGATGCCTTTTCACATTTACAAAGAATATTCCTCAAAGTTAGTCTTTAGCCAAAAGCACAGGCAATTTGGGGGGAAAAGATCTAAATGAGGGTTTATAGATTTCTCTCCATTCTTCTTCTAAAAAAGAAATCAAGATGGTAGATGAGAAAACAGGTTTATATAATAATAAGGTATAATGCTTTACAAATCATGAGGCACTTCTCACATGTTTTATTCCATTTAATATGCATACAACCTGAGTAAGGTAGGGAGATATAATTGCACCCATCTTATAAATAAAGAAATTGAGGCTCAGAGAGAATAACTAATTTGGCTACACTCAATAGTTGGTCAAAGTGCAGATTCAGGACTTCAACCTAAACAGTGTGATGTTAAGTGCATTTGTTCTTTCCATCACAGACAGCTGTGCTTCTACTCAACTTGACTTTAAGACATTATATTCTGTTTAAATATATTCTAAAATAGTTCTGAACAATGCAGGGTAGACGGGGCATGAGCTGGAAGCCTGCAGAATTTAGATGCAAATTGCGTGTTAGTGTCAAACGAGCTTGCCAAAGGGCCTTCTCACCAGGTGAGGCTGGTCACAAGTCCTGATCTCTCTTTCCCTTGACAGCCAGTCCCTCTACCCTGCAGAAAGGGACTTGGTGGATGTAAAGAAAGGCCTTAGCAGCAGTCAGCACCCCCGCAAAACCAACAGCACTGAAAGATTGAGTTAAACCTATAGAAGAACAATTTGGGGTGCCAGACAGATTGGCCACACTGTATTCCAGTGTCAAGCTGGCCTGTGATGAATTCCACCTCTTCAGCTGTTCAGTGTGTGACCTCAGACAAGCTGTCTAATTCCTCTGAACCTCAGTTTGCTCAGCAGTAAAATGGAGCATTATTTTACCTATTTCAAAAGTGCATTATGTTGCTTAAGTAAAGTGATAGATGTGAAGCATCAGGCTGAGGCCATAGATGTTGCTCAAGAAGTGATTATTTCCTTTCTTACTTCTGATGGCCAAAAGAAACCAGGAGAGGGGAACCTTAGATTCTCATTTTCCAACTTGTTCACTGGGACACCCCATTCATATCCCCGTAGCCCGGTGTCTGGTCTGTAACGTGGGTTCTGTCTGTATGTGTTGGTTGAATCAAGTTGGTAGAAAGACTGTCTGTCTCTCCGTATAGTTGTTTCTCTGTAGTGATCTCGACAAACCAACAAGCAGCCCCCGGGGAAGCAAACCCATTGGTCTTTACTTAAGGGGGGTAATAAAACTCAATCAACAGGCAAACTACATGTGTCCACCACATTGACAGCATGGCAAATAAAAGAGCCATACACTGGAATTGAGAGTCCCAGGTTCTTCTAGGCATGCCACTTGAACACCTCATGCCTCAGTTTCCCAGCCTATAAAAAAGGACTAATCCTCTCTCCCTCCCTAGTAGAGATTGTGTGTGTGGAAGTAATTGAAATGCAGCACGTGGGCAAGACGCTGATCCTACTACTAAGACTTTCCAGTTTCCCATGGAAGTGTCTTGTAGGGTGTGAGTCCCCATCCTCCCCTCAAAATAATGCTCCATTTAGGTGGCTGTTTTAGAAAACTCTGGAGTTCTGGCAAGGGGCTCTGGAGCGTGCCAGGAGGGAAGGAGAGGCATGGGCAACCAGAGAGCTGCACCTTTCCAATGAGCCGCTAGATAGAATCGATTTACAGGTCAATAAACATGGGCAGATCGGGCGCAGGGCCGGAAAGGACCTGGGTTGGTTTCACATCTGGCAGTTCACCGAGGAGGACCTGGGGGGAGGGAGCAGGTGCCCCTGAGCCTAACCTCCATCCCCGGACCCATTCCGTTCACCTTCCTCAGGGAATGCCTGGCTCTGCTGGACCAAACTCTTCCATTCGGTGGGAGGGGAAACTGAGGCAGGGAACCCAAACAAGAATGACCCTGAAGAGCAGAGATTTAAGCTCCTCACCACAAAACCCACCACAGAGGAATGCAGTATCCCATGCATGTCCTCACCTGAAAAGGAAGCAGAACGTGGGTTCCCCGGACTCCATGGCCTCTGAGCCCTCTCCAGGGCAAGGAGAGCAAGAGCTTGGTCCTTGCTCAGAGATGGGGAACAGGCAGCCGATGCTCCACTTCCAGTAGGTGTGCCTTCTCGAGGGAGGCCCATTATTCAAAGACACTGCGGGCTACAGCTCGGCTCTCACCGAAAAGCACATTTGCAAAACAAGAATTTCATCATTCAAGCGAGAGTTGGGAGAAGCTAAAATCCATACTGCTACGGGTATTTTTCCCTCACCAAGACTGAACCCGCACGCCTCCCCCTTGCAATTCCTTCAGACGGAGAACTCCCGTGGTGCAATTAGGATGACTTTTTCGAAAATTGGATTTTTTAAGCAATCTGCAGTCAAAAGCAGGGGCTTCCGTAGCGGCGGAAGAAGAATGACCGCTGGTCCCCTGCCCCCACACCTGCCTCCCTCCATTCAGGGCCCAGGGCTGGGCTGCTACCGTGCAAAGGAGACTTGGGGCACATGCCCACTGCCCCGACACCACAGGGCAGGACCTGGGAGGTGCTGGGGGAGTCTGCTCTACCCCTGTCAGCTGCCCCACCTGACAGTGCTTAGAACTCACACCAGAATCAGGATGTGACACGTCTGTGTGTCACCGTGGGGGGACACTGGTGTGTCAGGACATGGGCAGCTGATAAGCAGGCCATTTGTTCCCTTTCAGTGGAGGCTAAGAGTGGAGCAGAGCAGCTGCAAAAAGCACAAGCCAGCAAGAAAGGCCGTCTTCAAAACCTTAGCCTTCAACCCATCAATTCAGCATAATGTCAAATCCAATGGGAAAAAAGTCGGGGGAGGGGAAAACAGTCTTTGCTGGAGATCTAAATACCCTTCCTCCTTCTGGAAGCTGAGGGCCCCTTTCCAGAGTCAGGCCTTAACCTCTGTGTGTCTGCGATCACCCCTCCTGGCCAGGTGGCTCTGTTAACCCAAGCTGATGAGATCCAGAAGGAGCCAGTCATCACAACTTTATCACTTGCCCTGCTGGCTCTTCTCCCCTACCTCCTGCCTTCCAGGATATTCTGTGTTCAGCTCAGTGGGGGGCACCACAGAGTTGCTGGGTGATAGGGAGAGAAGCTGGTTAGTTGGCTCAAGGCCCACTTTAAGTAAGAGTGAGGGGTACACGTTCACCTTGCTGTCCTCCAGAAGAAACGGTCCTTGTCTTTGTCTTCTTTGTCATCTGCATTCTATCTACAAAGTGGGTCCCAGCCTCCTTCCCAGCCTATGGGCAGAAAAGATGTATTTACTCCAAAAGGCACCAATTTTACAAAGAGGCAGAAGAAATAGCTTTCTACAGGGTCTAGTAATTTCAGAGGTCCCGGAAACCTGGCCATCCGATACCCCACTGACCTGACAACTATCTTCCTCAGCCAAATGACTAAGCTTGAAATGCCACCATGATAGACAATACGTCCAGTCTGCCTGGGGTATTTATCGAAAGCAGCATAGGAGATTTTTCTCCAGATGAAATTTTGGTAACAATGAAGGAAGCACACCTGAAGAGGAAAGAACTGGCCTGTGGGCACCAGACCGCAGCAGGTGTTTTGAGCAGAGGAAAACCTCACCATCCTCAAAGGCTGTCCTCGGGGGAGCTGGGTGGGCTGAGGATGGAGAGAACAAAGGTGGGCTTCAGAGAAGACACATCTCTCTCCTTACCATGAAGACGATTCTGGAAGGTGGGAGGGCAAACATCAGGGAAGGGGAGGCATGACCACAAGTTGCCAGAAGTACTCACTCAGCACAGCACAGCCCTGGGGAGCCACCCCACCCCACCTCTGGCGCCCACCCAGTTCCCCGGGAAGGATGCATAGACTCCCGGTGCACCCGCCTGGGGTGGTGCTGGGCCACCGTGGGCATTTGCTGACACAAAGGCCAAGCCATCCCCACTATTTCCTTTACTCTGGCTCCGTATAGAATAATATGCGATTAATTGATTTTCTGTCACTCTTTTAGTACCGAAAATTAATTTCAGAGCAACCTTGTTTTCTCGGGGTATGAATCCTGTCCACGAGAGCCATTCTGCTGCTCCATTATTCATGAGAGAAAATAGTGATAGAGTGTGGGATGGGGGCGCCCCAAGGCCACAAACTGATAGTCTGTGGTACCGATACAACAATATTCCACCGGTGCCTGTAAATAATTCACATCTACAACTCAATTTGGGGCTGCGCACCGCTCAGGAAGCAGCCGGGGGAGGCACAGCCGTGAAATTTGGGAGATTGTCACTGACCCGTGAGACGAAGCACACCGAGTGTCCTTAGGCCGAAGCCGTTCACCCCTGGACTGCGGGAGGTGGAGGTGCGGGCCTGAGCCCACAGCCTGTGGCCCCAGGTCCAGGCTGCCTTTTACTCTGGCTCCCAGCAGAGCTCACTCACATTCTGCAAGAGGAGCTGAAAATACAATACTGAGCCCCTGAGAGGGAAAGGCGAAAGCAGGCCTTATAAAGTCCAGATCGAGCTCTGAAGAAGGCAAGCAAGACACCCCAAGTGGTTCAGCTTAAGCGGCTCAGCTTTTTTATCTGGACCTCGGGTTTTAAGATTTGGCTTCGTTTGGTTTGTTTTAAACCTAGCCGTTCGTCAAATTCATCAGAGGCATTTATTAAAGATAGAGATTCTTAGACTCAGACCAGACCTGCTGACTCAGGATCTCCTGTGAGCTGGTAGTTGATACAAGGTCCTGTTCTCATAGAAACATCTGCACGGGCGGCTCCCCCTTTCTCTGTTGAGTCTGACGAAGAACATGGTGAACCCCAGGCTGTGGAGGGAGGGGCTGCCTGCAGGACCATTGGTGACCAAAGCAGCAAGTGGGTCACCTCGTCCTCTGGAAAGAAACAAAGAGAGAGAGAGACTGGCACCAGACAGCACAGCACATCAGCCTTGCTGAAGCCAGAGTGGACACGGGTCCCTGTTGCCTCCAAAAGAAAGAGGTACCACATGCAATGCCCACGCCATGTTGAAATGGACCTGTCTGCTGGCAGGACCCTGAGATGACCCCAAGAACCCCGCCCTCTAGCGTGCATACCCTGGGTAACACCGTCCCCCACGGGCCTGGGCAGGAACGGTGAGTAGAATGAGCTATCCCTCCCATGATTAGTTTACTGATCAGTTGACTTTGACTTACTCCAAAGGGAAATTGTCCTGGGTGGGTCTGCCATAATCAGGCATGCTCCTGGTGGCCTGGACAAAGCAAGGTACCATGCTGTGAGAGGGTCTGTAGTCATGTTCCTCTGACTAGAAGTTGCGGTGGCCTCTGGTTGCTGAGAGTGACCTCTAGCCAACAGCCAGCAAGAAAATGGGGACATCAATCCTACAACCACAAGGAACAGAATTCTGCCAACATGGGGAAGCTTGGAAAAAGACCAGAGCCTTAGATGAGATCACATTCTGCCAACTGACCTTGATTTAGCCTGGGAGACACTGAGCAAAGGACCTAGACCAGGACTCCAATCACCCAAAAACCATGAGATAATAAATGGGTGTTGTGTTAAGCCACTCAGTTGTGACAATTTAATTTGTTAAACAGCAATAGAACGTGACATAGCATGCATTAAATAGAAATAATAGGACATGCATGCCCTTTACAGTGTACAAAGTGCTTCCAAAACCCACCTCTTCACCAGCTCTGCATTCTCAGCACCTCTTCCCACAGCTCCCAGGAAGTCTTCACCAAATGAGTCCCTTCAGGGTGATACTCAAGGCAATGCCGAGAGGCTGAGAGGGCAGGGTTTTTGTTTGTTTTCTGTTTAATTTCTCTTTCACAGATAGAGAAATTGATGCTCAAATAAATTTCTCTGAGGTCATACAAAGAGTCTATAGCTGAACCAGGACTCAAATTCAAGCCTTTGATTCCAAGGCCAGCGATCTGTGTTTTTCGTTGTTGCCCCAGCACTATGGTCTCCAAGAAAGAAGGTTATTGTTTTTTTTTTAATTTTGTTAATGTTAATTTATTTTGAGGGAGAGAAAGACAGACTGCAAGTGGGGGAGAGGCAGAGAGGGAGGGGGACACAGAATCCAAAGCAGGCTCCAGGCTCTAAGCTGTCAGTACAAAGCCCCATGCAGGGCTCGAACTCACGAGCTGTGAGATCATGACCTGAGCCGAAGTTGGATGCTTAACCAATGAAGCCACGCCGGTGCCCCAGAAAGAAGGTTGTTTTAAATGCAATTTTCAGGGGCCTGTCTATAGCTCTCTAAGAAAAGGAAAACCAGAAGGGTTGTTGGAAGCCAAGTACCTCCATCCTGTGAGTGGCCCTCCCCCCACCCACCCATTAGGTGGGCAGCAAGCGTGGACTGAGAGGTCAGCCCTGTTGCCCCTCCGAATCCACAGCTGCCCGTCTGCTCACCCCCTGTTCCTGGGCCCTGAGCAGACCCCCTGCATGTAGCCTCGCCTTCCTTCTCTCCTGCCATCTGCATCTGGGGGCGGAGGGCCCAGCTAACCCACGCACCAAACAGACTCTTATCATCTGTCATTAATGGTGTCCGATTAACCCCAAGCAACAATTGGAAAATCAGATTGCAACATTGTGCTCTTTATTGCTGGTGTTTCTGTGGGCCATTACCAATAAGAAGTCTCCAGAGAGGAGCAGTGAAGGACAAAAAAGAAAAAGTGAAAAGAAAGCAAGAGAGGTACCTTCCTTGGCTGCAAACTTCACGACACAGCCACTTTGTAACATGCACCATATGCGGCAGCGCACGAGGCCCAATAACCTCCTTCCAAATGGTAATAAATCCCCTCGGACCCCAACACACTTGTAATTTACAACTTGGCTAAAATGAACATTATTTCAAGCTAAGCGTATTCTCAGAGGTGCAGGAGAATGTGGCAGCTTTCCTGCTGACAGAGGAGTTTCTTTTTAAATGTCATGCATTCACTTTCATTACTTTCAAATAATTGCCCGAAAAGATCGGCTGCTGGACAGGGCTGCCCACTTTACATCACTGTGAGTCAATTTCATCATCATCAAAGGAGCCCCTGGGAGCCGGTTTCAGCCTAGGGCGGGCTGAGCCCTCAGTTCCTGGCTCCTATTGGTCTCCTGGCTGTGCAGAAAAAGGTGCCTCCATCATTCTCCGGGGACAGCTCCAGGTAAGATGGAATGTTTTCTATACATAGACAACATGATCTGTCATCGTGCCACCATCAAATATCATTCTCCTGCGTCCACTGGATCATGGTGTCATTGGCTGCCCAGCGTGTAACGCGATGCTTATTATTTTGGAACTAACTGAAGTCCATGTCCTCCTGTCCCTCATGAAGAAGCTGGAAGTTATAATGCGCCGGGGTAAGGCAGGGTACTCTCCCTTTCTATTCCCAGGGGCACACTGTATACTTTGGGGAAAGCCTGCTTTCAAACACAGTCTTTGCTTTAAGAGCTCTGATTTTGTTTATCAGTTGCATAACAAACCACCCCCAAAATGTGGTGTCTTAATTATTTCTTGAGGTTCTGTGGGTCGACTGGGCTCAGCTGTGTGGTTGTTCTTCTTCGTGTGACCTCAGCTGGGGTTACAGTCACCTGGGGATTGGACTGGGCTGCAAAGTCTCCTGTGACTCACTCACATGTCTGATGCCTTGGTATGGAAGGCAGGAAGACCGGGTTCAGTTGTACATCTATGACTTTCTCGCTCTCCATCATGTGGCCACAAGTCCTTTTGCTCTCCATATGCCCTACCCACATGGTCTCTCCCCGTGGCTTCTGCAGGGCAGCTGGACTCCCTACATGGGAGTTGAGGACTCACAAAACACAAAAGTGAAAGCTACTAGTACTAGCACAAGGTCATTTTGTCACATACTACTGACTAAAGCGAGCCATAGGCAAGCTCCGATATAGCATGGGAAGGGAGAAGACAAGGGTGTGAACACCAAGAGACATGATTCACTGGAGGCCATCTTTGGTGGCTAACTGTGAATCAGGAAGCCACATCTCCTTTGTGAAATGCCCCCAAATAAGTGCTGTCAACTCTAATCTCCCTTAAGGAATGAAGAGGATAAATATAAATTCCTTAAGGAGTCTCGACTCATTGGTATATAAGGATGAAACAGTTTTATTTCTTCCAATCCTTGCTTCAAACTGTGATAAGTTTAACCCCCTTCTCCTATGACTTTATGACATGTTAAGCAGATCCCACAACGTTCTAGTCACATTTGCTAATTAAAATAGTCTGTTTCAGTGTATTAGATGACATTAGGGAATTATTTCCTGTAGGTATGATCAAGGTTTTGTGATTATAAAAAAGAATATTCTTAATTTTAAGAGATGTTTGGGGGTGACCTGTCATGACATTGTGGTTAACTTTGAAATTGATAGGTAGATAGATGGGTCAGCTAATCATTAACAATTAGTGCAACTAAGGAGTCATTAGATGGGTGTTCATTGCTCTAGTTGTTGAACATTACATATTTTTTAATTTCATATCATAAAATTTTAATAATAATTTAATTATGTAAATATTTAATTTAATTATTATTAGTATTAATAATAATATAATTTTACATAATAAAATGTTAAAGAAGAAATCCAGCCCACTTTATAGCTTCAATTTCACATCCAATTTAAAGTTATCCCTCTTTCCTATCATTGGTGTTAGGGACTTGGAACATAATGTGTTGAGGAAGAAACATCCCCCTGTATGGCTGTGTGATTTTAATTTTATCCATATTGGGTTTTACTGCTCCTCTAGTCTACAATGACTGGAAATTACTGCTCCATGTGTGGCACACATTGGCGCTTCTGCAGCATTCCGTAGGTGCTTCCCACCACACAGTTCTCTGATAGGTAAAACCCACCTCTGGCTTACCTCCTCTGTACCATCCCCATCAGCTCCTGATCTCCGAGGTCCACTTCCAAATTTCTTGCTCCTACGTGTCTTGCTCAAGGAATTTCCCTCTTAAGGGAAAGATGGCAAGATGGCCACAGCCAGCCTTCCTCCATTGTGCCTCTTGATCTAAGAAGAACTGGCCAAGCCAGTGGAGGGGGGCACAGCTGTCACATGGATGCCCTTTCTCTGAGCCCTACCATCTCCAATTCTCTTTCCCGTACTCTGAGGCAGATCTGAATCCCCTCAGTTAGACACCCAGACCAGGAATAAGGTGTTAATCTTCAGTGTTTACAAATGAGCCTCCCTCGTTTGGTCTCATGAGGAGAATGAGAGTTGGAAGCTCCCCTTTCTCCCTCCTTCCCCGTTAACATTGCACACCCCCCCCCGACAAAGCACACAAGCCCAAAGACTGTCCTTCCCAGCCCCCAGTTCTCTCCTTATATTGACTGAGGTTCAGTGGTGGGGGGAGGGGGTGACGACTGTGGGAGAGTCAATGCTGTCATGTCGTAGGAAGCTCTGGGAGAAAGTGTTAAACCCAACTGTGACTGACTGTCTTTAAAATATAGGGGTTAATGCTTCCTATCTTCAGCTGTGAACCTATCTTCACTGATCTTAGTGCAATGGACAAAAATCTACTCCACATCCTTTACAGAGACATAAATATGGCTAATGTATCTGGGCAAAGAAAACCCAGTTTACAGACCCAACTCAGCTACTAACTTGCTGTGTGATGTTGGCCAATCACTTAGCCTCTCTGGTCTTAGTCTTGGTTGGCAAGGCTCACCATTTGGTTCACTGCATTTCCAAATGGGCAACACCAACTCCTGGGTCTACTTCAGAGGCACAGCAAGCAGTAACATGAACCTGACATGAAACAGCCAAGGCGCAGATTAGCCCAGGAAATAGTTCTTCACTCTGATGCGCTATTTTTTTACATTCAAGCTCCAGGTGAGGTTTTCATTTCAAAACGGAGTTCTGCTCTAAAAAATGTTTGAAAGCTATTCATCAGTCCAACTGGCTCATTTGACTGCCACAGAAAATACCAGCCTCTGAGGAATGGTTGATGTGGGAGGTGCTGTCATGCCCATTTAACAAACCACTAGCTCTCTCCAACAGAACCAGACGAGAAAACAGTTCCCAGATTGTGAGCAGAGGGAAGAATCTTTTGAAATGTTCTGTCCAGGGAAGAATCACTCCCTGTTTTGGTCTCACGCGCATGTGCACCCCTCCCCTCAGTCTGGCTTTTGCTGGGTGCAGGATTAAATTTCAAACTGCACAAGACATCTGAGGCAGAGTAATCAATCACTTCATCACTGCCACTGCAGATAAAGAGAGCAAGGAGACGGGAAGAAAATGGAAGAGCCCGGAAGGGAGAGCACTACCCTACTGCCTCTAAACCAGCCTCAGAGCCATGAGCCATGGGCTTCTGTGTGCAGAGGCTGGAGAGCGAAGAAGGGAGACCCCAACATAAATGGGGACTTACTCTGGAAGAACCTCAGGGCTGTTCCCACACTGCTGGTCTTCTGGGGAAAGACTGGAAGGGAAAAGGGGGTCTGGAAGGTCTAGGGTTGGAAGGGAACCCCAGTCCACACACAGAGGATCCCCCAAGAAGTCAGTGTGCTGCTCTACTAACTAACCCACCAGCTCTATGTGTGGATTCTGGGATGTTCCTTTACTGCTAGAGCAACGCAGGCATGGCAGGAGCCTACTGTCACCTGGCTGGGCCATGCCTCAGTCCTCCTAAAGGTGTATCAGGGCCACTCTCTGGCAGGAGAGCCTGCAGTCTGTCAGCTCTGAGTGACATCAGTGGAGTACCACGTTCCAGTGTCCCATGTCCTCTGCATAAATGCAATTTCCCCAAATGTCAGGAGGAAAGCATTACAGATAACACATTGTGTGTGTCTTTGACCCAGTAAGTGCTGAAATCACAGATCTCATTATTCTGACATGATAGAATTTTCTTTCTCTCTCCCAGTGCAAGCTGACTGCCCTTGTTTCCTAGACTGCAGACCTAATTGTCAAAGGTGCAAAGCCACCGTAGAAAAACAGGCTTCACTTATTGCCTACCCCGAACAAAATGCCAGGTCTCCTTGTGTGAGATGAAAATGATCTTAAGGACAGCTCGTAATAGGACATTAAGGTGCAGGTATTTTGGGTCAGAGCTTTCCTGCATCGTGGAAGCACAGATGGCATTTGACCTTGACAGCAGAGTTGCCGTGCATGACTCTATCTGGACCCCCGACCCCCAGTCCAGACCACTGACTGTGCAGGGAGAGCCTGGGTTTGAATTCTACGTCTGCTGCTTTTGAGCTGTGCACCGTACTCAAGCTGCTAATCCTCCTCAGCTTTTATCTTCTCATCTATAAAAACAGACGATGTCGTAGGATGGATGAAAGGAATAAAGAGGTATTGACTGCCTAGAAGGTACCTGGCAAACAATTGGTACTGAAAACATTTATTACAGTCAAATCTGAGGCTTTGCTTCAGGGATATAAGTCAATAAATCTTCCACTCAATCAACAAACAAAGAAGTATTTATTGAGTGTCCTGACAGTGCAGCCAGAAGACATGGGCTCACTAAATATTTGGTGAATGAATGAATTGCTTCTTATCCACCACTAAATGACTTTAGAGCAGTCACCAAATCTCTCTCTCTGTTTTATAAGCTCTAAAAAGATCCAGCTATCCCAAGTCTTACTATCTAGTTATGAGCTGTGTCAGATGGACCTACCAGAAGATAGCTGATAACTAAAGGCAGCGTGTGAAGAGTCCAGGTAAAAGGTGAGTGCTACAGACACCCCAAAGAGAAAAAGCCGGGCCTGGAGGGTTGGTGGTTGGAGGAAGTGAGGCCAGATCTGCTCCTTGGAGGAAAGACGGGATGGGGATCGTAGTAGCAACAAGAAGAGTGATTCTGGACAAGGTGGGCTGAAATGCATAGCCCAGGCTAGAATGATTCTATTCCCTGAAATTTCAGTTATGTTCAGGTCGAGATAAAGGAAGTCAAACCCTAGGATATGAGGGCCAAGTATTGAAAGCAGAGCCACGGGGCGAGCTTTCCCCACCTGATGTGGGCATCCTAACAAGGCCCTCTCCATGCCGTCCATCTTGCCAGGCTGGCACCCACAACGCCAGTGAAAGCCTGTAAGTGCTGACCTCCTCATCTGCTCCTCCATCACCTCTTTGCAGAGTCTTTCTGAAAGGTCCCTGTCCCCACATTTATCCCTTTTCTTTCCCAACTGCTCCTTCAGGCTTCAGGGTAGACCAGAAAGCCATAAATAGGGACATGTTCCCTTCAGTCTTACTTTCCTCCTTAGATTACAAATGCCATAGTTTCCCCATCCAGCTTTCCCTTGCCTTATTCTTTCTACCATAACACAAGGAGAAATACATATTCTGTTGACTGCTACATTTTCATTGTAAATTTTGGAAAATAGAAGACCAGTGTAAAGAAAGTCGTCATCACCAGTGTTAAATACAGATGATAGATAGATAGGTACGTAGAAGTATTCAAAACTGGAAGTACAGCTTTACATTTTGTTTGTCTGTTTTCAGTTGAGAACCCATCGTGAGCATTTCCTAATTTCCTGTGCCTTTAAAATATTCTTTGAAGGGAAGGCATGCTTTTTAATGACTGCATAATATTCCACTGAATGCATTTCATCATAAGTTATAACTATCCCCCATTCTTGGAGATTATATTACTTCTGATGTTTAGCTACCATAAATCCTGCTGCAATGAACATTTTCTACATCAATCTTTTTCTAAGATCATTTTCTAAGGTTAAATTCCTAGATGTGGAATTTCTTGGTCAAAGAGTATGTACGTCCAAGGCCGTCGATCTACCCCACCTCCCTCTTTATCTTTCCAAATGCTCTGAGGTTGTCTGATGAGCCAATATGATATTGTTCATGCTGACAATGACTCATGGTGAGGACACGTCTTGTCTCCCAGCTAGACTGTGAGCTCCACTAAGGCCAGAACTTACTGCCCTCCTAGGCACCTGGCACAGGGGTCAGCAGATGAGTGTGATGCAGTCAACTTGGTACCACCAGAATCTCAGACAGTCTTCTCCCCAGCATAGGAGGCTTCAACAGGGCTCACTTTGATCTCCATCCCAGGGAGTTTAGTTGCTCAAGGGCAAAAAAAGACTTCATTATTAGTCAGTCCCACATACAAAACAATCCCACACCATCAATTTTACGTCCTGGTAATTTCATCTCAACCTAAAGAAAAACTTCCTGACAGCCTGAGATCCGCTCCCCCCGCCCCAAATAAAATGGGCTTCCCTGAAACGTGGTGAGTAGGGACCACATGAAAGGGATCTTGCTAAAAGGATTCCACATCAGTTGAAATTTAAGGACCATCCAATCCTGAAATCCAGGAATTATTGTCACTTCTCATAATCGGCAGTAGAGCAGTCGACACCAAGGGCTGTCTCAATAAGTGCTGTGGACTAGATGACAGAATTCCTGACCAGCTCAGCAACTGACAGAAGTGGGTTGAGGGCTAAATCAGTGGTGTTCACAAACCGAAGGTGCGTATTAAATCTTTCTTCACAGTATCAGCTACACGATGGCCGTGTAAATCTTTAAAACGGCTCCAATATTTCATTTCAGCTTGGCGCTACTGCAGGAGTGAGTGAGTAGCGTGCCTCCCACATGTTAATTCCACCTGGGGAAGCCTCAGTACCCTCAAGGGCCAGGGGACATTGCAGCAGGGCTGGGGAGCAGACCCTTCCCTGGCAGAGGGAGTCCCCCAGGGGGAACCAGAATATGCTTTGAGAATAAAGAACATCATCTCACTGACTCACTGAAGCCAAATGAGGGGACACTATCAATTCATTTTAAAAATCATTGACCAGTTTAAGAAAAATTCAGTATCATCGCTTGGATAAACCAGTAACCACAACCAAGTTAATGACTTCTTTGTCTTGGGGGTCCCGGGAGACTCTATTCTGTGTCAGGAGAGTACCTTGTAAGCAGTGTAGCACCCTTAGGTAAGTGGGTGTTTAGAATGTGTGTTGGAGGTTTCTCTAATAAAAATCTTGTTCTCCTATTTAAAAAAAAAAAAAAAACTCTTCTTAATTTATTTCAACTCACATGTATTTGTACCTCCTGGAATCGACATGTGCTAAGTGAAGATCGAGTCCAAGCATTCATCTCTGAATTGTCATATCTCTGAGATAACGAGATTTTTCTAAGCCTTTAAATGAACTGTAAGGTTTTCCCACAAGTTCTGGGTGGGGTGTGGGAAATGAGGACCCTGGCCTCTGTCTCCCTAGCACTCCAAAGCCTTACCAAAGGAGAGACAGAGAGAGCCGTCATCCACATGGTGCTAGCATCCCCAGCAAGCAAAGAGATGATACGGGAGCATGAGCAGTGCACCCTCTTTAGTCCCATGAGCATGGCTGGCAGGTGAGGGGAATGGAGGGAGCTTCGCTTGTGCCCCTGAATAACAACCTCTGCTGCACACCCCAGGAAAGTAGGGACCAAAACCCGTCTCAAGCTTGGACCATTTCAGGTGACTTTGCATGGGGGGTGTGGGGGGAGTCTTCTGTTTCAGCATCTTGCTGTCTTTGTTGCAGCCACCACATGGAAATAACTGATGTGCTCCAAGTCCAAGCCCCCAGGGACTCCTGAACATCCAGCCAAAGAACTCAGCTGCCTTGTCATCTTCCCATCCACCCTGGGACCTTCACGGAGTGAGCTCCTTTTTCCTATTTTCCCCACCTTTCATTCTACCCCCACCACCCCCAACGCAAGCACCCATGACGTGTTCATTAATGAATGCATTTAATCAAGTTTATGAAGTCTCTTTATTATCAATAACCCTAATCACTCTTAATTGCTGCATCATTAGTTCGGCCACGCTCAGATGTAGCAGTTAGGCGGAGCAGTAAATGACAACTGCAGAAAAATGACTTGCTGCATAAAAGCCTGGGAGGAAAGGACTGACAGGAGAGGAGGCAAAGGGAGGCAAGAAGAGTGAGCGTGCTCGAGCCGTGCAAGGCGGCCTGCTGCTGGGCAGAGTTGGGCGGGGGAGAGATGCCATTAAGAGGTTCGGCCAGGTGTAAAGATGCCGGTGAGCCGGTTTTGCATATTTCTAAACTTTGGGGAGCCCCGCATCAGCAGCATGAGTGAACGTTCTGCTTGACAAAAGTTGATGTCATGTTAATATCTAGCACCTGCCACCCTCGGGGATCTTCAAGCCCTCTGCAAGCTCCATTGTGTTCAAAGCCAAATGCTTGGTGGATGCGAGGTGAAGGATGCAGTGTGTCATTGGGAAAGCAGCAAGGGGTGGCCTGCTGCAGGTCTTTGTCGAGACATTAACTCTCCTGCCTTGACGAGTTCTTGAAGTCTCCACCCGGCCAAGGAAACCACCAAGATGCCTCGGGTAAGGAAGTCGTGGGCAGCGGCATCGCCTCGTGTTGCCTTCACCTCCTTAGGAGCCCAGAGGTCTAAGACCCTGTCCAAATGCAACCTGAACTCATGATGTTGTCTTAGGTCTGACTCTTCATCTGCTTCGTTTCCCTTTCCATAAAGTAGATTTAATGATACCCATGGCCAGCTTACTTTCAAATGAATGCTCAGAGTACATGAGATTATGTGGTAGGCAGGATTGTGAGGAAAACTTGGGGTACTCCAGGGTGGGGGGAGCCTGAGAGACTGGGTCTCTGCCAGGGGGAGTCTCCATGGGTCCTTCCCTCCTTGTAGCTGCCCTGCTGCTCTTTTCTTCAGCTCGCCATGTCTGAAAATCCCCGTAATGAGATTTTATACACAGGAAGTCTGAATCCTGGAGGCACAAAACTCTTCCTACCTCCAGTCTCTAGAATTCTCTTCTGCACCCTGCCCCTCTCAAAAATGCAAAACCACCTGCTACCTTCCCCACTTAAGTGTTTGTTGTTCATGTTCAAGTGTTCATGCTTATTTCCTAACGCTGTCCCTTAAGTGTTTATTGAAAAAGTATTTGTCAATACGTACTACGTGCCAGGCACTGGGAATATCATGGCAAGTCAACGTGAAACCTGTCTTGAAGGAGCTTATGGTCTAGTAATGAACCTAAGAAACTGTAATATAACTATGTCCCAATTCCGCTCCGCATTTGGGTGCTAAATTATTCCATAGGGAGATGCTTTCAGTGCTAAATAAACAAGCCAGTGCCTTACCCTTCTCTTCATCCCTTTTGTGTCTTCACATTTCAAGGGCCCCACCAAAACATCTCCATGGACAACCCTTTCCCGGATAGTCCCAGGTAACTTACCTGCAGGCTCAGCTCTGCCTCTGAGGAGGATGTTCTAGAAGCTTCACTCTCAGCAAGAGAAGACTGGAGCTCTTGAGCTGTAGGCTCACCAAGCTGCTTCCTTCCTAGGAGACTGTGCCTCTCTCTTAGGTGCTGATTCATACATTTTTTAGCCACGGCCAAACCCCCTTCCCAGGGGCTGGCCCCATATCCTAATGGCTGGCTGAATGACTGTTCCAGGCCTGACAGCCCACCTAAAGCCATAGTGCTAGCTTCCCCTCTTCATCAGCCCTGCCACAGCGAGACATGGGTGCTCTCAGTGCTCAGGCCCCAGCCCTTGGTGCTGGCACAGAATAGCCAATTATCACCATGAACATTCGTGCTCATGACTAAAGCTCTTCAGACCCCAGGTAAGTTTGTCTCCATCTCTTGTCCTCCAAATACAAGTTGTGTCTATAAGCCATGAGAGTTCTGGGATTGTGCCATTGCTGACATCAGAGATTGGCACTGCTTTAGAGCACAGAGATGATTTGAGAGACAGAAAGGCTTAGGTAGAAATAAGGACGAGGTGCACCTGGGTGGCCCAGTCGGCTAAGCGTCTGACTCTTGCTTTCGGCTGAGGTCATAATCTCATGGGTTGGTGAGTTCGAGCCCTGCACCGAGCTCCACACTGACTATGCAGAGCCTGCTTGGAATTCTGTCTCTCTCCAGCTCTCTCTGCTCCTTCCTTGCTCTCTCTCTCTCTCTCTCTCTCTCTCTGTCTCTCAAAATAAATAAATAACCTTAAAAAAAAAAAGAGGTGGGGCACGTGGGTGGCTCAATCGGTTAAGCATCCCACTTCTGCTCAGGTCACGATCTCACGGTTTGTGGGTTTAAGCCCCACATCAGGCTCTGTGCTGATAGCTCACATCTTGGAGCCTGCTTCAGATTCTATGTCTCCTTCTCTTTCTGCTCCTCCCCCACTCACACTCTGTCTGTCTCTCTCTCAAAAATAAATAAACATTAACAAAATTTTTTAAAAAGGAGTAAGGATGCGGGCGCCTGGGTGGCTCAGTCAGTTAAGCATCCAACTTCGGCTCAGGTCATGATCTCACGGTTCGTGAGTTCGAGCCCCCCACGTTGAGCCATCAGCATGGAGCTTGGAGCCTGATTCAGATTCTGCATCTCCCTCTCTCTCTGCCCCTCCCTTGCTCATGCTCTGTTTCTCTGTCTGTCTGTCTCTCTCCCTCTCCCAAAAATAAACATAAAAATAATTTAAAAAAATAAAAGTCAGTGAAAATCAAGATGTCAGTGATAGCAATGTCTATAATGAAAATAATATACCCTGTAATATTTTCCTTTTTGTAACATTTTCTGAACTAAAGATCATTTATCATATGTGACATGCTTCAATGTTGGGATAGGATATGTAAAATTCACATTCATTTCTAAATCTAAGCATTGTTTTAAGACTTCTATTGACAATCCAGCTGCTACTGCCTCAGCCACACAAAATGTTTTCAAACTGATATTAGTAAAAATCTACAGAAGAAAGAGAGTAACTCAAGAAGGTTTGTTTTGGCATTGTAATACAACCCAAATTGTGTGAAAATCTCATTCATAACAATATAATTGGTGATTTCACTGAAAAGGAAGACCAGAAAAATAAATTTAATGATAAGCACATAATTATTATAAATTAGGAATGTCTTCTTTTGTCATTTACCCAACCCACTGGCCCATCAACAGAGCACGGAGAAATGCACACTAACAATTAAGTTCAGTCATATTTGATATTTGTTGATCTTCAGCCAAATAAACTATAGGTTTACCCATGTTTGAAGGTATATTAATCAACATGGGAAGACAATATTTTTATCAGTTCATTCGTTTAATTTGTACCTTTTATACATTGAAATATGTAACCATCTATTTGTATTCTTGCCTTCAGCCCTAAAAATGATAGATGCAACCCTGCTAATCCTTGATGCCCATCTACCAAGGATTGAATCAGTCATAAATGTGTTACAACACAGTTATTAAAACCCACGATTTGTGGGTTCCAGCCCTACATCATGTTCTCTGCTGTCAGTGTAGAACCTGCTTCGGATCCTGTCTCTATCTCTCTCTGCTCCTCCCCCTCCTCACTCTCTGTATCTCTCTCTCAAAAAGATAAATAAATAAACATAAAAAAATTTTTAAGAGGTGAATCATGGGATCTCACAGATTTATGGTAGACTGTTTGGTCGGCTAAATATCTTTACTATTATAAATAATACATCAGTTAACATTGCATAAAGACCTTTGCAAACTTCTGAGATTATTTCCATAGGATAGATATATAGAAGTATAATTGCTAGGTCAAAGGGAATGCCCATTTAAAATTTGGAGGCACCTGGGTGACTCAGTTAGCGTCTGACTCTTGATTTCAGCTCAGATCATGACCTCACGGCTCATGGGTTCAAGCCCCACATTAGACTTTGCACTAACAACACTCAAAAACTGCTTGGAATTCCCTCTCTCCACTCTCTTTGCCCCTCCCCCCACTCACATGTGCATTTTCTCTCTCTTTCTCAAAATAAATAAATAAACATAAAAATATAAAATTTGATATACATGGATAAATTGCCTTTCCAGATGACTGCACCAACTAGATAGCTTACACCCCTACCAATAGCATGTGTTTCTACACACTCAGTAAACAAAACGTTACCACTGTGTCTAAAAGATGTGAGTGTCTCCCTTGGTTAAGCTTCCGACTTGGCTCAGGTCGATTTCCGAGTTCGGCTTAGGTGTATTTCATGGTTTGTGGGTTCCAGCCCCACATTGAGCTCTCTGCTGTAAGCGCAGAGCCCACTTTGGATCCTCTATCTCCTTCTCTTTCTGCTCCTCCCCTGCTCGCTCTCTATCTCTCTTACATAAACAAACAAACAAACAAACAAACATTAAAAATTTTTCAGAGGTAAAAAGTGGGATCTCATAGATTTAATATGAATTTCTTGTCATTAGTGGAAGATCTTTTCTCATATTTGTTGTAGATTTCTATTTCATTTTCTGTAAATCATCAGTTACATCATTTTGCTGCTAACTTCCTTTTTCTTACTGATGTGTTGGAGTTCTTTGTATATTATGATTGTTAAATTTTGCCTAATACACATAATACATTTTTCCATTTGTTATTTGTCTATTAACTTTGTAAATAATATTGTTTGATGTGAAAAAGTATACAATTATTGAGTAATCAGATCTGTCACTCTTTTAAAGGCATCCAGCCTGGATATAAGTCTTCAGAAGATCTTTAGAAAGATCTGCTCCTGCACTAAGTTAGTTAAAGAACATTTTCTTATATCTTATATTAGGATTTAAATCCAAATTCCTCTGGAATTAACTTTGGCAAATTAATTGCTCAATTTCTGTGCCAATAAAATATTTAATTACTATAACTTCATAGCACATTTGATAGATAGCAAAGCAAATCTTACCATCAGTATTCTCTTTTCCAAGATTTAACTATTTTTATATATTCACTCTTCGAGATGAACTTCAGAATCAATTTGGAAAATTCAAAAATATCCCACTGAGATTTTGAATGGTATTCCATCCATTTATAGGGTAACCCTAGATAAAGGCATATCTGCAAAAATGAATATTTCCAGCAAGAATACGGTACATTTGTCAATGTGTTCAGTTATTTTCTTAGTTCAGTTATTTTCTTTCTAACCATTTTCTTAGTTATTTCCTTCAATAGCATTTCATGGTTCTTCCATAATTTACATTATTCTTCATATAGTTCTCCCATATTTCACACTATTATTAATTTCTAGCGACTTGTTACATCTGTGAATATATATTTTTTCTCATCCTTAGGCTCCAGGTTACTGTGAATGTGTAGGAAAACTTTTGAATTTAGTCTTAGATCAGCCATTTTACTGAGCTCTCTCACCTAGTAGATTCTCATTTGATTAACTTAGATTTTCTAGGGTCATGATCTACTGCAATTAACAATGAACATTTTGGGCTCTTACTTTCCAATATTTATGTCTTGTTTACTTACCTTGCATAGTTCTTTGTCTAGATCTCAACAGGAATGTATCCGTAAGGCCCCTGAATGGTAACAGTATTGGAAAGAAGCTTTGCTGTATCTATCCATTTCAGCGATTTTACTGTGTACTCTGAGGATTAGTATTGGTTTCTGATACTTTTCTGTGTTAAGAAATTTCATTCTATTTCAAATGTACTAAAGTTTTCTAAATGACTATTTTCACTTCTGGATATTAAGTTTTGTGAAATGCAGTTTTAGACCCTATTCAGATGATCATGTCTGTTTTTCTCTTTTAACCTGTGAGGTAAAAAATGATATCACATTAAAAGATTACATTAATAAATTTCTTAATGCTGAAACAAGCTTTCATAATCATCTTTAGAATAAAGCCTCCTAGAATGAGAAAGAATGAAATCCTGCATTTGCAGCAACATGGATGGAACTGGAGGGTATTATGCTGAGTGAAATAAGTCAGTCAGAGAAAGACAGGTATCATATGTTTTCACTCATATGTGGAACTTGAAAAACTTAAGAGAAGACCATGGGGGAAGGGAAGAGGAAAAAATATTTACAAACAGAGAGGGAGGGAGGCAAACCATAAGAGACTCTTAAGTACAGAGAGCAAACTGAGGGTGGATGGGGACGGGGGAGGGGAGTGAGGGAGAGGGGAAAATGGGTGATGGGCATGGAGGAGGGCACTTGTTAGGATGAGCACGGGGTGTTGTGTGTAAGTGATGAATTATGGGACTTTACCCCTGAAACCAAGAGCACACTGTATACACTGTATGTTAGCCAACTTGACAATAAAATATATTAAAAAATAAAAAATAGAAAATAATAATCAAAAATAAATAAATAAGAATAAAGCCTCCTTGGATATGGCATATTTTTTCTTTAATATATTGCTGTGTTTGATTTGTTAGTATTTTTCTCAGCAATTTTACATCTCTAAACAAGTGAGATGGTTCTATATTTCTTCTTTGAGAAACTTTGTTGACTTTCATTATCAGAGTCAAAAAATGAAATTATTCAAAAATGGAGTCAAAACTTGAAGATACTCCATAATTTTTTATGCTCTGGAGACATGTGTGTGATCTCGATACTATCTTTTCACTATAGGCAAGATAGAACTTGCCCACAAAACTACCTAGACCTGGTGCCTTTTTTGTGTGAGCCTCTAATGAAAGGGGTAATGTATTCCTTTACTTTTTCTGTATTCGTGAGTCAATGTTGGACATTTTCAATTTCCCAGGGTGAGGAAAACCATTACATTTAGATTGCCAGGTTTTTTGGAATCCTGTTGCATATATTTCCTTCACATTTCTAGGATTTTTTTTTAAATACTTGTGGTTATGTAATGTAGTTGGGTAAATAATGTCTCCCCAAAAGATATCCATGTCCTAATCCCCACAAACTGTGAATGTTACTTCATATGGCAAAAGGGACTTATAGATGCCATTAAGTTAAGGATCTTGAAATGGGGAGATTTTCTTGGATTATCCAAGTGGATCCTATATATAATTATAAGAGTCCTTATGGAAGAGAGGCAGAAAGGTCAAAGGAAGAAGCAGGAAATATGATGACAAAAGCAAGAGATTAAAGTGATTCTGAAGTGGTCAGGACACAAGGAATGCAGGCAGCTGAGGAATCCAGAAAAAGCAAGGAAACAGATTCCCCCCTAGAGCCTCCAGAAGGAGCCAGCCTAGCCAACACCTTGACAACCATTGTTCAATGAAACTGATTTTAGACTTCTGGCCTTCAGAACTTCAGAGAATGAATTTGTGTTGTTTGAAGCCACCATGTGTGCGGTCATTTCTACAGTAGCCATAGGAAACTAATCCATGCAAGTAATATGTCATTTGGTTTTTTGAGGTTTGTTTGTTTGGTTTTGGTTTTGGTTTTGTCATTCTTGCCAACATTTAATCATTTTCTCATATTTTTGGTATTTTTAAAGAACTCACTCTTTTTTTCTTTCTAATTCATTTGTTTCTGCTTTTATCTTCTCTAATTCTTTCCTCTTACTTTCCTTAATTTTTTTTATTCTTCTTTCACCCCTTGAATCCAATTATTACATCATTTACTTTTCAGTTTTTCTTACTAATAATGTTATTAAGGATATAACTCTCCTTTAAAAAATTTATTCTAGGGATGCCTGGGTGGCTCAGTCCATTAAACATCTGACTCTTGATCTCGGCTCAGGTCATGATCTCACAGTTCATGGGATTGAGCCCTGCATCAGGCTCTGTGTTGACAGCACGGAGCCTGTTTGGGATTCTCTCTCTCCCTCTCTCTCTCTACCTCTCCGCTGTGCTCTCTCTCTCTCCCTCTTTCTCAAAATAAATAAATAAATAAACTTTAAAAAATTATTCTGCATTCCATAATTTCTGATGTGCAGGGCTTCAGACTATTAATAATTTTAAATAATCTATAATTCCCGTTTTGATTTCCTTTCTGACCTACAAGCTATTTTTTAAAAAGCTATTTTAACTTTTAGAGCTTTTTTTTAAATCTTGACTTTTTGAAGTGTTTGGCAAGTATTATTGTATTATTGCACTGTATAAAATTCCATTTTTAATGCATTGATGCATCATGGTCAAAGAATGTGGGCAATAAACTTTTTGCTTTGGGGAAGTTATGACCATAAAGTTCAGTTATTGCAGATGTTTCCCTGGCCTTTGTGAGGAATGGGCATCTTGGTTTTGTGGGGAACTTGATCCCATATGTAACTGGGAAGTCACACATCATTATGTTATGTATATCCTTTATGTCTTTATTTATATCCATGGCAGGTGTTGTCTTTATCCCATAGGCGTGAAGGTTTTAGGTAAGAGAGTAACATAATAAAAGATTACATGTTTAGAGAGACCACTCTGGAGGTAGGAAGATGGAATATGGATGGGGGGACAAAAATGGAGGCTGCTGGGAAACCCCCAAGGGCACAAGTGAGGAATGTCTGAATAAAGCCAAGCAGTGGAAAGTAAAAAAGGCCCTTAAAAAATCATTTAGCCAAAGCTTCTAACATTATAGGTGAGAAAACCAAAGCCAGCCAGAAGATGGAAATAACTTACCTCAGGTCATATGGATAACTGGCAATAGAGGAGGGACCCAAGTCCAAGCCAACTGACCACTAGCGTCAATCTCCCTGAATGCACCATGTCATAGTTTTGGAGTGCCTGGGAACAAGGACACCCTTCTGTACACTCCCCCTGGTCCATCCTGCAAGGGCACCTCAACTTCCTCATTCTCTATTTTGTCATTAAGGGCCAAACTATTCAAGAAAGTGATTGTGCCTTTATCCAAAAGAATCTACTAGTACGCACCTTAATGAGGCACTGGGAAGGCACCGTTTCAAGAACCCCAGACATCGCCCGCCAGAGACAGACAACACAAATGCCATGAGCCCCGCACACACCTCCATGGGTCAGGGTTGACTTCCTGTAGGGCCAGCCCAGCAGGAGCACATTTGCATCTTGTAGTTTCAAGATGAAATACATTTTGGCACACATAAAAAAGAAATTGGTTTTGAGTATTGGGGGCATTAATAAATGTTACATTATTATTTTAATAGGATATTATTATTATTCTTATTCTGCTGTGCTGAACACTCTTTCTGCCAGGCTTCATTCCTTTTGCATCTCTTTATTGTCCTAACCAGTTTTGGGTTTGTTTGTTTGTTTGTTTGTTTGGAGTGGGAGACCTTTTTTAAAAACTTTTTTAATGTTTATTTATTTTTTAGAGAGAGAGAGAGAGAGAGAGACAGACACAGCACAAGTGGGGGAGGAGCAGAAAGAGAGGGAGACACAGAGTCTGAGGCAGGCTCCCTGCTCTGAGCTGTCAGCACAGAGCCCGACTCAGGACTCGAACTCACGAACTGTGAGATCTTGACCTGAGCTGAAGTTGGACTCTTAACTGACTAGCCACCCAGGTGCCCCTGGAGTGGGAGACCTTCTGAATATTTATACGTTTGGGCATATTTCAGAAATACCACAGTATTCATTATCATGTTGCTAGGTGGTACCATTGGATGGCTATCCTCTTAACCTCTCTGGGCCTCAGTTTCCTCATCCAGAAAATGGGGACAAATTTAGGGAGGATTGTTATAAGGATTCAAGAATTGATATATGTAAGGTGCTTTCAACAAGATTAGTAAGCACTCAGCATATATTAACCTCTACTAGTCATCTAATAGCTATTGTCAGATGAATCCTGTAACAGCGGTCTTTGACTAGTTTCTAGAGGGACAGGTTACCTGAGCCTTTTAGCCAATTTCTCAGAATCCATGCTGATAATATCATTTCCAGTAAGAGGCAAGTTGACATAGTGGAAAGAGCTTAGAATCAGGCAGACATAGGATTTTTAAAAAAATCATATCCCCAAATAAACATGTTAATGGAAGTGAAAAAAAAAAAAAAAGTACTAAGATACCAGCACGCCTGGGTGGCTCGGTTGGTTAAGCATCCAACTTCACCTCCAATCATGATCTCACGCTTCATGGGTTCGAGTCCCTATATCAGGCTCTGTGCTGACCGGTAACCCAGAGCCTGGAGCCTGTCTTCAGATTCTCTCTCTCTCTCTCTCTCTCAAAAATAAATAAAAACATTAATAAAATAAAGTACTAAGATGTTAAACTCTATTTACAGCATTAGAACAGAAACTTAACAATTTAAAAGGATTCTTCTGCAAACCCATCATTTTGATTTGATCCCTGACCTCTCTAATCTGCCCCCTTTCACTCAGGGAAGGAAGGAAAACTGAATTTAATGACTGTCTACTAAACCATGTATTATGATGGGTGTTTTCATAGACCGTGTATCTCAAACTTCTATAAAGTCATTATGACTTTTTAAAAAACAAAGAAACTGAGGCTCAGAAAAGTCGAGAAACGTGCCTAAAGTCACAAAGTTAGTATGAGAGAGAGAGAGAACTGTAGCTGCCAGATTCCTAAAAAAAAAAAAAAAAAAAAAAAAAAAAAAAAAAAAAAAGAATCAGGCAGACATAGGATGGAAACTCAGCTGTCTCCTAGGTTTAGCTATGATCTCTTGAGCCAGTTATTTAGGGTCTGTGAACCTCATTTTTATCACATATAAAATGAGTACAACATCCTTACCATGTAGGATCAACAAACACACTGATATGATATGGGAGTTCTAGGACACCCCACTCTCACCCCCAGCTTCTGCTCTCAGAACTGCTTGAGCTATTTGTTTCAGGGTAAACCTACAGAACATGTTGGATAGGGAAAGAAGAGGTCACTCCTGGAATGGAGGAGACCAACACAATAGAAGTGGGTCCTGGCGAGAGGGTGGGGTGGGCTGATTGGCCCGAAATACCAAGCAATGCCAAATGAAATAAACACACAGTTTGGTGTGAAGATGGAGAACATGAGGGGGTGACAGGAGAACACGCTGGTGTGATTTTTCCAACCTCACCCCACAGAGGGATTGACTGAGGCTGGAAATGCCTTTGCATAGAGAGAAAGTTAGGAGGGACAATCAGGAGAGAAAAATCTTGGGGAAAAACAATGTGGATACATCAAAAAATACAGGGTACCAAACTCTAACAAATTCTGTCATGAAACTTTGGAATCTCTCAGCAAGTAGGTGTGGTCTTGTCACTGAAGACCGCTCAGGGCAAATGGAAACCCAGCCAAAGGGGGGAAATGAGACACTTGGTATAGAAAGTGATAACCAGTGTGCCAGGCATCAAAGGTCATGATGTGGTCGGCATTTGCTGTTGCCGTGAGAGTTCTAGTACCACACATCCCATAGCAGCCAACTGGGGAGGCACACATGCTCTTGCCTTGCTTGTGTGGGGCCCAAGGGCATGGGTTAAGCTACCTGGTGCTGGAGAATATGCAAGTCAAAGCACAAGATGATGACCTATACAGTAATGCCACTCCTGAGCAGTATCCAAAGGCATTCACCAACAGGTACCTCGGGATAGAACAGGCATCTACCAGCTCCACTCCTACCAGAGGAAACCAAGACCTCTTTACAGTAGTCGAGAAAATGAGGACAAGGGTGAGGGCATCACGCCCTGAGACAGACAGGACCACTATGACCGAATGCAGAGAGGCACAGCCTGAGTTCTAGAACATGGCAGGCATGGAGACTGATGCCCCATCCCGGCTTCTCCCCCATTATCCCCATCTCTCCTCCTTTTCTAAGGTCCCAGGAGGAGAAATGACCCAGCTAAGAACAGGGCAGCAATATCAGAAAACCTACCACAGGTGACTATTTCAAAGGAATTGAAAAAGGTGACATTTTCCATTATGGCCCAGTGTGTTGGCGCTAATATTCCTCTTTTCTTAACCACAGGCTCTCCCGCCACCCGCAGCCTCTTGACTTCACGTCTAATAGGCACTGCAGAGGAGCCTCAAGGAGAGGTTTTGTCTTGCTGACACATCTTATTTCCACTCTTGTTGGCATGGAGAAGTCTACTTTGTTTGTGTCTGATTCCAGCTGGGCCACAACGGGGTCCCCGCATGATGAGGTGAAATGGTTAGAAGATTGTTCCCAGCTTGGCCAGCCACCGTGCGAAAGGTTTTCTTAGGCTAACCCCCTCCTGCCTCCACAAACACACCCTCGCCTCCCCCCTCCACAAGGCTTCAGGTCCCCAAGGACCTTGGAGAGGTTCCAGCTGAGTGTGCTTTGTACCCACAGTGGTCACCCAAACCTTGTGCCCGGATTAAGGGTAAGAGGAATTGCCGTGTGTAATGTTCTCTCCCCCAGAAACTCTTTCCAGACCAAGGTACTTTGTCAGGAGCCAGGGATACAATGAAAAGCACATATGTGTTGGAATCGAAAAGGATCTGTGTTGTTTTGGGTTGTTTTTTATGTTTTTTTTTTTTTTTGAGAGACAGAGAGAGATGGCAGGGGAGGGTCAGAGAGAGAGGGAGATACAGAATCCGAAGACAGTCTCCAGGCTCTGAGCTAGCTGTCAGCACAGAGCCCGACATGGGGCTCAAACCCACAAACCACAAGATCATGACCTGAGCCGAAGTCGGATGCTTAACCGAGTGAGCCACCCAGGCGCCCCAAGGGATCTGTGTTTTATTCACACATTCAGCAAGACATTTATCCAGTGACCAGCATATACCAGGTACTCTTCTAGGTTCTGGCAATCTGCCAGCCCATCGCGACTCAGATGACGCCAAAGTCCTTGCTTGTATTGGAGCCGCATTCTACTGGGCTGAGAACCAGCGGTGAACCGGAAACATAGGGCAAAAGACATTACCTCTCTGCATCACAGTTTCTTAATCTGTCAAATGGGACCAGCAACAATCGCTGCCTTATGGGGCTGTTGTGCCCTTTTGTGACGTGTAACACAGATGCTAGTTACCATCATGACTATTTTCACAGCCTAGACCCGAGGAGCAGTATTCTTTTTCTTTTTATTCTTTATATGCAAGTATAATTAACACAGTGTTATATTAGTTTTGAGTGTACAATATAATGATTCGACAATTCTGTACATTTCTCAGTGCTTGTCATGACAAGGGCACTCTTAATCCCCTTCAACTATTTCACCCATCCCCCCCCCCGCCCCCCGCCGCCAGCCACCTCCTCTTTGGCAACCACGAACCTGTTCTCTATATTTAAGAGTCTATGTTTTGTTTGTCTGTTTTCTTGTTTATTTGTGTTTCTTAAATTCCACATATGAGTGAAATCATATGATATTTGTCTTTCTTTGACGGACTTATTTCACTTACCATTATTCCCTCTAGATCCATCCACGTTGTTGCAAATGGCACGATTTCATTCTTTTTATGGCTGAGTAATATTGTGTATATATACCACTTCTTCTCCATCCATTTATCTATTGGCAGACAATTGAGCTGCCTCCGTATCTTGGTTATTGTAAATAATGCCCAAGGAGCAGTGCTCTTAAGAGAAGATGAAAGAAACTGGAATGATTGGTCCCGATACTCTCTAACCCAGGAAGTTCAGCACAGCCTCAGACTAGAACCTTCCCCAGCTGACGTGGGGGTATCTTTTCTCCTATTGTCCCTGTACTGTTATCTTGTTTTGTTAAAGTATTTGACACGCAGTACAGGTGTTGACATTAAAATAGTCCATTATTCTGAACAGCCTTGAGAACACATACCCTTTCTTATAGTGATGCAGTGATGCTATTTCATAGGTAGTTATGAACTGCTAAGTTTAGAGGAATAAATTTTGAATAAGTAGGAATGAATGAATAAGGACTCTCTGAGTACTCTTGCCCTATATGCTGCATTCTTAGCATACCATATCCTAAAAGAGAGAAACACATAATTTACTCCATAGGTGACACTGTCCCTTGAGCTTGTCATTGTCCCTCTCAAACCAGCCCATCCCCTCCCATGCCAATACAGTCAAAAAGATGGATTGCCTGTCATCTCCTGAGTATGCTTCCTTTCCAAGCCCCTTCCTTTTTTCTTTTTTTTTAATTTTTTTACATTTATTTATTTTTGAGAGACAGAGAGCGAGCGTGAACAGGGGAGGGGCAGAGAAAGAGACACAGAATCTGAAGCAGGCTCCAGGCTCTGAGCTAACGGTCTGCACAGACCCTGACGCGGGGCTTGAACCTACAAACTGTGAGATCATGACCTAAGCCGAAGTCGGACGCTCAACCGATTGAGCCACCCAGGCACCCCTCCAAGTCCCTTCCTAACAGAACCAATGTTCATTGTAAGTTGCATCAAGTGCGACGTCAAGGCAGGTGGACAGTCTCTCATAAGGTAGCATGCCAGGTGGCTTTGATCACACCACACACAAGGTGACCAGGAGCTGGGAGTGCTCCTGGAACCGAGGGTCAACAGAACCCAAGTTTAGGTACTGTGGACCAGTGGCCTGCCATGCCAGGTGGGTGTGAGTTTTCTCCCCCTTTCCGCACAGTTGTCTCAGGGCTCATTCCCTAAAAGTCTCAAGATAGTCTACATTCTCTCCTCTTGAATATAGACTTTGAAATCAGAGCACCCTAGTTTTGAATTTGAGTTCTGCCATCTACTAGCTGTAACCAAGTGCCTCTCTCAGTTGCTGTGTTTATAAAATGGAGTCAATGATGTTTATTTGAGGCTCACTATACATACTATGCATATTAAGGAAATAATTCATGCGAAGTACAAATAGAATAGAGAGCCTAAAACATAGCAGACACTCAATAAGCAGCAATACCAGCATTCATTTGGGGTTTGCCATGTGTCAGGCCCATGCTAAGGGCTTTGTTCATATTTACTCTATTTAATCCTCCCATCAACTCTAGGAGTAGGTAATTGAAATGAGGATAAATAGAAAATAATAATACACAATAATAAATGTAATAGACATCTGATATGGAACATATTAGATTTTTTAATTTAAAAAATTTTTAAAGAAAGAGAAAACTAAAGTATAAAGATGTTACCTTACCTGCCCCAGGCCACACATGGCCACATCCCCCTGATTCCAGAGTCCCCTCTCCGACCTCCATGCTGGACAATGGCTGTCATGATTGGCTCTTTATACAAGTTCCCTACAAGTGTTTGATTTCACCTCTCCTCCACCCCGGGGCCGCAGGGTACACATCCACACCTAGGTCTCCCCGGGATAAAATGCATATCAGCGCTGTTGTGAAGCCTGTGACCTCTGGTATGGATGCCGTCAATGAAGAATCAACCAACCACTTCTGAGAAGTGGCCAGCCTCCAGGATGAAGACCAGAGCTAAGGCTCTAGGACTGAAGGAACCACACAAACAGCCTTCGCCCTGGAGAAGAGGATGGAGAAGGAAATTTAGGCATGTGGGGCAAGGAAAAGCATCCAGGGCTGAGAGAGGCAAGCAGAAACCCCACCAAGACTCAGGAGGCTGAGCTTTGATTGACATTCTCTCTTAGCTGAAGGTATGGACCAGTGATCCAGACAAGAATTGTTGCTTCCTTGGGTGACAGACAGAACTCTCAAGAAAATCTCAGCTTGGCTGAAGTGGAGAGAGACAAGGAGACCCAGCGAGAGCGCCAACTTCTCTCCCTCCCCTGCAGCAGCACGTCGTGTTGATGACTTGGCCAGCTCTTAGGAACTACTGAGGTGTATTTTTATCTTCTCCTGGTGTGTGTCCCATCTTTTCACTGGTCCACAGCTCTTTACAGGCAGGGGGTCTTATCTGGCCTGGGGCACCACACGGCGCCTACCCTTGGTGAACGAGACATACTGACCATTTGATTTGCCCAGTGCACAGAGAAGGGTCTTGCCTACCTGGCAGTAGAATCTCAAGAGAGGATTCCCATGGGCACGAAATGGTGTCACAGACACACTGTGGTGTGTGTGACAGTCACAGTGCCCTCCCCTGCCTAGTCTTATGTCCTGGGCTTCCAAGAAGTGACATTCAGAACATTGTCTAATGCCTCCCAGCTCTCTATGAGGACAACCTCCCTTGCCCTCTGCTCTGCCCTAGAGGAAACGTCCCCTCGAACTCCCCCCCACCCCCCCGCCGAAAGCTCAAGCCTGGCCCTGAAGGGACCTCGGTGGCCTGAAGCACGTTGCTCTGCCAGAGAAAGTGTAAGCCCCTATCGCCGGCTGAGTGCAGCTGTGGCTGTTGCTTAAGAGCTTTCCCGCGTGCAATAACCTCTCATTATATTTTAATGTTGTTGTAACTTTATGGCTTAATCAGTATTTGCAATTTGTTAGTAGCCTGGGCGGCCATAAAATTGTTTTCCAGGTACTGAAACATCCCATCAAGGTTTGTAAAGCAGTGGTTCTTAGTTTATCACACCCATAAAATGCCCTGGCAATTTGACAGATATAATAACTTTTTTTATCAAGTGTCTAATTTGAGAGGAAATTAAGCCATACGTTACACGCAGCTCGCACTGGGATTGGGAGCTCTTCAGCCTCCGGGTCTCTCAGGGACGCCCCTCTCTCCACCCCATCTGTCCTCTTCAGCCAGGGGCTAGAGTTCATGCTGACTCCATGCATGAGGCCTGCGGCTGCCCCCACAGAACTGGGGGTGGGCGTGCCCCGTGGTATGGCCTGTGTGTTGTGGGGATCCCTGATGAGACCGTGCTTTCACACTGGGGCTCCAGCAATGGTTGAGAAATGAGTCCCCGCCAAAGAAAGAAGAAGCCCTGCTAATCTCTCCCTCTTTGTCTAATCCCAAGCTGAGGCTGCCCAGGCCTAACCCTGCCGTGGGTCTGTGTACGAGAGGAACAGGTTGGTTCTCTGCCCTTGACTCCCTGACCTCATCTCCATCCTCTATAACCACCTTAACCCCTCCTGCTTTTCTCCACATTCTGCCCAATCATAAGGAGAGAGCAGTTACATTAGAAACACGTATGAGAAAATGAATTATTTCCTTGCATGGGACATGGTTTGGCCCTCTCCGCAATTTTCAGTATTGATTTCTCTTGGGATGATGTTGAACCAAAGAACAACGGTGGTCAAGGATTAGATTGTGTGCATATATACCTCCCTGCCCCACTCAGGCTTGAATTTTGACCAACCCATAAGCCCCCAGCATCAGTGTCCATGTGGCTCAGCAAAGCGGGTGAAGCTGATTTCCTCTCCAGCCCCATGGTGCACAGGCCACTGGTGAGGAACAGTTTTCATCTGGCTTCTGACACTCAGCTGCAAAAGCGTCGTCCTGCCACAACACCCCGCCTTGGGCCATCATCTTAGAAAATGGAATCTGGGCCACCTGACACTGTCGCCATTCAGTTGTCATTTCCTGGGCAGCCACTCAGTGGCCAGAAGCTTCCTAAACTCTGAGGGATTCAGAGAGAACCAAAACACAGTCCGTGCCTCGAGGGTCCCACCATCTAACTCAAGAAATTAACCAGAAAAACAAAGATTACAGTGCAGTAGAGCAGGGGTGGGGGTGCTGTGAGAACACAGAAGGGGACCCCAACTCAGCCTGGGCTAACAGGAGAGTAACTCCACAGAAAGCATCTCAATGGTGACTCTTGACAAAGACACATATCAGTGAATAAAAACCGGCTTGGGACACAAAGATAGAGAAGAAAGATATTGATACAGAAGAATCTATAGGTTTACAAGCACAAAAACTCAGAAGAGACTGAGAGAACAGCAAATAGGAGAAAGAGTCAGAAAGTGGCCTGGTGGGTATGTGGGCTGTGGCCAGAAGTCACAGGGCAAGGTAAGCAAGAGCCAGACCCGTAGTGTCTACTATGCCAGGATCAAGAGTTTGGGGCTGATTCTGAAGTTGCAGGGACCCATCAGAGGATTTGAGGCACGAGAGGCACACGATTACAATAGAATTTTAGATCATGATGACCCCAAGGTCATGAAAACTAAATAGAAGTGGAAAGATAAGTCTGCGGTCAGGCTGTAAAAGATATTTGTCATTTTTTGGCTTTCTGGAATTCAATACTTTGCTTTACACCGCCATCACGACCTGCTTACCAGCACCCTGATTTCCCTTTGGAGAGAAACTCCCCACCATTTCATGGAGCCTGGCAAGAAGACAATTCCCTTTCCTGTTGCCAAAGGGCAAGATTCTCCATCTCACCGCTCTGGAATAGCCAGGGCCAGGCCCACAATCCACACAGCCCATCTGACACTCCCTTCTAGGAACTTTGCATTTTCAGGGGTCAATAAAAACAGACTTTTCACAGAGGATGATAGATTGTATGTTCCAGAAATGGCCGCAGCAATCTTTCTGATCCCTCAAGCTCTTTTAGAGCCTCACCATTCCCCATCAGGAGGTGGGGTCTATTCCCTCTCCAGAAAAGAAACAACAGAAATAATACTGCAAGACTTCAGAGGCGATGTCATAAAAAGTGAAATGGCTTCCATCTGGCTAATTCTTTCTAGAGAAGCTTGCCCTTGGAAGGCAGCCACCATGTTGCAAGGAAGCCCAGGCAACATGGAGGAGCCACGTAGGTGCTCCAGCAAATAGGCCAGCTACGGTTTCAGCCCACAGCCAGCATCGACAGCCAGCTGACAGTCAGCCAACATTCTCACTCATGTGAGTGAGGGAGGCTTTAGATGATCCTGGGCCCCAGCCTTCAAGCCATCCCAGCTGATGCCAGATAGAGTAATGAGCTGTCCCCTCCAAGCTATGCCCAGTTGCTGATTCCTGAACAAAACAAACATTGTCATTTAGGTTACTAAACTTTGGGTAGCTTGTTACACAGAATTAGGTCACTGGAACAGTGACCTTGACTGGGGATACAACTGCCTGATCTCCAGATATCTCCTGAGTCCTAGCTATTTTCTAGTCCTGATTCCCTAGCATCTCACTAGTGTTGTGTCACCAAATCTCCTTCCAGCGAGCATTCTGACTGTGTGACACGGCAAGATTGGGTATCTGTTGCTGGCAAGCTCTCTCCCCAACTGGACCATATTGTTATGGTCCAGGAGAGGGATAGTGAGGGTCTGAGAACAAATGTGATGGTGAGGAGGGGTTGAAGCCGATGAATATGTAGTGCACAGAATCCAACAGGACTTCGGGAAGATGTGGCAAAGAATACAGGCAAGGATGTTTCTCAAGCTTCTAACTGGGCCACTGGGCAGATGTTCCTGCCATTCAGTGAGGAAAATAATTCAAGAGAAAGCAGCTTTCAGGGAACTAAAGCATGCAAACTAATTACAAGTTCAGTTATCAACTTGGTAATTTTGAGATGCCTGTGGGAAACACATGTGGCAGTATCTACAACACACAGGAGCACGTCCATAGCTTTCTGGCTCCACCACATAACTCATGAGAGGCAATGCTATGGACAGGACGAAAGTCTCCTCGCTGCAAGAATCTGAGGGAAGTTAAGCCCTGATACTGTTCAGACTGAGTCTTTAACTGTAAGAAGTGCTCTCTCTCCATCGTGTGTGCGTATGTGAGTGTGTGCATTTGGTTAAGTGTGACGGCATCCAGGTGAATATTCATGCCTTTCTCAAAAGGAAGCTGAACGAGAACAGCATCTTCTGTTTCTGTCACGTGACCCCACCATGTGTCATGACCAGATCAAAATGTTGTTAACTGACTTAATACACACACAAGAATAACTGTGCATTTATGTAAAGCCTTTCTCAAAGGAGCGCTCAGCATCCTACAGATAATGGACTTATTTATTCTTAGAACACCTCAGTGAGGCAGTTACAGGACAGGGGCGACCAGACTCATGTAATAAATAATGTCAAACACAGCATGAAGCAAAACTAGCCTGTAAGTCTGAGGCCCTGGGGGAGATGGGATGGGCCCAAGGTCACCCAGGGAGTTGGGAACAGCTCAGGCCTTTGTGTGGTGATCGCATGACTCATATTCTCTCTGAATGTCCCCTGGGCATGCTCAGTCCTGTCACCTGCATGATGAGTCTGTGGTTGTAAGGAGTTAAGAGGTAAATCTGCCGGGTTGACTGGTTAAGACAAGCCAACACCTCCTTTTCCAACCAAACATTTCCTGCACACCAACAGACCTAAAATGACCGCTTGGAAACCCAGAGACAGAGTCCACATAAGTAATTGGGAAACTGGCCTGACAGACTCAGCTTAAAAAAAAAACCCAAGACAAGGAATTACAAATCGGTAGAGAGGAAATCATCCCCAACCTCTCACAGCAACGACCACCTCCTGCCCTGTGAGAGCTACAGGGTTCACAAGTCATAAAAAGCCCTCTCTTGGCCAGAGTGGGTTTGCTCCAGAGGCTCCGAGTGCAAACAGAAGTTGAATAAGAGCTATATACTGTATTTGTTTAAATTTCATGCCAGCGAATGTCTGTGACGCAGGAGACAGGTTTATGGAGAGAGAAATAAAATGTTGACAAATGGCCCTGTAATCAACTGGAACATGCAATAAATCATTAGAATGCCAATAACACTTCCAGGACAAGCTTAGAAAGGTCATTACTGTGTCACAATATATCTTCCAGCACCAAACAAAGCAAATAGAACATGTTGGGAATAGGATTATGGGGGAAGCATCTGTCAGTCCTAATTAAGAATTAACTACAGATCGTATCTTGGGAGATGTATAATTTATTTTCCCTCTTCTTCCTCCCTACACACTCGCAAAAAGAAAAATAAATCAATAAAAAAGTTAACCCATTCTAGATCAGAGACAGCATTAGAGTAGCAAGTTACGAAACATAGACCAGAGAGAGTTGAGATCCCGGGGGAGCAAGAAACAGGCCAAGGAAGGAGGAGAGAGTTCCTGGCACCAAGCTGGGCCTGAGCGGAAGGCTGAGAGCTTGCATCTAGCCAGGGCCTCGACGTTTCTTGATTTGTCCCAGCCCAGCCCAGCCCAAGACACTCAGTTTCACACCATCAGGAATGTTGGGGTTATTTAATACCTTGGCAACTAGGTCTCACAAGCTAGAAAGGGGCAGAAGGAAGGTTGGAAGTTAAAAAAACAAAAAAGTGCCAAGTCCCTTCTACCTGAATGTACCAGCTCTGATTGAGTTTGGCTGTGAGTACAAAAAACCCAAGTCACGGTGACTTAAACAAAGAAGTGTTTATTTTTCTCACAGAACAGAAGTCTAGAGGTGGGAGGTGCTGGATCGGCTTTCTGAATGTCTGCCTTATAATCCTTAGGGCGTTGGCTTTTGCCACACTGTGACTCCTTGGTCACAAGATTGCTACTGCGGCTCCAGATGCCACGACCATGTCCAAGGGGAAGAACAGAAGGGAGAGGGTGACTCCAGCCCTCCTTGTCATTGGTATCAGGAAACGTTTTCCCAGAACCCACCAGCGAAACTCAGTGCTTCTCTCACTGACCAAAATGTCCCAAATGGCTGCCAAAGAGCCTGGAAGGTGAAGTGGACACACTGTCACATTGAATAAAAATGGGGTTCTGTTTACAAGGAAGTGGGGACCAATGGGTTTTGTACTGGCAACTGACAGGGTCTGTGAGGTGGTGAAGTGGAATTTGGGCTGAAGCCGGGCCCTGCAGAGGAGGGGCTGCTGTGTGTGTGTTTTCCTCATGCCATTGACAAAAACTCCCTGTCCCACATGGCACTGCTCTCCCAGGCTCGGCTTCCCAGCTCTGCCCTAGCAAAACTGCTGCCTCTGAGTGTGCCTGTCCACACTGGCCAAATGCGTTCCCATCTGTTCTGTTCTTTGCTACCAAGGGCAAGGCCTTGAGTAACTCACAGCGTTCAGAAGAAAGCCAGTGCGGCCATCTAAGAGACACTGAAGAGTAGAGGAAAAAGTAGTCACTCTCTCACCTTAGACCTTTCTCCAAATGGCTCTTTCATGAGTGGTAGTGGCCCTGAAGGGCCCCAGATGTCTTTTATTGTTTATCTAGGTTTTACTTTTCTCCAAGCAGCTGCTTCTCCTGCCCACTATTAAGCCGTTTATGTGTGTGTGTAGGTATGTGGGTACATGCCCACCTATGTACCTCTGTGTGTGTGTGTGTGTGTGTGTGCGCGCTCGCGTACCCGTGTGTGCGTGTGTCTTCCTCTCTCACTGTCCCTTCCTCCTTCCTTTCACAAGCTGAGCCCCATCCTATCATGTAAGTGACTTCAGGGCATGTTTGAGGATATTTCAACACACTACCTGCTTTTTTAATGTTATGATTATTATTGTCACCATCATTAACGGCACCACCTTTGTCATTGCTCTCACTCATTCTTCCTGCCTTCCCTCCTCAGCTCCCTTTTTCTGCTTGAGTTTGCATTTCTCCCTTTATTTTATTTTATTTTATTTTTTTTCTGCTGACAGAGACAAGAGCTCGTCCTAGTTCACCATTTCAGAATTTGTTGCGAACTTCAAGGTAGAGGTTTATGGCTGCGGGTGTCCTAGTTATAGGATGGTTCTTATGGGTCCTAATAAACTCAGCTGCTCTAGGGTCCTCTTAAATTCCAGTATGAGAGATGGAGAAAGGCATTACTCAGTCCTGTTACATACAGGAATCCTCACCCTTGAAGGCTGAGGATAATGTTTCTTTCTTGGGGGAGCAAAAGCCCATAATTCTCGAATGCTGCCCAGGAACCAGAGGGTAAAGAAAAGTCCTTTTCTCCTTCCCAGTTGCCTAGAAGGATGGCAGATGGGACACACGGCTGGAGCTAGAAAGATGGGCACAGAGCAAGGATTGAAATGCAGCAGTATTTTTTTTGCCAACCCCAAAAAGCCTATCCTTACATGCTGAGCGTGCAGTCAGGCTAGTTGAAACTCCCACGTGATTCCATTTTGCACAAGCACAGGCTACAGGCCTCTGTAGGGCGGCCACCCAGACCTGCTAGAAACAGCCAATCGTTATATCCCTAAATAAGCCTCTCACAAAATGCTCTCACTTCTTTCGCGAGATGTTCATAACAGATCTGATTATTATTTTTATTATTCTCATGAGAAAGCTAGGACTTTCTTGGAGGCTTCTTGTTAGGGGTCACATAGCTGGTAAGTGGCGGCTGGGACTCAAACCCAAGTTGCTGCCATGTCATCCAGGGCTAATTTCATGTCACTGAGCTGTCCCCATTGGAAGTCGAGGACTGCTGGCTGACATGGGAAAATCTGTGCCCACAGTTGGGACCATCTCTACAAAAGGCTGATGTAACATAGCCTTGTAAGAGTGAAGCATATACTGACTTGGGAAGTAACCGCCCCAAGCCAGAGCTGTGTGCTCTTGGGAAAGTCACTTAACCTCTCTGGGTCTCAGTTTCCTACTTTTTAAAATGAAGATCATATTCAAGATGAAAAACTTTCGTGTGCTTCGGGACCTACCATGCAAGAAGGGGGTGTCCTGCCCCCTCTGTTGTGTGTTACTTATTGAGGTTCAATGTGAAGAGTATGGTATATATGAAACTTTACTAATTAAAGAAAAAGTTTTAATGTTTAAAAAACACTTGGACTGGAGGGGGGAGGCTCCTGGGTGGCTCATTCGATTAAGCGTCTGACTCTCGATTTCGGCCCAGGTCATTATTTCAAGGTTCATGGGACTGAGCCTCGAGACAGACTCTGTGCTGGCAGTGCAGAGCCTGCTTGGGATTCTCTCTCTCCCTCTCTCTCTGCTCCTTCCCCCACTCTTTCTTTCTCTCTCTTAATTAATTAATTAACTTTAAAGAAAAATACTTGGGCTGGACACAGTCTCTAAGACCCCTATGTTTCATCCATGTAGGCATCAGCACCAACCAAACATCCACCCTTGTGTATTGACAGAGGCCTTGGCCAAGCGCCTTGCACACAGTTATTACTCAAAAACGGTAGCCACAGACTATTGCCCAAGTGACTCCCCTCATGCTGGACACCCATGAAGGGTTGCCACCTGTGCAGAGTGAGACATTTATGGCACTGGGGGGCTGGTGGCCTATGGAGGTGGCCCTTTACCAAAATTTTTCTTGAGGGTTTGACGTGTCACTAATGGCTAATTGGTATCGTAAGGTTCGTGTTCAGATACAATTTCAAACTTTGTGTTTCCCCGTCTCCAGCATGAGTGAAGAACACTGGAGTAATTTCACACACAAAATGATTTTTTATTTATAAAGTTGTGCAATTTAGAGTGGTACTTCGGGTCACCTTAAGCTTTCCCATACAACCTGGATTTTGCATTAAATGAAAACTATTAGTATTCGGAAACGCTTTACCATGAGGGTGGCTGTGTGACCATGACCTCTGTGTTTATGTAAACGTGTTTTCATTACCACTAGGCCTGGGCTGGGAAGGGGGAGCTGCACACCACTGCTTGTTAACGCTGTCCTTGCAAATGTTCTTTTATTAGCAGCAGCTCGGGTCTGAGGGGGTCGAGCACTGCACATTGGTTCTGAATTACTCCCATAGCACACAGCGTGTACGCCCTCCAAGAGGACACCCAAGCAGGGGCCCCAGCTCAGGCCTTCTGCTTTGTGCTTTCCTTGGATCATCCTAGATCCCCTGCTCCTCACCCTTCCTCCCCTCCCAGGACTGGCCCAGAGGTCAGCAAACTACATCCCCCATCCCAGAGCTAGCCCACTGCCTATTTCTTCACGGCCCTGGAACTATGAAATGGTTTGGTCATTTTCAAGTGATTGAACAAAATTAAACAAAGAACAACATCTTGTGGCATATGGAAAACCTATGTAATTCAAATTTCAGTGTGCATTAATGGAATTTCATTAGAAGCCAGCCATACTCATTCATTTACATAGTGTCTATGGGCTCTCTCAATATTCTACAAAGGCAATTGAGTAGTTACAACAGAGACCCTAGGACTCCCAAAGCCTAAAATATTTACCAGCCCCTAAGCTAGCTCAACACTGACTCCTCTCACCACCTTGGCAGTCACTAACACCTGATGGTATCCCCTTAACATGTCAGGAATACACCCCATTCTCTGACTGCTAATTAAGGACCTCAGTATCTCTCACCTGGACTTCTGTAACAACCTCCAGATGTGTCTTCCACTTCTAGTCTTGCTGCCTGGAACATCTCCCGAGTGTCCAGAAGGCAGTGGCATAGATGGGGTAAGGGCATGGACTCTGAAGGAAGACCACCCGGCTTTAAATCCTAGTGCTGTCTTCTTATTATCTGTGTGGATCTTGGCAAGGCATTTAAGCTCTGAGCCTCAGTTTCCCCATCTGTAAAATGGGGATGAGAATATCACCTGTCTTACAAGGTTGTTATGAGGATTATTTGCGAAGCCTTTTTAAAACAGTCCCCAGAACAATGCCAGTATCTGCTACTATTATCCATGGAAAATTCTAATTTGACTATGTCATTCTTCTGCCTAAGACTAAGAGGCATCAGTGGCTCTTGGTCATTTATCACATAAAGTCCAGAGTCCTCAGAGCAGCCCATAGTCCCTCTATGATCTGATCTCCAACTACATATCTCCAGCTATATCACTCCCAGCTTCCTGCCTCACATGTTCTGCTGTAACAACTCCAGTTGCTTCTGGTCCCCTTATCTTTTACTTTGTCTCTCCAGGACCTCCTTTGGAGGCTCTGCTCATATTTCACCTCCTCCCAGAAGTCTTCTCTGACTGCCTCTCCCCTCTACCCACATCATACTCCATGCAGAGATCCAAAATGGCCTCCCACATGGAATCTAGTGTACTGTCGACCCCACCTGCAGAGAGCGAGCTACTTGAGAAAGTGGGAAGTATCTTAGGAATTAACTTGAGAGAAGGGAAGGGCTTTCATCAGAAGACTTTGAGGAAAGACCTCTTGACTAGGGGTCTCTTTCAGCCTAGGCTTGGAGGCTGAGTAAGACAAGGATTGACCTTGTTGATTTTTCCTTTCCCAGAGCCTAGAACTGTGCCTGAAGCATTTGCATCTTTCTTAAATATCTGCAGAATGAATGATTGAATTAACTAACTAACAAATCACTTAATCATTCACTCCTCTAGATCACTGTAGCTTTGCATGGGTTCATTTCAGCCTTGTCTCCTATGCCCCATACCTTTGAATTCCTGATTTCAGATTGAAATAGGTTTCCAAGCCCCTCAGAAAGCAAGGAGAGAGTCTTGAGGGGACTCTCCATTCACATCAGACACAGTGGCCTGAGTCACTCCCCTAAAGCTACTCCCTACATCTTGTTGATGTCCCTGCTCCACACTCTTTGGGGCTCCTTTCACCTGCACAACTAAGGCAAACCTCCTGGAACTGACTTTCAACCTGTCTCTCAGAATTTCCCTACCCACACCCTGGGACACTACCAAATGGAGCCACAGGACCCTCACCACTGCCCCTGCAGATGGAGTCCACACAGTGCCTAGCATGTGGAATGCTTTGCAACATTAGTTTGTGATGGTAATTGGAGTAAGGGCCAAATCAGATCAGATTTGAATACAAATGGGAGTCATACTTGTTCCCTCCTCAAAAAAATGGAGTTCTTCTTGACGCCCTCTGTGTCCATCTTCTACTCTTCCTTCAGGATCAGCATAAACGCCAACCCTTCCAGACTTCCCTTTCTCCCTACTGCCCCTCCCCTCACAGTACACTCTTCCTTCTCCTGTTATCTTGACCTCTTAAAATGCTTCCCATTTCTACCCTGCATTGTGGTTATTGACGTGCAGATCTTGTCTCCTCTGCTGGCTTAGGAAGATGGGCTCACTGTCTGCTGTGAAAGCCCAGGGCCCCACCACTAGGCTTGACCCCCAACAGGCTCACAGAATGCTGCATGAGTGAGTGACTGGGCCACTCTCTCCAAACAGGACTCTGAATAAGAGGGGAAACTACTATGCCAAGTTACTAAGTTATAGCTCCCCCAGGGCATCAGGGTACTGGTTCTACCTTCCCAATACCCCCTAAGTCCACTTTGGAAAAGTCCATTTTATAGACGAAGAAACAGGGACTCAGAAAGGTTGGCTTGCTCAAGGTCACACAGCTAGTGAGCAGGGGAAAAGAAAGCACCTTCTCTCTCCCCTTCCCACATCAGCCCATTGTCCTGCCAGGCCACGGGCTAAGGACAAATGGTACACTGGGGGGCTTTCGACCCCTCCAGAACCACTTCCATCAGGAGATTTTAACACAACTTGATAGAATATAGCTCAGCTAATATAACTGAAGACCTTGACACCCTCACCATCACTACCTCCTACCTCAGAAGCACTTAAAAGCTGTTTAAGGTGAATTCTGTTTATACACTGTGGCTGTCACTACTGTTAAGGATGTTTGCAATGGGGTCTCTGTACCACATTACAGTCACCGTCTGCCAGGCTCTTTCTCTGTCTACCTATGTGTTTACATAGCACCTATCACTAGTGCATCAGCACGCTCTGACAAACAAGCTGTGTAGTGCAGGAAGAAAAGAAAAAAGTTGCTGGTGACTGACGCTGTTAATTATCACTTTGTTACACCCAGGCACTCCTTAAAGTGGCACATGGTAGCTTTCAATGCCTATGCACATGTGCATGTATTTGAAGACATCCTCCCCCATCACAACATGATATAAACCATAATCATTATATAACATGACATGAAATGCAGCAGTTCACACCCACGTGGCAGTAACACCATACAATCAGAACAGCTGTGACCAAAATGGGTAAAACTTATTTATTACCTGCCCAGGGTTTTAGTTGACCACGAGTTTAATGGAGCCAAGAACACAATGTGGCCACTAAATAAAAACAATGCTCGATCAAATTTAGGCTTCCTTAGTAGAAGCAGAAGGTCCAGATCACAGAAAGCAAAGGCCCTACTGTATTTGGCAATGGGCAGACCACACTTGTTGTGTTGTGTTAAACCCAGAGAGGCACATTGAAACCCTGGAGACTGTCCAGACAAGGGTGACCAGGATGGTGACAAGTCTGGTAACTAGTCAGATGAGACATGTGGAAGGAATTAAGTATATTCAATCTGGAGAACAGACTGTTGAAGGGAAATAGGATCACAGTCTGAAGACATGTGCTCTGTGTGGCTCCAGATGCCTGAGCTACTATGGTACAAATGGAGAGGGTAGTCAGGCCCCTAGGATGACATGGCAGAGGACAGCATGAGAAGCCAGTTCACCTACATTGCAGCCATTGCAGAAATTGACATCCTAGAGACTTCAGCTCAAGCCCCTAGTGCCCAATGCTCTTAAAGAGTTATGTGGACCCCTGAAGGCTTACCTCTCATGGTTATCTCTACCTCTAGGCTCCTGTGTCTGTTAATGCTGTCTATTCGCTATCCACAAAACCTCAGGGGTGGAATGAAGCTCTTTCACAATCCCTTCACACACAAACATGCACACACACACACACACACACACCCCACTCTACAAAGCACACATGACCCTAATAGACTTCCCTATAAATGGGAGGGGAAGATATTGGAGAGAGGTTTACACTGAGCCTCTGATAGTTCCACATGAGGCAGTAAGCATCCTTATAAAATGTCCTTTGTTCTCCCACCACCCTGCAGTTTCATTGAATGTTGACCCCACCCAGTCCCTGGCTTCTCTATCTTACCCATTCTCTCTCTTTTCCCCTTCTCTTTCCTCTTCCCTTTCAGGAACAAAAACAGTTCATTCCCCCCATTGTCTCATACAGAGTAGTTTTCTCTCTTGATATCTTAGCATCCAGTAACAGCCAGACTTACAAAGTCACCCACATCCCCGCCTGGCTTGCCAACATCTTCCCTAAACCCAGGTATCTCCTTCCACATGGGAAGACCCAGTGCCAGGTATGAAGAAATTGGTATCTCACCAATCCAATGAAATCCTGGGGAAGGAAGTTTCCATGGAAAAGTAAATTTGGGTAAGATACTGGAGATACCTCCTGGATATTAGCAATGAACAAAATAACCTGTTGATGTGTCTACAAAGTCCTCCAGTGAAGAAAACTGTTTAACTCTGTGAAACCCAATATTTTGGGGGCTTACTAAGACATGGGTTAATAGGGACACCTCTGACATCCCATAGAATATTCCTTGGGATATGCATGTATAAGCAGGAGCCAGCCCAGGGGACATGCAGTCGGGTCCTGAGAGCAGAGGTGCCCAAGAGAATGAATCACTCTCTAAATGACCTTGGGCCCATCCCATCTCCCCCAGGGCCTCAGACTTATAGGCTAGTTTTGCTTCATGCTGTTCTTGACATTATTTATTACATGAGTCTGGTCACCCCTGTCCTGTAACTGCCTTGCAGCGGTGCTCTAAGGATAAGTAAGTCCATTATCTGAAGAACGCTGAGAGCTCCTTTGAGAAAGACTTTACATAAATGCGCAGTTACTCTTGTGCTTATATTAAGTCAGTTATCAACCTTTTGAGCTGGTCCAAGTCTCTGTGCAGGCTCTGTGGCATAATAAGGAAGAAAGAGGGGATACAACCCCAGGCCAAGTGGATCTTTCAGGCTAGTTTGAGATGGCTTGTTTATCTACCTATGTGCTTACACACACACACACACACACACACACACACACACACCAAGTGAGACAGAGTCAGTATTTAGGCTAAAGAACATTACATTTTACTTGTGTGGGATCCCTGCATCTCTGCAGGCATCTGTTCTGGTCATGATATCCTCCTTCTAACATGTCTACACAATCCTGTTTTTCAGAAGTGAAAAGCTGAGGCCAGAGAGATGAAATGAATTCTCCAAGATCCCATGGGAAGTGATGGCAGGACCAGGGCAGACTTGGGGCTTCATAGCCTGTTGCATTTTCCCAGGCTTGTCCCAGGTGTCCTAGCTTATCTATTTTGTAATTAAATGGGCTTAAATATTTAAATTTTTTAAACTTTATTTATTTTGAGAGAGAGAGAGAGAGAGTAGGAGCAGAGAGAGAAGGATAGAGAGAGAATCCCAAGCAGGCTCTGCACTGTCAGCACAGAGACCATCATGGGGCTTGAACTCACAAACTGTGAGATTATGACCTGAGCTGAAATCAAGAGAGTTGAATGCTTAACTGACTAAGCCAGCCAGGCATCCCCCGAGGCTTATCTTATTAGAAAGATTCTGGTGCTCTTTCCACCATGTCATCCTTCCACACACAGATCTTTAGAACAGTTGGAGCTATCCAGTAATAGATGTTGTTGAGTTTACTCTTCCTAAAGATATCTGAGAAGAAGTCAGAATCTGTCTAGGATGCTGTAAACAGGTAAATGTGGAGCAGATGCTTCATTCATCTAACTACTCATCAACATTTATTTTTCATTTCCCAGGTACCATAGGCTTTTCTGTGCTCTGCAGAGTAATGAATAAAATCAAAGTCCCTACCCTTATTTAAGTTTACATTCCATTGAAAAGGACAGACAATAAGAAAATAAAGGTATGTGCTAATGGCATATAATGATGGTGCCACGAAGACAATGAAGACAGGCTAACAGGATGGGATCGGTGGACCCGAAACAGAGGAAGAAGAGTAGTACAGAGAGTCTCACCATGAAGGTGACACTTGGAGAAAGACTTGAAGGAAGTAAAGAAGTGAGCCCCGTGAATGTGGAGCAATGAGCCTTCTGGAGAAATAGAGCAGTAAGAGCAAAGGCTGGATGAGTTGAGGAACAGTGAGGAAGCCAGTGTGGCCGAAGCAAAGGGTGTGTGGAAAATGTGGTAGGAGGCAGAGTAGGTCACAAGGTTAGGAGGAAACTGGTGGGACCCAGGCCAAAGTAAAGACATTTGTTGCAAGGTGCCTTCTATAGCTAATTCCATGATGATGTGACTAAGTCATAATGTTGGGTACCATCAGGTCCTGATTTCTGTCATTCTGACAAGCAGGATGGCTTCATTTCTAAGCTGACTAACACACTATCGGGGGGCTGGTAAAGCACCTTCCTCCTGGGGCACCACAGAGCTGGGAGGAACCAGTAGACAGAAAAGCTATAAAGTAAGGAATCTATTTTTCCATTGCCATCTTCTGCAAAATGGCTTAACAATATAACAAAGGGGAAAAAACAGTATAACAGAGGGAGTTAGCTTTTCACCCCCTCATTTCTCAAATGTAAAACACATACCATATCATGCTGTCTAAAATAAATATAGTAGCACTTGTAAAGCACCCCTGCTGTTTCTTTTGGTTCGATGAATTCTCTTACCTTGTCAATGACCAGGCAAGATCAGAAATCAGCTTCCCATCTGAAGCAGAGTTTGATGTAAGTTTAGGGCACCATATGTCTAAGGGAAAAGATATGAATCTTTAAAAACACCAAGAGTATAAAGGAGGGATCCAGAATCATAGGAAAACAAGAGAAAACAAGAAGAAGCATCAAAACTATGTGCAAGTTCAAGCACAACCAACAGCTAAATCTGAGGATTAATGGCCTCATGTCTTCTCTTTCATCCCTGCCCAAGGTTGGGAACTGGTCTCTGGGTCCCAGGTGCATTTCCCCTACAGGCGGTCATGAAGAGGCCCCAGTGCCCAAGGACAAGGAAACAAAGTCTTAGAGACTCTGTTGGTAATTGTCATTTGCACAAGAGCCATGATATCTTTTCAATCTATCTCCTCTCTGTCTACAGTTAATCTACACACCTTACCCCAAGCTTTGTACACCAAGCAAAAATCTGCTTCCTCAAAAGTCTCAGACCACCAAGACCTCAATGTAGGACTGGATGTGATAGCAAAGGAGGCCACAGCCTACATTCTTTGTTTCTACCCATCCCCACTGCCATAAAGAAGAAATCTCAATGCCCTTGGGTGATAGAGCTTGGTAGAACTGAGCCTTCCACTGGACTAGGGGATGGACCACTAGGCTGAGGGACACAAGCAAGCTCAGGGGATTATAGGGACATTGGAGCCAACCCTCTCCTGCTTCAGTTTCCCGAGGGCTGAGCTTGCCTTCACTGATTGTAAACACTCAGTCGATCTCTGTCTAGATAGGAATGTACAACAGGAACAGGATACATTTTCCTGAGTCATAGTTTGTAATCCCCTCCGAATTTCTCTGCGCACCTAGGGCCACATGTCAACATGGACGCAACAACTCCCGCTGGCACCTCATCTTTGCTGGAGAAGGCTACAATCAGCCCTGTGATGCTTTCTGCAGGGGTTTTACAGGAAAAGATGAAGTGGACATACCTGTCTACTTCTCCAAATCTTCCCTTCGGAATCGAGAAACCAGATAGCTCTGCTCCAGGGAGAAGAGCCTGTAACTGAATCACCTCTCCTGCTTTCGGGAGAGCTCACGAATCAGGGCTGCGCTCTCTGATACCAGCTGCGGTGACTACAGAGCACTTACAATTGGCTCATCAGAACTGGATTGTGTGATAAGTGAAGAGTAGACAATGGATTCTGAACACTAAGTGCAAAAAAGACGTAAAATATCTCATTACTTTTTATATTGCTTTTTTTATATCGCTTATATTTGAAATATATTGAGTTAAATAAAATATACTATTCAAACTAATTCCCCCTCTTTGTTTCTACTATTTTTAAAGTGGCTACTAAAACATTTTAAATTACACATATGGCTTGTATTCTGTTTCTACTGGGCGGCCCTGAGCTTGAGGATAAATAATCCTTGATGGCATTGGACAAGGAATACTAGTTCTTTCCAATCTGAGCACCCCATGTATGGAAAATACTGAATGCCATGGTGCCTCAGTTTACCCAGAGGATGTGAGGGTCAATAATATAGAGCAGTGGAAAGACCACTGGCCTAAGCACCAAGAGTTCAGGCCCAGGGACTCCACCAAGCACATGGCTGACCATATTAGAGAGTCAAGCCAAATCAAGGCCTCCAATTAGGTAGTTGTGGCTAGAACTTGCTGGTGCACCTTCCACACCTTCTTCTCAGATGTGGAGTGTCCCAATGTGAACTGCCACACGGCCCTTCTGTCCCCCTTCAATGGCTCTTGTAGGTTCTGAAAAAGCAGTACAGCCTGAGTTGCTCGGGATTAGATGATCTTTGAGGTCCTTTCTGGATATAGTGCGGGAATGTGTGATTTGGGGGTTAGGTTAACCAAATCCAGATTCAAATTTCAGTTCTACTGTTTGCAAATGATATGAACTTTGACAAGAATCTTTAAATTTTTTTTACTGTTTATTTATTTATTTATTTATTTATTTATTGAGAGAGACAGAGAGAGAGAGAGAGAGAGAGAGAGAAAACATGAGAGGGGGAAGGGCAGAGAGAAAGGGAGACACAGAATCTGAAGCAGGCTCCAGGCTCTGAGCTGTCAGCACAGAGCCCAATAGGGAGCTGAAGTTGGATTCTTAACTGACTGAGCCACCCGGATGCCCCAACAAGAATCTTAAAACCTGTCTGAGTCATAATGTCTTCATATATAAAATAGGTAAACTAATCTAAAGTTTCAGTAAAAATTTCACGGCTGTACCCAGGGCTTCCACAGGACCTGGTGCACAAATGGTAGCTAATACTGGTCTCTACTCTTACCAAATTTTATAGTCTCCATTTTGTTGAGTCGATCCTATTTTAGATACAGTAGAGGAGCTAGCTGTTTAAAGGAAACCTGTTCTGAATCCTTGTCTGATGGGAAGAGTACTTCCTGAAAGAAGAGAATCTGCTCCCCCATTTTCTGTTCCAGCCTTCCCTCATCCACCAGGAAACTCTTTTGTCCTCATTAATTAGTCTTCAGGCAATCCAAGTTTTTCCTATCTAGGTCCTCAGGTGTACCTAAAATGAGGAGCATTGTGCAGGTTCCCGACACAAAGCACCGCAGGTTCCATACGCAAAACGTTCCTTTCATCCCAGATGGCAATGCAGAGAAAGAGAAGCCCCACTCTGCTTGCCTCCAAAGGTTTCCACGGAGGCCCAGTGGGGCTGGAGGACTAGGGGGACAGCCTGAGGAACGCAGTCTGCTCATAGAAGGAGGGAGGGAGGATTTGGCAAGAAGTGGAAAGAGCAAAAGAGGAAGAGAAAACAAACACAGCTTTAATTAAACACAGTGAATCTAAATCAGAGAGGTATGCTCAGAGAGCAAGGAAGGGTGAAATGGAATTTTTAGAAGAAAACAACTTTGCCCACCTTCTTAGTCTCATTAACATTGAAATGAACCCCCTGAGGAGAAGGAGCGTGCCTCTGCCTGAGAGGAGGGTGGAAAGCTCCCGGAGCCTCCAAGGGACTTAGTGCCTATGTGATCTGCCAAAACAAGGTACCCCCTTCTAAGCCTCCCCTTGAGGCCTCTCCCTCTACCTTTGCATCGGGAAGCAGGAGGATTTCATTTCTTCTGTAGGTGGCCGAGCAGCAAGGCCTTGTGGGGGAGGTGCTGGGGACACATGAGGGATCCTTTCCAGACCCAGTGGGTTCATCTAGCTCATCACATCTCCTTCCTCATTCTGTTCTGTCTCTTCCTCCTTTGCAGAGCCTCCCAGTATCCCCACCACATGAAAGCAACTGGGATGTTTTGGGTCCAGCTGGACTCCAGGTCTCTGCAGCTGTCCTCTCCCCACACTTGGGAAACCTGATGTTCTCCAAGCTCCGGGACTTAACTTAGAATCTTGCTTGCTGTTAATTTGACCTCAGGTCTGATAATCTGATGTCTCTCTTATCTCTGGCAGCTAGCCCCACCCTGGACCCAGTTCTAGGGGGCAGTTCTTTCTTCTGGGCTTCTGTGCCAAGATCTCCCTCTCTTTAATTAGTCACTGCCCCCTAGAGTGTCCTGAACATCAGTCCAGTGGCCAGCTCTTTGTCAATAGAAATATCCAGCCCCAGCTTCCTCATCTCAATACTTTCTCCCACCTATTTGGAAAATCTTTGCCATCTTGCTTTGGCATAGTGCTTGACCCAAAGTGGGGGGTTAATAAAGATGTGTCAGATAAACAGATGATTGGATGAGTGAACTTAACTAAGGACTTAGGAAAACTTTAGATAAGGCCAGCCTTGTGTACTTGAATGCCATCCTTGACTCAGTGGCCTGCTGAAAGTCTCCACTCTGAGAGTGGAACCTTCTCTACTAACTGACCAAAACATATTTGCAGCCATCCAGTAAATAACAAATCCCAGTGTTGATACTCAATAAAACACTGCTCTGCTGGCCAAAATCAGGTTTGGCAGCATCTTAGCTGACTCAATAGGCACTACATTTAGAGCAGGAGATCCCTGAAGCAAAGAACGCAAAGGTTCTGTTATGGAAACTGCACCTTCCCCATGATTTAGTATTCAAAAACTTCCATTGAACAACCTAATTGAGTTGGCAATGCAAATTTATTAAATAGTTCCCAAATAAATGATCATAAATTTAAACACAAAATTGAAAGTCCCCGAGGCAATGAAGAAAGTCTACAAAAAAGCTGTAAGGTAGGGGAGGGGCCTTACCCAGTATAACCCATGAAGAAGAATCATGAAGAGAAAATATTCAAGATGAGCTTTTGCTCAGTTTGGTTTTGCATACTTAATAAATATCTGTTAAAAGCATTATTTGTATTTTATATTCTCATTCAATTTCAGCCTCCCATTTTGGTAAGTTTATAGCATAATGGAAACATCTAGGAATGGAAATAAAGGTCGGTTTTTGAATGAATGTATAAGAATAAAAAGAGGAAGATAGAAAGAATTTTTTTAACCTTGATTTTCCTCCCCTTGAGAATGAGCTGGACATAGTAACTCACTTTCAACAAACAGAATGTGACAAAGTGATGGTGTATGACTAGAAGGACTAAGTTGTAAAAGGCATTGTAGCTTCCTCCTCTCTGTCTTGGATCACTTGCTCTTGGGAAAGCCAGCTGCCATGTGGTAAGGAAATCCAAGCAGACTTGTGGAAGGAGTTCATCTGGCAAAGAACTGAGGCCTCCTGTCAACAGCCAGACAGGAACTGAGGCCTTGTGAAGAATTGAGCTAACTGTGGAGTGGTCCTCCAGCCCCAGTCAAGCCTTCAGATGACTGTAGCCTCAGCCAATGTCTTGACTGCAACCTCAGGAACGGTCCTAAGCCAGAACCACCCCTATAACCTATTTCCAAATTCCAGAAAATGAGAGATAATAACCACTAAGTTTTAGGTACTGTCTTCCGCAGCAGTAGAAAACCAATAAAGAAGATGGGCTACACTTCAATGATCCACACAAGATTAAAACTGCAGCCCATGGTTTGCAGTGGGTTTGTTCACACCAATGAGCCCCTTTAGCTACTATCTAATAATAAGTGAAAGAAGCTGGGATCTCCTAAGCTGGTGGAGCTGGGCCTTCTTATCCCAAGTATTGAACCCTGGCAATGGCCAGTCAGCTTCAAGTTTGGAAACCACAAGTGTGGCTGAGATACCTACATGAATCTCTTTTTCATGGCCCCAGACAAGATCTTAAAGAAGAACCAACCAGCCAAATACTGAAAGCACGCTAGTTTTATCACCATTTGAAAACTCCTCAAAGTAAATGCCCTCTACTTTTGGTAGCTGGGAATGAGATCTGTCATCTTATAGTCATAAAACAGCACATTCCAATGTCATCTTTCTGTCTTCCCCAGTTCCCTTATAAAATGATGATACCTATTCAGTTGAGTGTAAATTATTCTATATATCTATTCAGGAAGCTGGCTACTTCTAAGAATCATTAAAGGGGGTGGGGGTGGGATTCTATTGTCTTATGAATAATTTCCCTTAATTTTATCTATGGGGGGGGGAGATTAAAGATGAGAGGGAACCTATGCTTTCCATATATTGGATGGTCTTAACATGAAATACAACTGTATTCCCAACTCCTCCCTTTCTGCTTTGTACTCTCTTGATTCTGGGCACTTCTGAGGATGTCTCCTAATGATGTGATATAAGGAGCTTGTTTAAGTTGGTGCCTTTCCCCCCCAGCAGGCACAAGAATGTCTGTCTTACTGAAAATAACCTAGTATGGCAAAAGGATTATAAATCGCCATAGGACCAAACTAGATCCACTTTTGTGCTTTTTATATAGTATCAGCGAGATCAACGACATTTGTTCTGCTGCCTGGCAGGTATTAAATTCATCTCATTGTGCTTACTTTGTTTGTCCAATGCACACGCCTAACAATAACAGAGGAAGTGTTCCTCCACAGCACCAAAGCAATCCGAGCCTGTATCAGAGTCTCTATATATCATGGTTAGGAGGGCTCCGCAATCTGCCTGTTTATTTCCCACCCAAGTATTGCCAGCATTGAGATTATCTGAGGCCCTATATTTTGAATGCCATGAAATGGGGGATATATCAGTAGTGGCTGATGGAGAGAGAAAAGAAATTAACATTAAATACCTACTATACAATAGTCATTATACGTTTAACCTTCACAGGGTGAGTTATTACATTTCCCATTTTACAGATGAAAAAACTGAGCTTCAAAGAACTTATCTGCCTTAGACGACATAACTAGTAAAATGGTGGAACCAGGACTTGAAGCCAGGTCTGAAGCCAAAGCCTATGTATTTTCACTACACTACGCTACCTCCTTAGATTACAAGTAAGACCAAACCAACGAAAACACCAAATAAACCCTGTACCATGAAAGAAAGAAAGAAAGAGAGAGGGAGGGAGGGAAGGAGGGAGGGAGAGACAGAGAGACAGAGAGAGATAGAAGGAAGGAAAGGAAAGGAAAGGAAAGGAAGAAGAAGGAAGAAGGAAGGAAGGAAGGAAGGAAGGAAGGAAGGAAGGAAGGAAGAAAGGAAGGAAGGAAGGAAAGAAGGGAGGAAGGGAGGGAGGAAGGGAGGGAGAAAGGGAAGGAGGAAGGGAGGGGTCTGGGTGGGAGAGAGGAGTAAGCAAGGGTTTATGGGACATTCAGGGTATACTTAATTTCCAAAAAATCAACAGATTTTGGGCACCCACTGCAGAGATGCTTGGTAGATTTTCCTTAGTGGTTTTCTCTATATGTGAGCTAACTCACAATCTCATAACCATGAGAAGCATGGATAGTGAAAGGTTAGCAGAAGGGAACAATTCAGCTGATGAGTGAGACTAGCTAAGCCCCATCACCCAAATCTCCATGTGTTCTCACGCTTAACACTCACCATGCACACTGTAATTCTTTTGAAATAATAAAAACTATGTTGCATTGTGAAAAAGAAATGGCTGTTGAATGAGTTTAAAAGATGTTTCAACTGAGTATTTTTAAATTAAACATAACTCCTTATGAACACGTTGTTAAGGGAAAAGTCAGAAATCTATACAAACGTGCCTTTAAATATTGGGACAAATTGGGGAATCTGAAAAATCCTTGGGATCTATGCTTTCCAAAAGTCTTGAGTGTATTATATAACAAATCCCCACATTGAGTGCAAAGGGATCCTAAAAGCCACAAGACATGATTAAAATCTCGACCCCAAGAGATACTATATGGGAACACTTGAAAACAATGTGAGAATTGGCACAAGACAGCATATGATAAATTGCCACCAATGAGGAGCAGACTATCAGTTCTGACATCCAGGGGGACAGACCACTCACCAGGGGTTGTTGAGGGCAGGAGGTTTTCATGGAAGAGGTCAATGAGAGTACAACCTTGGAAGAATAATGAATAAAACTTGGGCACAGATGGGGTGGGAGAGAGGGAAGAGAAGGAAGCATGCATGTCTACAATAGGCCTTTCTGGTCAAGCTCTATACCTCTATCTATCAAAACCTTTCCAGGGTGCCTGGGTGGCTCAGTCAGCTTAAAGTCCGACTTCGGCTCATTTCAAGATCTCAAAGTTTGTGGGTTCCAGCCCCAAGTAGGGCTCTGTACTGACAGCTCAGAGCCTGGAGCCTGCTTCAGATTCTGTGCCTCCCTCTCTCTGCTCTTGCCCTACTCATGCTCTGTCTCTCTCTCCTTCAAAAAAAGACATTAAAAAAAATTTTTAAAACCCTTTCCAATTCAACAACAGTCATTTTGAGCACATGCACTTTATAGAACCTAGTAGAGTGCTGGACACCTATAGGTATTCAAAACCCTTTTGAATTATAATATTCCAGTTCTTGAAAGTGTGTTCATGTGTGTGCGTGTGCACGCGCGATATGCAGACAGGTGAAAGGGGTATCTGTCTTTCTGGGAAAGCTGACATTCAAGGAAGCACAGTGACTTCCGGGTCTCTGAGTCCGTGAACAGACTGGACTGACATTTGCATCGACCCAGTCTACTCTTCAACGGATGCTCCAAGGCCCTGTGATGTTCAAAGGCAGACAGCCGAAGAAACTACGGCAACTCACAGATGCCTCTCAAAGATCTTGATCTGAAAGAATGAGGTGATTGCAATAATTATTAACAAACAGTTCTCACTTCCCAGATCCACAGTCAGGAACTTCACCAGGGGCTCTGTTTACCGGGCTTTCGAGGCCACAAGCCCAGCCTGTTGGAAAGAACCAGAGCACCTCTGAGCATCCCTCCGCTCTACTAGGTAGGACACTATAGCTGAATGTAGCGAAAGGCAGGAAGACAAGTCATCCATGTCAGAAGAAACGCCTGGGAAGGTGTCCAGTGGCTTCGAGGCCAGGCCCCAGCGTGTCTTGGAGCCACACCCCAGCCCCTGGTGGTAACAGGCCCCGTCTTCACCTGTTCTGGCTCTGGCGAGGCTCCAGGCATCAGGGATGGATGCGGATTCTTCACGGTAGATCTCACTGTCCCAGCTGAGACGCTCCGGCTGAGAAATCACAGCAAACTACACTCTAATAGCTCTTTAAAAAGAAGTTACACTTTTGACTCGGTGGAGTTAGCCGAATGGCTGGTGGAGAAGAAAAATGCAAAGCAGAAGAGAGGAGGGAAAAAAAAGAAAAAAGAAAAAAAGCAACATTATCAGCCAGCTTTGATCTCAAGACTGTTTCATTACTGCACTCTGGGTTAAAAGGAGGGGAGGAAAAAAAGCAACATTTCAGGCAGGAAATGTCTATTATTCAGAAATGTAATATAATTATGTGTCTGGATGGCCCAGTTTATCAGACAGCATTTTCTGGGAAGGATGTGGTGGGGTTAGACACATCATCTCCTCTCCTCACCAGCTTCCCACCCCCAGACTTCCCCCCCCCCGCCCCCTCCACTTTTTTTTCCCCTCCAGGACACTTCCAATTTCCCAGGTTTCGTGACCACTTACATGTCTTTCCTGAGTGTTTTTATATAGCGTAGGAAATTGGGTAATGAAAGCCGAGTCATACATTTCTGCTTTATGTTTCCAAAGAAGCAAGTGTGACTGTCAGGTTTACAAAAGATTGTTTATGTTCACTGGCGTGAAATGGGGAGCGAGCATTCGGAGCAGAGAGAGAGAAAGGCTGGCCAGGCTGGGATGACAGCAATGCATTCATCCTCCACGCTACAGCAGACAAAGCGCGCTCCCTGCCTGACAGGGACCATAAATCATGGGCAGAAGATGCTGTACCTACAGCTTATACCATTCCAGATGACAAACACACAATAATCCACACAGCACAGCACTTTCTTGCTCCCCCTGCTTCCCCCACCGGTGGCTGCTCCCCTCTTCCTCGCCTTCCTCTCTTGCCTCTCCCCTCCCAACCAACCCCCTCTCCCTTTCTGTTCCTGGCACCTGCTTGATCCCTTCTATTCCTTCTCCTGATCTCTGCATCTTGCCTCTCCCCAGCTCAGCCAGCCGGCAACCTTGCTCTCCACTCCTTTCTCTTTGAGGGTTTCTTCTCCACCTCCCGCCTGTACGCTCACTTCCTCTTTGGGAATTTCTTCTCTGTTCCTCTTCTCTCTTCTTGCCTCTATCCTTTGCTAATCTCTCTTGCATTTTCTGTCTTTATTCCTTGTCATTTTCTCTCTTTCCTGTTTTTTTTTTTCTTTCTTGCTCCCATTCCTCTCTCTCTCCACCTCATTCTTCCTGGCTCACCCAATCTGCTAAGAAAAATTGTACCTCTACCCTGAAGATCGCCCATGGCATGGAAACAAAGAGAGAAGACAGGTTCTCTAGCAGTATGGCCACCCTACACCCCCTTACAGAGGACCGTAAGGGAACAGAGAATTTCTGGCCTGTGACCAGATGATCCAGGCAAGGATTCTCTCTTGGCAGCCAGGGACACATGTCACCTGAGAGCCAGGGCAGAAACACAGCAAATCCCCTCATCTGGGTAAGACTGGGTAGGTCTGGAATTCCAAACACACTCAAACACACATTCCAAACAAACTCAAGGCACAGTTCCATCTTTATGAGTTTATTCTTCTTCCTCAAACCAAGGAAACTCTTTTTTTTAATGTTTATTTATTTTTGAGAGACAGAAAGACAGAGTGTGAGCAGGGGAAATCAGAGAGAGAAGGAGACACAGAATCTGAAGCAGGCTCCAGGCTCTGAGCTGTCAGCGCAGAGCCCAACGTGGGGCTCGAACTCACGAACTGCGAGATCATGACCTGAGCCGAAGTCGGCCTTTTAACCGACTGAGCCACCCAGGCGCTCCTCTTTTTTTTTTTTTTTTTAACCAAGGAAACTCTTTCCTCTCTCAACTGCTGAGGCAATTCCAGAAAGACATTTTCAGCATTCGTTTGGGGAGGCATGCACATATTTGTATAGGAGACTTTAGGGAACTGAGGGAGGGAGTACATGAGAGTTCCCTCACTGAGTCACACCAGGATTTTTAGAGTCTTGATATGAAAGACCAAATCTGAGAGACTTTTCTTACAGACTCTGTTCTGTAAAACAACTCGGAAACTGAATCACAAGGAAGCCCAATGAGAAGCACCTCCCCCCGCCACAATGTCCTCCACGCCCTGAGGAACACACTTCCTTTGCCTGAGTAATGGGCCCCTTGGGAGCCACAGGGTCAAGTGAAGATGAATCACTTTGCCAATTTTATGTCTTGCTCCTTCAAAGTATTTTCGCTCATGAATCCAGTATTATAAAATGCTGAACCATTAGTACTCAGGGAATACTCAACCTACACTCAGATTTCCCAGGCCCTTGTGAACAATATATCTTCATTTTTGGAAACAGCATCCAGAACAGGCCCCTGGAGCCTCAGACCCGTGGGACCAAAAGTGGCTTGCCCTAAGGGACAGCCAGTGATTTACAAGGATGGCATCCAGCTGGCCAGCCTAGCGATGGTTCTGGAAGACTAGGGGCTCTAAAGAGAGAGCTGTCCACAGAGCAACCCAGGGGCCCTCCAGGGTTTTAATGACCTCACGGGGCAATGGGAAGAGGCCATTCAACATGGGGTCCACTCAAAGCTGGATGTGAGCTGCCAAGGTGATTCTCAGCCATCGCTGACATTGTTTCTCGGGAGGTACTGCGTCTCAGGCCCTGAGGTCAACATATAGGTCCTTCCATCCAGCCACTCACCCTTTCCTGACCCCTTCCAAGTCAACACACCACCTTGTGGAGTGGTTTTCCAGAAGGTAGTGGGGTTCAAAGGTAGCGTTTTCTCCAGAAAGTTCCTGTGTAGCTCACTGCCAAGCTCCAGCTGAAAAGAGAATGGCACATGGAGAAAACTGCAGTGACCATGTTCTGGGATAATTAATGAAGCCTGGGAGAGAAACCAGCAATCAGGCAAGAACCAGAGAAAGCCTTCCCTCTCATGCTTCCTCCCTCTGCTGTAACTTGCTGGGAAGGGGAAAAGGACTATCTGCTTGGACAACCCTTAAATGGATGCATCCTAATTAACAGAGGATTTAATTCATCAAAGTGACAGCAACTCTATTTATATGATCTCCTTCCACAGGGCTTGGAGCTGGCCTGTGAGGTTTATTCTCTCTCCCTCACCTTCCTCTCTCTTTGCTGTCCCCTTTCTCTCCCTCCATCTCAATCTCTCTCTCTCTCTCTCTCTCTCTCTCTCTGTCCTTTTCTTATAGAGATCCTTGGCAAGATTGAAGAAGAAGGATCATTTCTAGCGGAGAAGTGTTCAACCACCTCCCTGAAGTCTTTTTAATAGGCCCCCCTGGCCCTCTAATTTGGCCTGGAAAACCACGCAGGCCTGTTCCAGGGGCAGGGATGACAGTGGGCCTGGCAGAGGACAGGACAGCGCCCCCACAGACCCCCTCCAGGGGCTGATGCTGCCCCCCCCCCCCGTGGCCCTCAGGGGGCCCCTCATTTGAAGGGTGAGGAAACTGACTGGGAGAGAGTGAGTGAAATGCCTGGGATTACACAGCTACTCAGAGGCAGGGCCCGAACCAGACCCCCCAAGAATCAGGGCGCTTTGCATGCAGCTCGCCAGCCAGCTGCCACCGCCACACGGCGCTGAGATGGCCTGTCAGACAGCCCCTGCCTGGAGGTCGAGGCCCTCTTCTCTCTCCTCATATTTTACCAGGATGAGCTCTGTTAATCTTCCTCATTAAAGACAGCTAACATGTACTAGATACTGTATGGGAAGCGCTGGGCGCAAGTCTTATTGAAGTTAATCTCAGCGTTATAAGGTGAGCACTGCTTCTTATTCCTGTTTTGAGATGAAGAAACAGACTCAAAGAGATTAAGTGACTCGCCCAAACGGAAGATGACTAACCGCTAAGCCATTCTTTCAGCCACCGGCTGTAATGCCACTTTTAAATTGAAATTACTCCCGACGGGCATTAAATTAAGCTCTTTACATTTTGGTGGGGATGAATTTGACTGGAACCGTGTGTTCGAAGAGACCTGTCCCCAGCCCGGCGCTCGGAGGCTTCAGAGTTGAGAGAGCCATCCCCCTCGGGTTGGCGCCAGGCCCTGGCTCTCAGACCTGATTCCTGGGGACCGGGGAGCCTCCCGGGCCACGGCCGAGCCGCCATATTGAGCAGCGGCAGCTGTCCAGCAGCAGCCCCCACAGTCTACAGAACCTTCCAGAAAAGAGCCACTTCCATGGCTTAGCTTGTCCCCTGTATATAGAATTCCACCAGGGTCTGCCCCAGTCTTGGGAGGCCCCTATTGTATAACTGTTCCTAAGTGGGCCCTCAGAATGCAAAAAAAAAAAAAAAAAAAAAAAAAAAAAAAAA
>CM053567.1:32016826-32072105 GCA_028646485.1 Cryptoprocta ferox
CCTGGCGCGCCTTTAACCTCAACTTCAGATGAACCAACACGCCTCGGAGCCCATTTATATGCAAAGGCATATAATATGTCCCCTGTATCTAATTATCTGTCAACCTGAGGCAGTTTGTTTTCCAAATCGGCCTCTCGGCTGTGACTTTACGAGGTCATAAAGAAAACGATGCCACTCTGCACTGAAACGCAAGGAGAGCCTGGATCAACAAATTATACTCCTTAATGGTGTCTCTCGGCCTGGAGAGTCAGGCCCGGCGGAAAGAAAGAAGCCCAGCCCTCGTTGCCCACCCGCCGCCTTGTGCTAAAGGAAAAAGAAGGGGGCGCGCGTGGCATGACCACACCTAGGAAAGAGGTCGCGGCACTGCCAGAGGGGCTGCCCTCGAGGGGCTTCGAGCCACTTCCTGCTCGTGCTCAGCTGTCCTCAGCCCTGCATTTCTTCCCGTGCAGCGGCTGTCCGGAAGTTGTTAGCCGGGCACCCCGGGGATGCACCCTGCAGCAGGGTGCCCCTGAGGTCTGCAACCACCCCTGGACTTGGCTGGCCCTGGGCCCTGGAGCCTCTTGAGCTCCCGAGAGCCCCCCGATCTTCGGCTCCACCGGAGAAAGCTTTGATCACTCTGCACGTGACAGCTCCTGCCTGCCCGGCCCGAGACTCTGGTCCCATAGGAAAGTGGGCAGGAAGATACTTATTCCGCCACGCATCTGCCAGCAGGAGTGGGGACTCCTCGATACTTCTAAGCAAGAGGAGAAGAGTCCTCCTCCCACAGCAGAGAAGGTAGGTGGCAGCAGCAGGAACGCTATGGTGGGGAATCGCTGCCTGGGGCTCTCTCTCCTGCCAAGCTCAGCACTGCAAGCGGGTGCACAGGCTGGCGGTACACACACACACACACACACACACACACAGGGAAAAGGGCGGAGGGATGGGCCCAGCACAGTCTTCAGCTCCTATTAGTCCTCCTCTGATCTTCAGCAGATTAATTAGGAAGTTTGTCAGGAACCAGCCGTGAACTCCAGCCGCTCCTCTCTGGGAGTGGTAACCGTGCCAGCGAAATCCAAGCTGCAGGAATTCCTGTACCCACGCTGCTCCTATGATTAATGATAGAAAGGAATAAAAAAAGAGGGGTCAACAGCTGAGTGCAAAGCAAGTTGCTAGACAGGGAGTAATTAAGATACTTGGGTAAATATGATTAATAAGCTCAAACTGGCAGGGTGTGCAGTAAACAAGGACTAACCAGATGGTCCCCTCTCTTCTGACAAGGCTGGGCACTTGGAAGCAAGGGGGGGGGGGGAGAGACCAACGCAAGAGGGGAGGGGAGGGCAACTTGAAAGGCATGACTGAAACTTTACTTTTCCTTCACTGACTCCTTCTGGAGGGAAAGGTTGGATCCCTGGGGAGGGATTAGGACAGGGAGGTGGCTTTGAGACTCCACGGAACTTCTTATCACAGGCAGCAGACAAATTGCTAGGTGGGGAAGGACTGCTGTTCAGACATCAAGGCCACACTTCTAAAGGCTGCCCTCCTGCCCTGCTTGCTCTCTCTCTTTCATTTAGCTGCTCCCTGCAAGGTGCAGGCATGACACATAGAGCATAGACTGGTGTCACTGTACTCCTTGACACAGGCCTCCATAACAAAGTGCCACGTGCTGAAAGTTCTGGAAGTCAGAAGCTCAAGATCAAGGTATCTGGAGCGTTGGTTCCTCCTGAGGCTGTGAGAGGGACTCTGTCCCACACCTCTCGCCTAGTTTCTGGTGGTTTGCTGGTAATCTGTGGTGTTCCTTGAATTGTAGATGCATCGCATTGCATTATCTCTGCCTTCAGGACATTCTCCCCATGTTTATGCGCCTTTGTCCAAATTTCCCCTTCGTATAAGGGCACCAGTACTTTGGGTTGGGGCCTACCCTAGTGACTTTATCTTAACTGATTCCATCTGCAGTGACACTATTTCCAAATAAGGTCACATTCAGAGGTATTTCACATGTGGATTTGAGGGGGACATAATTCAACCCCTGCCAGTCACTTCTCAGGTTGAAAAGCAAAACAGGAAATGAATTCTTCCTCAGAAGAGACCTGAACCAAAAAAAGCTATGCTTTCACAGCACTGTTCTTAGAAAGGGGACGTGGCATGGGCTCCCATTTCTCATCCCACTGTCTGCTAAGAAATATGCCTCCTTCAAGTCCTAACCACTGCCTTGCAAAGAACATCTCTTTCTTTGGAAAGGAAAGAGTCTAATGTTTCTAGAATTGAAGTTGAGAAAGAGCCATGGTTACATGTCCCAAACGATCCAGGAAATATCTACAGGCCCTGAAAGAGAAGACTCAGAAGATTTGCCCTTAAATACCAGATCGGTGCCCAGCCATTTCCATCTACAGGTGTGGGCAGCTAGGTATGTCCATGCTAAGGACAAGGCACTGTTCGGGAGACTGAAGAAACATAGGATGAATCCCTAGTCTAAAGGAGCTTAGAGTCTGGAATCCTTCGTTAGTTTCCTGTGACTCTTGTGACAAATTACCACACAGTTGGAGGCTTGAAACAACAGAAACTTATTCTCTCACCGCTCTGGAAGTGAAAAGTCCAAAGTCAGTAACACTGGGCTGGAATCAAGATGTCAGTAGGGCCAGGGCCATGTTCTCCAGAGGTGCTTGGAGAGAATCCATTCCTTGCCTCTCACAGCTTCTAGTAGTTTCTGGCATTCCTTGCCTTGTGACCACATTACGGCAATCTGCACTCCAATCACATTATCTTCAAATCTCTCTCTACTTTCACGTCTCCTTCTCCTCTGTGTCTGCAGTCTCCTTCGACCTCCCTTTTATAAGGATATGTGTGATTTTGTTTAGAGCCCACCTGGATAATCTAGTACAGTTTCCCCTTCTTAAGATCCTTAATTGAACCCCATCTCCCCCCACCTCCATTTTTTTTCCACAGAAGCTAACTATCACAGGCTCCAGGGATTAGGAGGTGGATATCTTTTGAAGGCCTTTTCTCAGCCTACTGCACTCTTCATGGGATTTCCTTACCTGAATCACCTTCTCAATTGATCTCTATAAAGTTAGGTGGCCTGGTCTCTGCCCCCATCTATTTAATCTGTCCTCTATATCCATTCCCTGTCTTTTACATATCGCCAATCGATGAAAAAAATTTTTTGAAGGGAATGTTAGAAATGATGAGGTTGTTGCCAACTTTTTATTTCGCCAAGTAAGGATATTCAACAGAAATCCTACCACACACTGTCATCCATAAAGGAAGATATCCTCATTCTAATAAAGTAAGTGAGCAAGATATATCTCAGAACAAAGCACAGTCCTTCAGAAAACACTCTAGACCATCTTACACCCTTGGTGCCCCATGCCATTCTATTCTGCAGTGTGCCCAAGGCCATAAGAATGCATTAAAGACCTGTTGTTAAAAAAAAAAAAGGGGGGGGGCGCCTGGGTGGCTCAGTCGATTGGGTGTCCAACTTCGGCTCAGATCACCATCTCACAGCTTTGGGTTCAGGCCCCACATTGGGCTCTGTGCTGGCGGCTTGGAGCCTGGAGCCTGCTTCGGATTCTGTGTGTGTCTCTCTCTGCTCCTTCCTTACTCATGCGCTGTTTCTCTCTCTCAAGAATAAATAAACATTAAAAAAGAAAAGAAAAGAAAAAGAAAAACAGCCCTCTGGACCAAGTGTCTACTTTCAGCGAGAATGACCCAGCTGGGCTTCTTTCAAGGGACAGGCCCACAGGTGTTAACTTCGCAGGAACCAAGGGGACAGAAGCAAGAGGAGCTAATCAGTGGTGCTAAGAGGCCTTATTATCACCCTCTTGCCCCATCAGAAACATTCTCAAGCCCTGGAGGCAAACAGGGCACCAACCAAATCAGGCTCAACCAGATGAGGCTAGCGGACAGGGCACCCAGCCTGCTTGCCAACGTGGGACCATTGTCTCTCAGTTGTGGAGCTCGGCCAATAGGCCCAGAATGCTACCTGCACTGTGGCTGGGCCTTGTGTCTCCTTGACACAAAGGAGAGTGATATCCCACCTGGTGAATACTTCCTGGTCCCTTTTCCTCTCTTACCCTGAAAAAAAAGTGCAATAATTATAGATAAAACTGAATAAGATCATCACAGAATAATAACAATAATAATAATAATAATAATAATAATATTGTAGTAAAGACTTTCTTCTGGAAATTTTACTCAGCCTTTCAATGTGTCATTCTCCATCCCTCCTACTCTTCACTCAGGTGGGGTGAGAAACTCTGCCCCAAGTCCCAGACTTGGCCAGGGAGCATATGTGAGAATACCTCAGCAGGCCTCTAAGGTGCCCCAGAATAGCACAGCAGATACGGCTTCCTTTCCCCGGGACTGCAGCACTTTGCAGCATGGGATTTTATTCCCAATATCTCATTTACACTCCTCCTGATTTCTCATTTGGAACAACAGAGTTCGGGTAAAAGAAATGAGAGCAGATGCTGTCTGTACCAAATTAAGACCAGTGCAACCACACAAAATGCAAAATGCAATCTCGCAGTCTGTCAACGAGTGGCCGCTCTGTCACCTGGCTACACAACCCCCAGGCGAACTTTCTGCCACAAAGGGCCGTGAGAGGGGCGGGGCCCACCGTGGGCTGTGATGCCAAGATGGTCTGGCCGGCCACTTAATCCTCTGGCGCAAAAAGAGGATCTCAACCCCACCATGTATGAAAACAGAAAAATTAAAAAAAAAAAAAAAACAGGAAAATGAGCATAAGAGAATCAACTCTACAAAAGTCTGAGCACTGGATGTGGGCCAGACACTGCACTCAGTGTGGGAAGGCAGAGAGGGACAAAGCACAGTTCTTGTCTTCAAGGAAGTCACACTGGAGACAGAACACCATGGCAACACACAATACATTGCAATACGGGCTGTAACAAATGTGTAGACAGAGCCCAAACACTTGAAGGGTCTGTCTTAGTTGGGATCCCCAGAAGCAAATATTCAAGTACAAAGACATTATTGGCAGTAGTGGGGGAGGGGGTGAACAGTAATAGGGAAGTGGGGGAATGAGAAAGGGAGGGGAAGGAACTGTGAAGGGGCGTGTTATCAACCAGTGGCATCTGTGGGCAAGTGGAGTTTTGTTCCATGGGAGACCCCAGGGGCTGCCATAGAGAAGTGTCTCAGGAATGCCCTGCCCAAAGGGTGAGGGAGCTGGGGTGTTTGTCTACCGAGTCCCATCAGTCATTGGGAGCCGGCTGCTCTGGGGACATAACTCCCAACATTTGCAACCCACCCTGCACGTGGGCAGGGCGGGCAGACAGAGGAAGCCCCCAGAAAAAGAGTTGCAGATGTTGGCAGTGGGAAATCAGGCTGGCATGTCAAAACACAGTAAATGCCAAGGGGAAGCTGGTGGGGTGCTGATGGTAGCTGCTATCAATCCACGAGTTCTAACCCAAAGTGAAGGAGGAGGTCCGGAAAGTTACAAAGCAGAGCTAGTGTTTGAGCTGGGCCTTGGAAGATGGGGAAGAGATTGCCATGAAGAGATGGGCAGAGAGGGAGGTTAGAGAGGGAGGGCATTCATCCTACAGTGAGGGAAATGCATGAATAAAGAGGCAGCGTGAAAACGGGCTAGGATTCTGCTGTTGTGTGGACAGGAGATCCAGACAGTCAGCTGGAGAGGGCTGGGAGGGAGGCAGACTGGGGCCAGGCTGTGAAGGGCCCGTATTCACGCCAACAAGCCTGGCACTTCCTGAAAACAGGGAGCCATCAGTGGCTTTTACATAAGAAAGTTACACCAAATCAGGTGAAGACTTATGAACTTCCTGGTCCCAGGCCAGGCAATCGATGCCATGCCTTAACTTCGAGAGGGCAACACTAGGGTCATGTATGTTCTCTGCAAGGCCCAGTACCGTGGGGAAAAACTCAACATCCACCCAACGTTTGAATGCACTGAGCTAGCACGTGGGCTTAGTAGACTAATGAAACTAACTCCTCATAAAACAAACAGCTGAGAGAAGCAATTAAATGAATGAAAATAAAACGAACTTGCCAAAGCAATGGCATGGTTCTGCACACATGGGACCTGACATTCTTGGGAAACAACAGGCTCCTGTTTCAAGGCAGCCTGGAGCCGCCTCGACAGAAGCATCCGCCAAGCCAGGGCATACCTCTTCTGTTCACAGACCCTGCCGCCTGGGGATTGGCGAGCTGGCAGCGGCATCTGTACTCCTGGAATCTGACCCCACCCTACCCCTGCAGGGGACAGTACCACCAAAACAAGAGATCCTCTATCCCTGTTTTGGAAAAGTTTGTCCTCTAGTTTCACATATCATCATAACCACTTGAGTAAAGGAAAGAACGAAGAATCAAAGACTTGCCCAACCTTAAAGTGTGCCCATTCTGATTCACTACAGCCAAGCTTCAGGTACTGGTTCTGAGTTGCTTAGGTTGAATTCAGTTTGCCTCACTATCGAGTCAGGTGGCTAGGGGCTTGGCTCAAGAGAACTCCCTCACAACTGCTCCCAGAAAGGTTGAGAAGATACTACTGATTTCAAAATAGAAATTAGAGAAGGAAGTTGTTAGAGATTGTTTCTGGTCCTGAGGGCTGGCTCTGGTCCCTACAAAGGCATTGGGGTTCAACAGACTTCTAGAATGACCCCAGTGAGCTTTACGTCCTGGTATATGTGCCTTTGTAAACTCTCTTGAATGTGGACTCGATCTCATGACTCACTTCCAGTGAATAGAGTGCAGCAAAAGTGATGGCATGTCACCTCAGAGATCAACCTCACAAAGGCTGGGAGTTCTGTCTTGTTCACTCTCTTTTTTTCTCACTTAGATGAGCTGCCCTATGGAGAAACTCATATAACAAGGAACTGAGGGCATCCCCAGCCAACAGCCACTGAGGAACTGAGTTCTGCCAACAACCACTTGATGAGTTCTGCCACTCCCACTTTGAGCTTTAAGATGACTACAGTCCTATCCAAAACCTTGATTGCAGCCTTCTGAGAGACCAACAAGCAGAGGGCTCAGCTGAGTGGTGCCTGGATTCCTGACCCACAGAAACTATTAGATAATAAATAAGTTTTCTTTTAAGTTGCTACCTTTGGGGTAACTTGTTACACAGCAATAGATAACTAATACAGTCATGTTAGTGCAGAAGATAGTGAAGGAATATACAGACACATTAAGAAAGCTTAAGGCCAAGAGAAAGTCAAAACTTTTGCTATTACATACCCCGGGCAGGGATGGGCCTTTCCCATAGACTGCCAGGCTTCTGTAGAACGTTGCAGCAGAGACATTGGAAAAGCATCCTACCCCCCCAAATTACTCCCACTCTTTGATTTGTTAACTTATGCTGAAATTCCACAACTAGTCTTTTCTTTGCTTTAATGTTCTTTCTTTTAAAATATACTAAAATTCAGTCAGAAAAACAAAACCAAGTCATAAATCCTTACTTTATTAATTGTGCAATTTTAGTCAGTTATTTATGTGTACTTAAAACTACATATATGAATTTTGAAAAGTTACTTTTCTATCCCTATATTTCATTTTACAATAGGATAAATACCACCTGTCTGATACAGATCTTCTTTGACTTACAATTGAGTTATGCCCCCCTAAACCCATAATAAGTTGAAAATATCACAAGTGGGAAATACATTTAATACACCTAACCTACTGAACATCAGGGCTTAGCCTAGCCATCCTTAAATATGCTCCAAACACTTAAATCAGTCTACAGTTGAGCAAAATCCCCTAACGCAAAGCCTAGTTTATAATAAAGTGTTGAACGTCTCCTGTAATTGATTGAACACTGTACCGGAAGCGAGAAACAGAATGGTTGTCAGTCCACCCTCGTGATGGCACGGCTGACAGGGGCTGCGGCCCCCTGCCCTACCCAGCATCACCAGAAAGAATCATCCTGCCTGATGGCTAGCCAGGGAAAAGACCAAAACTCAAAATTTGAAGTTTGGTTTCTACTGAATGTGTATGGCTTTCACACCATCCTCAAGCTGAAAAATCAAACCACAGTCAGGGGCCACCTGTATATCTCATGCAATTGCTAAGATGATTAAATGAGGTCGTGTGCATGAGCATGTTTTTTTTTTAATTTGTTTGTTTATTTTTGAGAGAGAGCAAGCCAGTGATGAGCAGAGAGAGAAGCAGAGAGAGAGAAGCCCAAGCAGGCTCCACACTGTCAGTGTGGAGCCCACTGTGGGACTCAAAACTCAAAAACCATGAGATCATGACCTGAGCCAAAATCAGGAGTTGGAAGTTTAACTGACTGAGCCACCCAGGTGCTGGCATGAGAGTGTTTCTTAAACCGTAAAGGGCTCTAGTGCTCTCTCATATGTGACACATTCTAAACTGTCATTAAATTGTGCTACTTCAGTACAATGGGCTCTTACGAAGCCCTTTCCTGGAAGTAGCTTCTAGGGAGGCAGATGAAGTGGAGGAAAACAAAGGCCACTGGGGTTAGGAGGCATGGGGAAGAGGCAGAAAGCCTGTTCACAACTTTTGAAGATTCAGTCCCAGAGGAGTGAGTTGAGTTTGACTGCTGACTTCTGACAGACTTCCTGGGAGCCTTGACTTCGTGAGTATACAGCGGTCCAGGTCCCCAAGTGCTTTTTCGTTTTGCTATCATTTATTGCAAGCACTACTCTCCTCCCTTTAGCTGCACCAACTGGTTTAACCTTCCCCACAGCCTATGGGATAGGGACGATCATTATTCCCCTTTCACAGATGTTGAAACCAGGGCTTTGAGACCTTAAGTGACCTCCCAGGGTCACACAGCAAGTAAGTGACCGAGCAGGGATCCATGCCTGTCACCAGGAGGGCCAAACAGTTTTCTGTAAGATGTGCTTCCTTGTGCTCTGTCCTGCATCTTCTAGGAGAGCGATTTCTCTCCCTTCTCCTTTGTTTCCCTTTTCCTATAAAACATGCTGTGACACTTCACACAAAGAGCCACATATACAAATCAATTGCAATCAGCTGTATTTCTCTCCTGATGTTAAAAGACTCGTAAAGGAAAACGCACTTGTTTCAAACACCCTTTTCTGACACTAAATCAACTCTACACTGTTGGTGGAATTTCTGCACAAATTGAGCTAGGTCCTCCTGAGACCCAGGTTACCAGCATAAATCCCAAGTTTGTAGAGGCTGTCTAGATATATTAATGGAAAGAGCTGATCTGGTGGCTGAATTTGGGGAGGGGGTTGAAACTTCTTAATTTCTAGTGCAGGTCAGAAGGACTTTTGGCAATTCAGTTTCTAACATGTGGTGTGAAGATTGACATGGGCGTTATGGCATGGGTGCGGTCAGAAGCAAGGGCTATTCTCACCCGGTCACACCTCCTCCTGGTACCCCAGGAAAATCTCAATCAGAATTACTATCATCTGAGGAAACATCCAGGCTTCTTAATAACAAATTGCATAGGAATAATTGTTCTTATAGAATGCTCACCAAATCTGTTGGGTCCCAAACAACTTTGCTTCTTTGATACCTGTTAGGCATGCCGCAGCCTACGAGAACTCCAGGTACTCCAGGGAACCTCATGAGCTCCAGGGCTTCTGGCTAACTCTGTTTCTAACTCTTACTCTGAACATACCACCTAATTTCCCATTGCCTCAGTTTCTCTGATTCATGACAGCCCTCTGAATCAGTTTCCTCATTTTTATGATGGGAACACTAATGCCTTCCCTATTTTATAGAATAGAAGTAAGTGGGCTTGAAGGGGTCTCCAGAAACATCTACCATTTCCTTGTAACTATGCAATGATTCTGATCAGCAGTTACAATATGTGGGGTTCTTCGCCACCAAGCAATTCTGTGACACCAGTTGAGTGTCCTACAGTTCAACTCAATTTTGACACTATCTACCTATACATGGTGTCAGATCCCACAGGCAAGGGTTTAGACCTACAAGACTGCCCATCTCCACACTTCAGATGCCACTCACAAGTCCAGGTTGTCACCTGTGCTTTCGATCCAATGGCTACAGTTTGGAGATTCCAATGATAGCCTCCTTGGATTTGATTAATTTGTTAGAGTGTCTCACAGAACTCAGAGAAAGATTTTACTAGATTACCAGTGGATTATAAAAGGATATAACTCAGGAACTGCCAAATGGAAGAGAGGCATAGGGTGAAGTATGAGGGAAAGGGGCGGAGTTTCATGCCTTCTCTAGGTGTACACTCACCCAGCACCTCTACATGTTCACCAACTTGGAAGTTCTTTGAACCTTGTCCTTTAGGTTCTTATGAAGGCTTCATTACGTGGGCACAATTGGGGCACCTGGTTGGCTCAGTCAGTTAAGCATCCACCTTTGGCTCAGGGCATGATCTCACGGTTGTGGGTCTGAGTCCCGCCGCATCAGGCTCTCTGCTGACAGCTCAGAGCCTGGACCCTGCTTCAGATTCTGTGTCTCCTTCTCTCTCTCTGTCCCTCACCTGCTCACTCTCTCTCTCTCTCTCTCTCTCTCTCAAAATAAATAAATAAATAAAACATTACATAGGCACAATTGATTAAGTCATTGGCCATTGATGATGGAACTCAATCTCCAGCCCCTTTCTCCCCTCAGAAATTCAAGGGTGGTACTGAAAGTTCCAACCCTATAATCACCTGTTTGGCTCTCCTGGCAACCAGCCCCCATCCTTAGGTGCAGTCTAGATGTCACCTCATCAACATAGCAAAAGACAAATTCTAAGAGTTTTTGGAGCTGTTGAAGAAGATCAAATATGTATTTCTTATTATAGATCACAGCATTGGGACGCCTGGGTGGCTCAGTTGGTTGGGCATCCAACTCTTCATTTTGCTTCAGGTCATGATTCCAGGGTCATAGGATCAAACCCCACATTGGGCTCCATGCTGAACATGAAGCCTGCTTAAGATTCTCTCTCCCTCTCCCTGTCTCATCTCCTCTCACTCTCACTCTCTCTCTAAAGATTTTAATTATTTTTAAAAATAATTATTAAAATATTAAAAATAATTATAATAAAAACTAAATAAAACAAAAGACCCTAACAAATAGATAGAAAGATAGATAGATAGATAGATAGATAGATAAATAAATATATCGCCATATCACATTGTCCCTATAAAGGCATGGAAATTTCCCTTATGACCTTTTTGCTCATCCCAACCACCTTTCTATCACCAAGCCAGAAGACAGAGGAGCAAGGGCCATGATCGGATTTGCATTTAGAACACATGCTGCCAACTAATTTTATTTCCACATGAGCATAAACAAGGTGATGGTAGACATAATGCAATCAAAAGGAAGGCACTCGATGTGGTTTACATTTTGTTATATACAGGGGTTTTATGTTTTCTTTTAAAATGAAGATGGATAATGTCAGCCAAAGAAGAAACCGTTAGGGAATTCAAAAATTGGCCTATATTCAAGTTTATTTATTTTAGCACCTCAACTTTGCAAAGAAAAGCACCCACCACCCAAAAAGTGTACTGCTAAGCTGTGCCAGGCATTTGGGTGTCAATCTAGAGGTATGTGTGTATAAAGTCAGCAATAATTCAGTGTAGTGAGCACACCATGCCTGGACATAGCAACCAAAGCACTTGGTTTGGTCTTCAGGGGCTTTGGGAAAGTTCTTCCCCCAAGGAGAAGTCTAAGACAAACTTTGAAGGGTACATGGGATTACCAGGCAGAGAACTTGGGAGCAGACATTCAAAGAGGAATGGGTTGAAGCAGGGGAAAAGTGCCTGAAGTATTGGGAGCTACATCAGGGACCCCTGACTACATGTGTGGCTACATCATGGACCCTTGACTCTGTCTCACCAAGCCCCTGAAGGTTCTCACCAGGACAGCAAATGACACGGTCAGAGCTACATTTACAATGTGAACTCGGGCAGTGATGTGGAGCATTGTTCTGGGCTGTTCTGGAGCCCTTGGCAGTGGTCTAGGAGAGGACCATGGAGAAAGAGGCCAAGTGCAGAGGTGGGGATTGTCCAGATTCCAGAGAATCTTCAAGACGGAACCTTTGCTAATCTCAAACCAGACGTTACACCTTGATTGCCAGCCTCCCTACGAACTAAATATTGACTGAGCTTGCATCTCTGTTGCCTCAAAAATGCAAGATTTGTAAATTTCAGTGACACACATGATTATTCAACATATATTATCTGCTGACTGCTCCAACGGAGAACGAGGAATTTACTTGAAGCAAACAGGAGTAGAATCAACAATGAACATGTAAATAGATCCCTTTTTAATGCATTTACTGATCGCCCCATACTTCTTCTAACTTTATCTATTTCATCCAGATTGGCCTTTATCTCGGAAAGTTCTGCAATACATCACAAAAACGGCTCAGAAAGTTTCAAACCACACTCAGTCAACCAGTCATTGTGTCCACATAAAGCAAAACAAAAGACTGGATTGATTGGGATTAAATGATTTTCTTTTTAAATCTTTTTTGCTGTTGGTCATGGCTTTGGGTAGATAGATAATAAAATTATTGCCTTTATCATCCAAGGAATTATAGCAAAGGGCGGGTACTGTCTTGAAAAATGCTCTAGTAATGGTCGTACAGGAGGGCCGTAGGCACTCAGCACTAGGTGGGAGGGAGGCAAGCCAAGATTGAGAGCCAAATTGCAACCCATTGGCACAGCACATATTTTCCCAATATAAAAGCAAATGGAGAATCCGTAAATAAATTGACTATATAAAAGTGTCCCTTTATATTACCGCCTCACCTTTCCAAGGGGAAAACAAAACAACAACAACAAAAAAAGGTTTCTTTTCATGGCCCTCACATAAAAATATCATTTCTTCTGGGTAATTTTATAGTACCAACAGCAGTCCATATCTATTTAAAATACATACGCAGCCACGCACCCAGACCCCCTTGCACAAATGATCCAGTAACTAGCATCAGCCCCACTGCCGAAGCAGCTGCCACATAATTACAACTTCTCATCACACATGTGGGGAAACAAGTTGTGGCGTTTGGGAAAGGTCTGCAAAAATAGGTGTCAGACCTTAACTAATAGTGATTGTCCTTCCATTCTACTGTAATTTACATTTAATTCACACATTTCATTTCCATTTAAAATATGATTACAGTGTTTTGAAGCACATCTCACCTGTCCCCTCGAATTACAGGGAAATGAAAATAACAGGGAGCAGCAGACTCCAGGAAGGCTGCAGGGAGCCCTTGGCTACAGGGTCGCCAGCTCGCAAGCCTCCGTGGGGTCAGAGGGGGAAACCGAAGAGAAATGGGGGCTGTGGAGGGCATGGGGAGGGAAGCCAAAGGGGGAGAAAGTGGGCGACAGGGCGCAGGAGGCGGAGAGCGAAGGGACCCACGGTGGGGAGGAAGGGCAGGTGGAGAGTCCATCCTCTGAGGGCTTGAGCACGACCACGCTCGCCTTATAAATTCATTATTTTCTGGCACAGGGCCCACCTTTTATTTCATTCATTTCAGGTTCATGATCTAATCCTAAATACATGCAGCAGGAAGCAGGTGCCTGTTAACTCTGAGGTCTGGTTTTCTCTGCTCTGGAGGCAACAGAAAAGGATAGGAGATGGGGAAGGCAGAGGCTTCTATGCGTGGCCCAGGAAGGCCAGACAGCCTACAGGATACTCGACACCCTTCAAAACACACAAGCCCCCCCACACACCTCCATCCTGAACCCAGGGGCTTTGCAGCTGCTGGCAGCAGGTGAAAATATTTCCATCGGCTCCAGGTCAGAGGAGTAACTTATGTAACAAGATTCTTTAGGAATTCAGCGACCAAGGTCCTCCAGGTGTGGTGAAAAAAAAAAAAAAAGGCTTGCCTTATAATTAATTCCAGTGAATGGCACCTGGATTCACAGCAAGATGTTGGTGCCTGATCAGAGGCAGAAGGAAAGAGCCCTTGCTTATTCATAACAGTCCCTGAATGGTGCCCTAAAAACCGTGGGAAAAGCAATGCACACATCAGTGCTCAAAAAAACATTTATAGAGCATCTACTGTACAATAAGACTGAGCTAGGCAACAATAAGCCTAAATCTTTACTCACCTTGAATTTCCCATGTCCCATACCTCCTCCTTAATTTACTTCCTATTTTATAGAAAAAAAATAGGCGCCAACAGAGAAGAACTCCCTGTGTTCACAGTAATGAATCATAAAACCTGCCGATGCCTCTACCCTATTCTCCTCCCCTTCCAATTCAACAGAGTCGCTGTTCACCTTCCCCGAGACCAGTCCTGGTATTTGAGCTTTACATACCCTACTCTTCTACCTTGCCTTTTTTTAAAATATTCATTCTGTTTATCCTTGACTTTCTTGTATGCTTAACCTCTCTCTTGAATTGGAGCATTCCCAATGGCTTGAAAACATGCCCCAGTCTTTCCGATTAACCTCACCTCTCACCTCTATCCAGCTTTGAGCCAATTGCTCTCCTGCCATTCAAAGCAAACTTCTCAAAAGCATTATCTTTACTGTGACCGAGATGGCTTATTGCCCTACAAATGTCATACCCCTCTTCTAATTATGGAACATGGTAGCTGCCCAGGCTATATTTCCAGGCTTCCTTGCATCTAGGTATGGCCATGTTATTAGTTCTACCAATGAAATAGAAGTAAAAGTTGGGTATAACTTCTAGGCAAAGGTTTTAGGAAGTAGCCTTCCCTGTACTGCTTCCCCTTATGACCAGTCAGATGCAGACAATTGTAATGACGAGGTTGCACTAGGGGATGATGCCGCCAAAAAAAAGAATGAGGCTGGATCCTTGAATCCTATCATGAGAGAAATTTGCCCAATGACCAGGAACATCCATAAACACACTGTTCCAAGAACAATATATTAACTTCTTTTTAGTGAAGGTGCTGAAATTTTGGATTTTATTTGTTTCAAGAACTAGTATTACTCTAACCAAAAAACTCACCTACCATTCATTCCCTTAGACCAGAACAATCTTGTTTCCAATCTGTTCCTTGGAAACAGATGTCTATAAAACCACCAGTGGTTTCCAGCTTACTGGATTCAAGGCTACTTTTTAGTCTAAATTTTATCAGACCCCCTCAAAGTATTCCACAGAGTTGTACACTCTTCTCAAAAGGCTTTCCTTTCCTTCCTTGGTTTCTATGACACGAAACTCTTTCACATTTCTGCCTTTGTGTCTAGCTGCTCCTCAGCCTCCTTCATAGGCTCAGGTTCTACTATCGAGTCTCAGAACTCTAAACACCTGACTTCTTTTCCTAACTGCATTAAATTACTGGAGTTGGACCTGCCCGCCTACAATAAACAACTAGACAGTTGGAAAGATTGCATTTATAACTGATTTCAAACATCTGAAAGTAGGCAGCATAGCATTACATTCCCTGAGAGAAGAAAAACAAACAAGGTGAGCCTACGATCACCCCAACTTTTTTGGATGGCATTAAAGAGAAGAAAAATAATAGCAGAAAACCATGGATTCACTGAGTTGATGAGACAGAAATCAAAGCTGAGGAAGCAAAGGTAACTTGAATTTATGGGGCAAACCTTCAGAGAAGAGCGAGCTACACAGAAAAACAGATTCCCTTGAGTCTTTGACTGGATACAAAGGTGAGGCTATAAGCTAAACAATCCTCAGCACTCAAAAAAGGCTGAGATGTGCTCACATTCTAATCAACCAGACTGCCAAGACCTTGTTGAGCACTCAGGGCACTCAGCAGGGATTCCAAAAACGTCACACCAAATAAACATAAATACACTAGCCCTAGAGTTAAGGCTACTCTAAACCTAACCTAACAAAGCTTAAAAGTAAGCTTTAGTGGAATTAGCTGATTTATAAGAAATTTAACTGCAAGCCAAAACAAATTTCACAATCTATACATGATAACAACAAAATCCAGAAACTTAACATTCTATCCTAAATATCGAGCATCCAGTCAAGAACTAGTATATATGAGGGGTGTCTGGGTGGCTCAGTCAGTTAGCATTCAACTTCGGCTCACATCACGATCTCATGGTTCATGAGTTGGAGCCCCACATCGGGCTCTGTGCTGACAGCTGGGAGCCTGGAGCCTGCTTTGGATTCTGTGTCTCTCTGTCTCCCACTCAAGCTCTGTCTCTCTCTGTCTCTCAAAAATAAATAAACATAGAAAAAAAAGAACCATTATATATGAGAAGACTATTTAGGAGAAAAGCCAGACAAGAGAAAAAGGTCTAGAAATAACAGAGATGGCAAAACAAGCTGACAAAAAAATTTTTTTAAGTTTTCATTTATTTATTTTAAGACAGAGGAGAAAGAGAGAGAGAGAGAGAGAGCAAAATTGGGAGAGGGGCAGAGAGAGGGAGAGAGAGAAATCCAAAAGCAGGCTCCGCACTGTCAGCTCAGAGCTTGATGAGGGGCTCGAACCCATGAACCATAAGATCATGACCGGAGCAGAAAGCAAGAGTCAGAGGCTTAACCAATGGAGCCACCCAGGTGCCCCTAAACTGACAAAGATTTTTAAATACCTATATAACTATGCACAAGATTTTAAAGAAATACATAAACTCAAAGAGGACAAAAGGAAATATTTTAAAAGAACGAAAGTAATTTGCATAATTGAAAAATATGTTACCCTAAATAAAAATATTGCACTGGCAATTAGTAGATTAGATATTATATTTAAAAAAAGTCAGTGAACTTTAAAAGTAGCAATGGAAACTATCCAAACTGAAGGATATAGAAAAGAATAATAAAGGCTGAAAGAAAATGAACAGAGCCTCAATGACCTGGTGAATAATATCAAGCAGTCACTAGATAATTAGAGCCCTGCAATAAAATGGAGGGCAGAAAAAACATTTGAAAAAATAATAGCCAATTTTTTCCAAGTTTAATGAAAACTATGAATGCACAAATCCAAAAGACTTAATGAACCCAAAGCAGGATAAATACAAAGAAAACAACATAAAAGTGCAATATAATCTAATTAATAAAAACCAGCGATAAAGAAATGGGGGTAAATGTGAAAGATATCATATGATATGTGAAACCAATATGATTTGTGAAAAAAAGGACATCACTACAAATCCTACAGACATTAAAAGGATGAGAAAATATTCTGGACAACTTTATGTCAATGATTTGGCAGCCCAGATGAAAAGTTCAAATTCAAACAAATTATTGAAAATGTTTCAAATGATTAAAAATATATTAATTTAACAAAGTCACAGAATACAAGGTCAACATTCAAAACTTAATTGTACATTTTATGGTAACAAGGACAGTATGAAATTTTTAAAACACCATTCACAGCAGCATAAAAATATGAAATATTTAGGAATAAATTTAACAACATTTGGGCAAGTCCTATATGCTAAAAATTATACAACATGGCTGAAATAAATTAAAGAAGGCCTATAAATGTAGAAATATATGATGCTTATTCATTGGAAGATTCAGTGTTAAGAAAGGACTTTTCCCCCAATTTATCTATGATGCAAAGCAATCCCAAACAAAATCCATGCTGGCTTTTCTTGCAGAAATTTACAACCTGATTTTAAAATGTATATGTATAATGGAATATTAGTCATAAAAAAGAATGAAATTTTGCCATTTGCAACAACATGGATGGAGCTAGAGAGTATGATGCTGAGTGAAATAAGTCATCCAGAGAAAGGCAAATATCGTATAATTTCACTCATACATGGAATTTAAGAAACAAAACAAATGAGCAATTAAAGAAACAAGGGACAAAAAAACCAGACTCTTAAATACAGAGAATGAATTGGTGGTTGCCAGAGGGGAGGTAGCTGGGGGGACTGGGGAAAATAGGTTAAAGGGATTAAGAGTACACCTATGATGGGCACTGAGTAATGTATATAACACTGAATGTTAATTATACTTGAATTTAAAAAAAAAGAAATGAAAAAGAAAAATAATTAAGGTGGTAAATTTTGTGTAAGGTGAAATTTACCATAATTTTTTTAGAAACTTAAAAATTAGAAAATTTAGGGGCACCTGGGTGGCTCAGTCAGTTGACTTTGGCTCAGGTCATGATCTAGCAGTCCGTGCGCCAGGCTCTGTGCTGACAGCTCAGAGCCTGGAGACTGCTTCGGATTCTGTGTCTCCCTCTCTCTCTGACCCTCCCCCACTCACACTCTGTGTCTCTCTCTCTCTCTCTCTCTCCCTCAAAAATAAACATTAAGACAATTTTTTAATTAGAAAATTTAAAAATAGTAAATTTTTTAGATGTCTTAAAAAATGTATGAAAATTCAAATGACTTGGAATAACAAAACAATTTTTTCAAAAAATAAAATATTTGGAACACTTACACTAACTGATTTCAAGGCTTATAAAGCAACAGTAATCTTAACAGTGTGATATATCATATTGCTATACATATAGATCAATGATACAGAATAAAGAATGCAGAAATAGATCCGTCCATATATGGTCAATTAATTTTTGACACAGAAATATAATTGAGTGGGAAAGGATAGTTTTCTCATCAGTGGTGCTAGAACAACTAAATATCCTTTTTTATTTTAATGAACCTCAACCCTGACCTCACACCATTCACAAATATTAACTCAACATGTGTCATAAAGCTAAATGTAAAAGCTGAAACTACAAAACTTCTAGGAAAATACCTTAATTGAATTTCATCAAATTTACAAATTTCTGTTCTTAAATGAACACTGTTAAAAAGTTTAAAAAACAAAAAGATACTATCCACAGATTGGCAGAAAACTAAAGTTGTAGATGACAAAGGACTCTTGTGCAGAATACATATAGAACTTCTATGACTCAATAAAAAACAAACAGAGACATCAATGAAATAATGGACGGAATAGTTGAGCAGACACTTCACCGTAGACACTTAACAGTATTAGTCATCAGAACCTTACAAAGTAAAACCACTAACTGATGCCATGTCACACCAAGTAGAAAGGCTAAAGTTCAGAAGATGGACAATATCAAGTATTGCCAAGGACATGTGGCAACTGAAAATCTCATATGTTGCTGATGGAAGCAGGAAATGATGTAACTACTTTGGCAAACTTTTGACAATTTCTTGTAAAGTTTACATTTACCTTAGCACCCAGAAATGTCAGTCGTAGATGTGTATCCAAGATAAATGAAAGCATATGTTCCCACGAAGACATACACGAATATTAATAAGCAGCTTTCTACATAATAGCAAAGATTGGGGAATAAATGCAAATGTCCAACAATCGGTGAGTGGGTTACTTAATCTATGGCATAGCCACACAATGGGATACTTGCAATAAAAAGGTGAACCTCTGATACTTCCAATAGTGTGGATGAATCTAAAAAACATTTTGGTAAATGGGAACAAAGCCATATACCAAAGAGCACACTGTATGATTCTATTTACATGAATTCCAGAATAAGCAAAGCTAGTGCTTAATAACAGAAAAGATGTCAGTGGTTACCTGGGCTTAGCATGGGGGAAGGGCATCTGTAATTCCAAATGGTGCACAAGAGAAATCGGCGGGGCGTGGGGTGGGGTGGGGCATGATGGAAATGTTCTATATCTTGATTGTGGTAGTGGTTACATGGAATTTACACCTGTCAAATCTCACCAAAGTGTACATGTAAAATGGGTGCAAATACATAGATAAATAATAAAATGCAAAATGTTATGGTGTGTAAATTATAATATACCTTAATAAGTTTGATTTAAAAGCAAAAATAATTAAAATTTTAAATGAAAACAAAAATTTTAAAGCTTTAAAGCTTTCTTAATATTTCCAGAATAAAGACCAAATCCTGAACATTCTCTATGAGATGCTGGATGATCTATCCCCTATCTCCTTCCACAGCCCATCTCACCTCCCACCACTCACACCCCTCTGTACCCCAGGCAGGCTGAATTTCTTTCCCTTCTGTAAAAGTCAAGATCTCTCCAAATGCCAGACCTTGATTTTTTTTTCTTTTCAAATTTTTACTTAAATTCTAGTTAGCTAACATACAATGCAATATTGGTTTCAGGAATAGAATTCAGTGATTCATCATTTACGTACAACGCCCAGTGCTCATCATGACAAGTGTCCTCCTTGATACCCATCATCCGTCACCCATCTAGCCCATCCCCCACACACTCCCTCCATTCTCTATGGGTAAAGAGTATCTTATGGTTTGTTGACCTCTCCCTTTTTCCCCTCTCCCATATATTCATATGTTTTATTTCTTAGACCCTGATTTTTTAAACCTAGATTAATCATAATCTTTGATTCATTATACACTTTCATCATAGGATATGTGCGGCCCGCTTTAATTTAATTGGCCACTACGGTTGTTTTGTTTTTATAATGGCTTTCTTCTCACTTCGCTGTTTCTGTCTAGCTAACCTTATCAACTTCCACAACTTTAATCCCCACCCACATATCCATGACTCCCTTTTACATCCTCAGCTAACTCAGATCCCATGGAAATTATGGAGCCCAATATCCAGCTGCCCACGGGGATGTCTCAAAAGCATCCAAATTCACCATAGTCAAAACTAAACTCACATTCTTCTCAGTAAATAGTCCACAATCCACCTACGTCACAAATAAAATGTAGGCATCATCATTGACTCTTTTCTCCCCCTCATGCCCCATAATCAATCCAAAATTATCAATTTTTACTTACTGTTATTTAAATTCACCTGCTTCTCTCATTATCTTGTCTTAATCCATTCTACCATCCCCTCTTACCTAGAGTGTTGATACAGCCTCCCAACCAGCCTTCCCCACATTCTCTCTGACCACCACTAATAAAATACCCACAATGCAGCCAGAATGAGACTTTTGAAATATAAATTTCATGTCATCATGCCACCCCGTTAAATCCAAGTCATTAACAGGCCCTATGAGATCCTACATAGCTTTCTTCCCTACCTCTCACCTGAGCCTCAATCCTCACCTCATACACCCCTCTCTCTGCAACCCAGGCATGTGGCTTTTTCTCAGTATCTGGAAAAACAATTCCCTCTCCAAGTGCATGACTTTTTTTTTCCTAATCTCAGAGAAGCAGAACTGTATCAATCATAATCTTTGCTTAATGACTCACTGTCATCATTGCTCATACATGGCTTGGCTTATTTACTTATTTATTTCTATAGGTTGATAAGTAATTTTTTGTAATGTCATGAACACTCATAATCCCATTGACCAAAACAAAAGCAAATAATCTACAGCAAACCATCTGATGACTTCACATCTCATCATCCTTGTTACCAACCGTCATCCTGAATCTTGTGTTTACCGTTCCCTTGTCTTACTGTTTATAAAGTGTGTGTGTGTGTGTGTGTGTGTGTATAAAATATAACATGTATTTCTAGAAGTAATATTAGCTTTTTATGACTTTATAATAATAGTTCATACTGTATTATTTGGGGACTTGTTTTTTATTTAATATTACATTACTAAAGTTTATCCATATCGTTGCATGTCATGATAGTTTATCTGTTTCGACTAATGTACAATATTCCATTGTGTGGACACACTGTAGTTTACTTACCTGCTCTTCTGTTTATCACCAATCACATTGTCTCCTGGTTTGTTTGGTTTTTGATTAAACAGTACTGTCAGGAACATTCTTGCACATGCCCCTTGGTACATTTCTTGGTGTGTATTCCAGGATGTATCAGCGTTTGGCTTTAGGAAGCTCTTGGAAGTTGACTGCCAAAGTGATTGCCTTGGTTCACACCCCCACCAGAAATGTGTAAGAGATCCCAAGGTTCCATATTCTCGGCAACACTTGGTATTGTCTGCTGTTTTTTTTTTTTTATTGAGGTATACTTGACTTACAGCATTAGAGTAGTTTCAAGTGTACAACATAATGATTCAATATTTGCATATATGGTGAAACGATCACCACAGTAAGTTTAGTTGACATTTGTCATCCCACATAGTTACAGAATTTTTTTCTTGTGATGAGATCTTTTCAGGTCTGCTCTCTTAGCAACTTTCAAGTATGCAATACAGTATTATTAACTGTAGTCACCTGTACATTTTATCCCCAGGACTTACTGATTTTATAACTGGAAATCTATAAACTTTGAGTGCTTTTCACTCCCCCAACAACAACCTATCTGTTCTCGTATCTATGAGCTTGGGTTTGGGGGTTATTTTTTTTAGATTCTGTACATAACTTGTCAGCCTTTTAATCATTGCCAGTTAATGCTGTAAAATGGTATCAGCATCTCCCGAATCACTAATTACACTGAACATCTCTATGTGTGTTTATCAGCCACATATGTTTTCTTCACTTATTTTTGTGTGTCTTTTGCCTATTTTCAGGAGATTGCTTTGTGCTCTTTCAATTTATTTGTAAGAGTCCTTTACATACTCTTCATTGTAACCCTTTGCTGTTTATGTCTATTATAAACATGTTCTCAGGCCCCAGGCTGCCCTGCCCAACTGAGACACTCCTCCTTTTCCACTTCATCAGGTGAACTCCTATTCAACCTTCAGATCTCAAGTGTCACTTCCTCAGAGAAGCCTTCTCTGATTTCCCTAATTTGATCAAATGCTACTATTTGATGCTCTCATAGGATGAGGTAACACTCGTTGGCGTGTCTACAGCTCTCATCTTTACCTGATTTCTGTGACTCTTTAATACATGCTCCATGAGGGTAAAGATGCATCTTTTTGTTTGCTTATATTTATTTACTGTGACTGACACAAAATAGCCCTCATATGTTTTTAGATGAATGAGTGTGACATTTGCATGTGTGTTATCTCACACCTGCCCAAAATGCAGTCCTAGTCATGCCGTGTAGGCTTCCTCTCTCTCCCTGTCCACTTAGTTTTCACCGTCTTTACCCACGCCTCATCTTGCTTCCTGCTTCCAATAAGCCTTACCGGGCACAAGGAAGGAATTCAATATCCACATGCCTGTTTGAAGAGCTTATCATTCCACGGGAGGAAAAAGTCAGATGAAATGGGACCAGACCTGAAAGACACTGAAGATAACCCAGAGGGCTGGTAAAGACCACTCTGCCACCCAGGCACGACTATATAGGAAAACTAGGAGTGCAGAGGCCGTGCTTGTTAATTCTGTATCTTATTAACTCACGACAAGAAGGCCGTCACACAAAAGGTGTTTTGTTTTATGCACCAAATGCCTTTTGTTTTATGGAGCCAGAAACCATTTTGGAGAATGATGGTGAATGGGGAGTGGGTTCCGGGAAGGGGGAGGGGCAGGTGCACCACGCACCTGTTGCACAGCTTCATGAGAGGCCAGACCAATCCAGCAGACACGGATCTGGCAGCGCTGCATTCCAGTCCCTCACCAGCCGGGTCCTCCAAATGGGCCTGTCAGAGACCCCCACCAGGCCATCTTCTGAAAGCTATCCCCCACCTCACTTTGCTGCGAACATAGATTCTTCCAAGCTGGCCTCTCCGCAGACGGTATTCCTCAGATTCTTTTTCATTTCTGTCAAGAAATAAAATGGCCGAGGAGATATCCTTAGGCTCCTTTGCCACCAGCACACCCCTCGGAAGGACCAGCACCGGCCTGGGAGCTGCCGTCCAGCCAGCAGAGGCTGACGCTCCAGCCCAGAACAGGGAGAGTGAGGCTCGGTGCAGCATTGCTGTTTTCCCTTCCCTGGGTCGGTAAACATTCTGGCCATTTTGAAGTATTATTTCCCCCTTTAGGACAATGTACTTGGGTTTGGGTTCTTTTCTCGTTGTTTATGCAGTAATGTTTACAGCAAGAGGGATGCACCTGTTCCACAGGCCCATTAGACTCGGAATTGCTTCTCCCGGAGCAGAGGCATGGAGGAAAGCCGGCCTTGGCACTCACAGCACACTGCAGAGGAAGACAGGGAGTGGTGTCGCAAAGACCAAGCTGTAACCTTGAGCCACAAGCCAAGTGGCTCGGAACTGGGAGAGGGAGGTGGGTGGTGCCTGGAAGAAACTGAGGCTTAGCGAGAGAGTGAGGGGACGTGCCCAAGGTCGCGATGCCAATTAGTCAGGAAGCTGGAGTCACAGCCACAGAAAGCTGGTCCATCTGACTCCATGCCCACACTCTCCCCCACGTTGTTATGTCTTGGAGCTGCCTGAGGAAAGGGGGAGGTGGGGAGACAGGAGGGCAGCCTTTCCAGCAGAGCCACAGGCCTGTGCCCCCACCGCTAACGGCTGTCTTTCTTTGTATCTTATCTCCACGCGAAGGAGTGCTCACCGAGCACTTGGGAGGGACGGCACGTCTGGGTGAGAGAGGGAAAGAAGTGAATGGGGTGGTCCCTCTAACTCATCCTGGAAGCTTCCTCCAGCTCTGAGGCCCATCCATGGCTCCAATTCCTGCTCCCACGTCTCCCACCTGCGGGAAAGACCAAGGGCATTCTGATGCTGGGGGTGGGAAAGATGGAATCAAATGCCAGGCATTCAGGCCTCGGGCATCCAAGACGCCCCACGTTGTGGGGGGGGGGGGGTAGGGAGACTGCTTGACAGGCTTCAAGCCTTTTGTTTGCAGTGTCAGAGCCACAGCCCGACACAGAAGCTGCTCCTGGGCCCCGGTGACTTACTCTGTCATCTGCCGCCTCTGGTGCAGGTGTGCGTATTTTAGCTGGAGGAGCCCAGGCATGGAAATCGCTCTCCCCGTGCCCATATATTATCAGTATTTTTTAACATGTCGCTTTCCAAGCAGGTAATGCATTTGCAGAGACAGTGATCTTTCATCAGGAGATTACGATGATTTGTGTTCTCTGTCTAAATTCCAGCATAAATTTCAGAGCCAGCGAGGCATTGGCTTGTGGTAAGAACCGCGTCCTGCGATGTGGCAGGCTATCTGTGCACACCTCAGGCTTGCAGCCATTCGTCCTGATTAGGGAAAGGCTTTGCAATTCTTCCTTGTGCCTCACCTTCTTTATTTTTTCCAAATCACTCTTCCAGCAGGTCACCTTTGCCGCTGGTTGCAAGCCTCAAGTTATGCGTCTGGGCTGGTCCCAAGCAAAGCATTTAAGCAATTCAACTTCTAGAACTCCTGGTTTTGCTGAAATTAGCAGTGTGGCTTGGGTCAAGTCACATAAGCCTACAGGCCTCCGTTTCTTCATCAATACATTGGAATTTGTAATCCCAAATTCATAGGGTTAATAGGACGATTAAATAAAAGAGCACAAAGGAGAAATCCTCCTCCTCAGGAGGTATTCAGGAAACTGCTGGCAAAACTCATGCAGCCATCCTCAGTGTAGCCCCGAAACTGCACACATACCTCAGGCCAATACTGTGACTGCAGCCTGGGTGGATAGTTCCCTCGATCAGCTCCAGTTGGAGGAGTGGGTGATCTGAAATGTCCCAAGGTGTCTCTAATAAGATGGCTACTAAATTATCTCTCTATGTCTATTACTTTGTTCCAGCTGTCATGATATGCCACAGACTGGGAGGGCATGGGGGGGCAGTCTTAAGCAACAGAAATTTATTCCCTCACAGCTCTGGAGGCTGGAAGTCTAAGATCAAGGTGTTGGTAGGTTTGATTTCTTCTGAGGCATCTCTCCTGGGCTTGTAGAAGGCCACCTTCTCCCTGGGTCCTCGCCAGGTCTTCCCTCTGTGTATGAGTCCTGTTCTCTCTCTTATAAGGACACCAGTCATATTTTGGGGGCCCGCCCTAATGACTTCATTTTAATGACCTCATTAAAACCCTATCTCCAAATACAGTCACATATGCTGAGATACAAGGGTTAGGATTTCCACATATGGATTTGGGAGCAGTACAGTTCAGCCCATAACACCACGTCGTTCGAAGCACAAATACACGATGCACAACTTTGAGGATGTCTCAAAGTCAGACCAAGAGTGATGGGAATCCCCACCCCCAAAAGTTACAGTGCCTTCCTTCTGTATCATAACGACGCTTTGTTTGCAAAGTCCTGTCTTGGTCTCTCCATGCAGCCCCTCAACTGACAAATGGAAAAGAGTGAAAGGGGAGAAATGAGCGGGGGACTTACTCAGGGTCCCACAGGTGGTAGATCTGGAACTGAGATGTACGGCTCCTGCCTCTCTCTGCATGTGACCTCACCTCACCCTGGAGAGGTTTTCACCTCCTCCAGGAACGCAAGCCAAAGAGGGCAGATGGCCCCCAGATCGGATGTGTAAGTGCCCCAGGGCAAGCCTGCTGCCTGTGGCGTGGGGCTGGCCTGTTTGCCTGCCCTGTTCCCCTCCCTCCATTAGCACCACACCACATACAGTCTGACCAGTGACTGCAGTCCACCAGCTCAGCTGTGGAAGGTGATTTTGTGGACCTGGAAGTTCGCCCCAATGCTAAGCCTAAACAAACCACTTCCCTGGATCTTGAGGGTGGGGGGTGCTTTGTTTTATTCTGTTTTGTTCGTAAAATACCCTTTATACCCAGCCATGGCCAAGACTGCCACGGCCAAGAGGGACGCAAGGACAATTGTGCTACCTGGGCAAACACAGGGAGAGGGCAACTCGGCTGTGACGTCAGCGGGTGTCAGAAGCGGAGCTGTGGAAATTCCTGACAAAGCTGTAGGGAAGAAACGCACAGATGAGGCACTGAAGCAACTCCGGCTACCATCCCACTGTGTCCAGAACTGGCTCTGGATTTAGGCCACCCGATTCCCAGGACTATAGCCAGCTTTGCTTCCTGTCCAACCATATAGGCACACATCTCCATGCTGGCAATATCTGCTCTTCTCCAGAGTCCCAAATTCCCCAAAGCTTTTTACTCACCAGTGAGTGAATGCACTGGGGAGGACAAGTATTCACTTTTGATGGACTGCCTGTGGGTCAGGTGGGCAGCCGCAGAGAGAAGTGGGAGAGGACTCAGGTTCAAGACCCATTCTGCCAACTGGCCGTCTCTGAAACTGACCAAACCTCTTTCTGTCAGCGTCAGCTTCCTCAGAGAGCCAAGAAGCCCCCTGACATGATTTTGAAGAGCATGGCCTTTAGGGTTAGATGGACCTTGGTCCAAAAGACTTATCAGATATGTGACCTTGACCCCATTGCTTAGCTTCTCTAAGTAGATCTCCCCACTGGTTTTAAGGGGGAACAAAAGGCTAAAAATGCCCACCTTTTGGGATGCTATAGCCAGAAAGATGGTAGCATTTGTGAAAGTGCCTACTGTAACGTCAAGGAATCTGTCCTCTTCCCTCCTGGGCGGAGCCTTATTGAGCAACAGGGAGGGTTGGTCCCAAATGATGGGACTCGTGCGCCCTGGTGCCACCACAGCCACTACCCGGCTCACTGTCCATACAACAAAGGACAAAGCCCTAATCTCCCCACTTTCTCTCCTGCCTCGCTCCTCTGGGGCCTGGCAGTGTGCAAAGACAACTATTCAAAGCCCTGTAGACCCCAAGCAGCCAAAGCATGTGAAGCAAAGCAGTAGCCTCTGGCTACGGTGAGACAGGATCGTGCTCTTGCCGGGCCAGTAACAGCAGCACCCCTTCCACAGCTGGGTGGACTCCCATCCCAGCCCGCCTCAGCCTTCAGTTCCTGGAAGTGGGCTCAGGTTCTCCAAGAGCGATTTTGTCTCCCGAATGCTGTCTCTTGGCACCCCCGCAGGGCTGGAGGAGGGCCCGTGCTGGGGGAGCGAGCGACTGGGAAGAGGGAGCAGAGAAAGGTCACCCGAATGGAGATATGACATACACTGTATTCCGCCCCATAGAAGCAGCGGACACAGTGTTCAGATAGCAGGGAGCCAGCGCCTGGTTAGGAGCGGGACCTCAAGGTGCCTGGGTGGCTCAGTCAGTTAGGCGCCCGACTTGGGCTCAGGGCATGATCTCACGGTTTGTGGGTTCGAGCCCCGTGACAGGCTCTGTGCTGACAGCTCAGAGTCTGGAGTCTGCTTCAGATTCTGTGTCTCCCTCTCTCTCTACCCCAGCCCCTGCTCGTACTGTCTCTTTCTCTCTCAAAAATAAACATTAAAAATTAAAAAAAAAAGAAGAAGTGGGACATCAGAAGTGTCTGTTGACTGAATAAGCAGATGCCCAGCCCCCAAACCACATCCAGACTCTGCCCCCCGTGGGAACCACCTCTCTCCCCTGTTTCACTATCATTCTTTGTAGCTCTATCACCAAAATCAGCCGGAGAGTCAGGAGACTCTAAGTACCTTGAGGCCAGAGACAAATTCCTGAGGTTTGAAACTCACAATGAAATTGCTCAATATTGTCTGCTAATTTATTTCAAGATAATATGTCCCACCAAAAGCTCTGCCACCACGTCCTCACCGGCTACCAAGTTCCTGGGACATTCACTTCTGATTGTTTATCTATTATTACAGAATGGTCAAGTACTTGATCTGGAGCATACATCACCAAACAGGTCTCTCTAGGAGTTTAACCTCAGAAGTATTACCTTGTCGGGGGAGGACTCGGGGCTGACTCCCTTTTCCAACCTACTTGCAGTATGTAGGGAAATATTTTAAGAGCAGTCTATCTCATTTTTACTTTCTTTTCTTTCTGTGTTTTCTTTTTTTCCTGGATCGTTCAAGCCATAGCCAGAAAACCCAGAATGTAAATCGTAAAAAGTGGGATCAGAGCATCTCAGGCTGGGGAGGGCTGTTAAAATCCATGTGTGGATTTTCCATACTGTTACCACCTATGCCGTCTGGTCATTGGAATAGAAAGCGCAGACATGTAATCTCTACCTTCTTTTCCATATCGATGCTAAATTTGATAACATTTCGGAGCAAAAACTCACAACTGGCAAACACATTGAATATGCCACAACTCGGCTAAAGGGGGAACAGAAAAGTACCCTCTCACCTAGTGTCACAAGTACGCATAGGATGGTGGGAGAGCACCCACCTGTCCCCAAACCACCTTTTTTCAGGTAAAACCCCAAACGGGGCCCTAGACAGGAATAGCTGCAGGTAAACTTCTCAGAAAAGAAAAAAAAAAGTACTGCTTTCAAACAGCACGGAATGTGACTCTCCACCCACACGTCCACCCCTTCCTCCATTCGATCCGACACACCCTTTCAGAGGGACTCTGATCAGTATCTGCTCCAAGAAGGGGAGGGGAAGTGGAGCAATAAGATGGGAACACTCAGTAAACAGTATTATTAACCCATAGGCTGGCAATAAATCAGGGTAGGAAGGTGACCTCAGCGGGCTGGAGTAATCCTGCATGTCAGGATGAATTTATGAGGCCAATTTTATTGGCCTGCATGACCCAGGCTCCTTGGAGACGTCTCAGTAACAAATCCAATCCACTTCATTTACGAGCTGTGTACAGTGTCAGCCATGGGGCCCAGCCAGAGCGCCCTGACCACCCTCTCTCCAAGAGGGCGTCCAGGAGTGTGGCCCTCGGGGAAGCAGTGCCCCCGATCCATCCTGACTGTCACTCCCTGCAAGCCAGCCAGACCTGCCCTAGGAGTCGTCACCTGCAGACTGCTCGTCCCAGATTCTCCTTCTGCTCCACCCTGAGCAGCCAGTTCGCTTCAGCTAGCAGCAAGGTCCTGTCCTTCTTCTTACAGAAAGAGAAGGGTGGACTCAGTGTGGCTCAAGGGGGGCACTAGAGGCATCCAGGGAGTCCAAATCTTGCTCCTTGCAGGACTTAGGGTCTCTGATACCAGCTGGCACTTGCCAGTAGCTCCCCCTCCAGGCCATTGGATCAACCCAAAGTGCTCCCCACCCACACTTCCAAATGCTCGCACTTGACAATTATCGGAAGGTAATACCCAAGATCCCTCCCCAGGCACAGAGATCCCAGATGGGTCCTCGAAGAGCCCTCCACTGGCCACCCTAGGAGCAGAAAGGGAGATACTCTTGCCAGTGGCAGCTAGAGGAACCTCAGGGCCAGCCAGGGGCCATCCCAGCTAGAGGAGGCAGCAGGAGCCCAGCAAGTCCTTCGCGCAGAGGGCCTGGTGTGTACCTGGCCTTCACCTGCTCTCTGTTGGCTCCAAGACCTGGGCGGAAGGCGTTTAAGTCTATTTGACTGTCCCTGTCATCGTAAGGTTTACGGATGGTTAATTTATTCTTTATAGCACAGTCATTGATGGCTGTTAAATCACAAATGAGAGCCAATAAAGGGTGAATTGCAGCTGAAATTACACTGTTTATATGACAGCAGAGTGCCGGCTAAAAGATTCATATGCTGCTGATGAAGTATGTTATAAATTTTAATTACCATAGTTTGTACAAATGACATGTTTGAAATGCTATTGAGTAATGTGACCCTGATAATGAAACTATAAAATAAATCATTAACTTTCCGAATGAGCTTTTTTATTTCAGTGCTGCACAGAGTAAACTTTTCAGTGTATTCCAAATCCATGTCTTTAGGCCCCCACCCTCCGCCCCTGGCCTATCCGGGCTTCTCTCCACAAAGGCTGGGGACAGGGCGGAAGGAGGCTGGTGGCCCTGGGGTGTGCCTGGAAAAGCAGCCTGGGGGAACTGAGCCCATCTGACATCGACCAGGAGCTGGGGAGGGGGAGCTGGCCCAGGGTAGAGGTTCTAGATGTGCACCTTGAATGAACCCTATAATGTTTCCCACTTTCAAGGACACTTTTGTGACCCTGCGGACCCTCTAGAGACTCCCACTGGCTAGTAGCTAGGTGCTGAGGCCAAATGGCCTAGTGGAGCGAGCATCTAACACACGCCCAAATAGATCAGACTCTGGGTGGGGGTCAGGCTGCACAGCGGGTGAGAGAATTGCAAGGAAACTGGGCAATCGTCCTGGCCCATGGCCCAATGAAGGGTCCAGAAGAAGGTGAGCAGGTATTTGATGGGTTTTCCCTTTGTTAAAGCATCTTTACTCCCATGACCTGGGCTGCCACGTTAATGAATTAGCCCCTCACAACCCTGACCACCTCCAGGCACCAGCCACTGCGGAGAAACACATCTTATAGAAAAGAACCTGAGACTCCAGGAGAAACCTAAAAGAATGAACCCCCACCAAAGGCCATTCGGGGTGACCTCTCTCTCCAGAGCCACTGGCCCAAGACCTCCCCAGCAGACAGGGCCCTGTTAGTCCTTCAGGATAGGAAACACATTGGTAAGTTTGGCAATACCCTGGCTTTGTAGGATGTTAGCACATCAAGCAACTTCAGCTGACGTTTAGTCTAAAACTCAGTGTGGGTGGAGAGGAAGGGTGTCAGGGAGACAAAACACAGGAAAGAGGTTTCACTCCCTGCCATATATAAATTCCAGGAGAAAATATGATTTCAAAAATCCCCCAGAAGTTTCTCCACCCCCTTCTAGGGCATATCCAGCCCCTTTGGTCATGCAGAAATGGAGTCCCTGTGGGGCCATGACAGAGGAAAGAGGAGAATGGAGTGGTTTTGTTCAATGTGGTCAGATTACCCAAAGCCAGCTCGAGGTGGGCAGCATCACTTCACTGATGGTATAAATGGAGCCAACAGTGTCTCTGTTCCTCTTCTGGAGAAAGGTCACCAAGATGTCCCTCTCTCCTCTGCAGACAGGCTGCCTGGCAGGGAAGCCGTGCTGGCATGAAGGATTGCTCTCTCCTTCCTTCCATTTCCCAAAACAAATCTGCTCTCTGGAGTGTGCCAGATGAAAAGAAGGTCAAACTCAAAAGGGCACGCTCTGGGACAGCTTCTCGAAGATTCCTCCCGGGGGGTCTGCAGAGGAGAACTGGGCATGACAGTGTGGCTTATTAAGAGACACAGCCTACCAGCACTGCAGAGGCCTCACTTCCACCCCCCAGTGACCAGTGACGGAAGAGAAGGGGCATTGACTGTACGTCTTACTCTGCAGATGAACAAATGGAAACAAATCTGGAAAGGAATTTGTCTCAGGTCGCACAGCACGTGGGTGGCTGGAGCAAGCAGGAAATCCAAATGCATTTATGGGAAATCTGGAAATTTGAAATCTGACTCTATTTGGTGATATTAAGAAATGATCATTGACGTTTAGGGCTGAATAGTATTATTGCCATTGTTCTTTTAAAGGATCCTTAACTGTTACAGATGCATACCGAAGCAGTAATAGATGAAATGGTATGGTATCTGTGATATACTCCACAATACTCGAGAATAAGAAGGGATGAGAGGAAGGGTTGGTTGGATGAAACAAGATGGGCCATGAGTTGATAACCACTAAAGTTGGTGATAGTTACATGGGAGGTTATTATACTATCCTTCTGTATGTGTTCAATTTTCCATTATAAGGAAAAAATTTAAAATATCCACATGCCCTTGTCCCCCAAAGTCAACTGCAATGTCCATTTGCCTATGCATTCTAAGCAATGCTAGGATGGAAAAAAGGTCAGACTGCCTGCCCCTGGGACATGTTTCAGCCATGCAGGAGGGTATGAACCTTTTACCTTCCTTTTGTTGGAGGAGGTCCCAGTGACAAGGAGCCTGGCACTGGGATGTGTGCAGCCCACTTCACTGGAGTGAGAAGATCCTGGTCTGGAAGCTCCTGACACAGGTCCCTGGCACATATACAAGCACAAGTAGAAGGTCTGCCTGAGTGGGACTCAGGCCCACTGTGTCAACCTGAGCAGATCCCCAGATACCCTCATTTCTCAGAATCTTGGCTGCCTCATTTGTAAAACCAATATGGTAGCCTAATCAGCCTACTTCAATGGATGTTAGGATTAACTTAAATAATAAAAGGGGACTTCTAGAGAGAGGGTAGAGTGTGAGGAGCAAGAGCACAATGTTCAAATCCCAGATCTGCCTTGACTGAGCTCTGTGGCTCAGACAAGTTTCTTAGCCTTTTCTGCCTCCTTCCGGGTCCTCGATAGTAGAAGTAGGCGTTGTTGAAAGGATTCAGTGAGTTAATAGATGCCAACAACTAAGAATAATACCAAGCATTATATAATTTTATTACTATTATTATTATTACTCTATAATGGTATTGTGTTATAATATGTCAATATTGCTAAAAGAAGTATAGAACGTTACATCAGAAAGGGACTTGAGAAGTCATTGATTCCAAGCTTCATCTTTCAGAGGATTGTGAAAGTGACACAATTTATCTGGAGCCATATCACAAGTTAGTGACAGAACCGAACATACAGCAGATCCCATCCCACTAAGCAGATGGCAACTCGTTCTTCCTTATTACTACCCACTCCTGAGGAAGCCCACATGGAATTGTATCCTCAGGCCTGAGTCTCATGCTGGCCCGACACACCCAGGAGCCCACATGCCCAGCGCCTCACTCGGTTTGTAATGGGGAAGGACCATGGGGGTTGGAAAAGAACCCCCCCCACACACACACACACCGCTCCTTGTTCCACACCTGATCCCGGAAGAACAGAGTGTGGGCAATCAAGAGCCCCTGACGTGTCTCCTGCTTTCCTGGGTGTGCTCCCAAAGAGTGGGCGGTGCTTGGAAGGCCTCCCCTCTGACTTATCAGGCACCATGAAAACATTTTCAAGGCGATGGCGCAAGCTGCCCTACTTACCATTAAGAGAAAGGACCACATTATTGCTGTTATAAACCATTGATTAAGGTTTATAATAGCAATAATCCCCTCGAAATTCATTGTTACTGCAGTTAATGACCAGTTTATTAGAGCGTTAACCATCCTTGGCAATGGGCTGAGTCGTTTAATGCGGGTAACGACCAATTTCTCAAGGATTATTGCTTAAATAACAATTCTTTGCGAGATGTATGCGCCACCACAAGTGCGGATCCGGCTGGAAGCTTCTCCTCAGAAAGAAGTGTTAATTATTTCCTCAGAGTTGCACCATACCTAACAAACCCCAAACAATGAGCTTCTTGTGGCCATTCTTCAGTGACACCGGAGAATCCAAAAACTGGACAAGGGCCTGAAGATAGCACCACACCCTTCCACAAGGGAGCCAGAGCTAGAGCTGCCTCTGGGACATCTGCAGGCCTCCCAAATGAAAACACTATTGAGAAGCAGTATCTGGCTCTTAGACTACTCTTTCCTCTTCACTTGGATTCATTTCCAGAACTATCTACCTACCGTAATCCCCCATTCACTATCTTAACAGGTGGGGAAAAGTATGGTCAGCCAAGAGGCTGGGGAAAGAGCTGCAGGATAGGAAACTGGGTATCATGAAAGTTTAAGACACTCTGAGGCAAATATTTGCCCTCATCTGACTACCCAGAATCCTAGAAGGCCTAGCAGAATAGGGCTGTGAAGTGACGACTGGCCTCAACAGTTTGCACAGAGCTGAAGTACTGGGCCTCTGTGGCCACTGGGTGGCTTTTGGGTTGCTTCAGGCAGGAAAAAAAAAGAAAAAGAAAAATCAGGTCAGCTCACATGGCTCCACGCTCAGCTTGGGCTCTAAGAAGTCACAGTGTCCTTAAATCATACTATCATTAAACAGAATCAGGGGACCTTGTTATTATCTGGACCACCCTCCTTGTCTTACAGGTGAGGACTAAGGACTCAGAGAAGGCAGGAGGCTGATCTATGTCTCACAGACACTTAAGGGAATTAAAGCTGCATCTCCATCTTTCAAACATTATGGACCTCAAGACTACCTTTTTAGGGGCGCCTGGGTGGCTCAGTCAGTTAAGTGTCCAACTCTTGGTTTCAGCTCAAGTCATGATCTCACAATTATGAGATCGAGCCCTGAGTCGGGCTCTGCACTGACAACACGGAACCTGCCAGGGATTCTCTCTCTCCCTCTTTCTCTCTGCCACCTCCCCCGTCAAAACAAACAAACATTAAAAAAAAAAAAAAAAGACCACCTTTTGGGACATATCCAAACAAAGAACTTTGTCTCAAGAAATAGTAAAAGGGTCATGGCCCCATTAGGAAGAGAATGCAGAGACAAGCTTCCTTGAGTCCGTAAGTGCTTAAAGAAGTATCTCAGAAGAAGCCAAAGATCTGATTCTCCCACTCTACCCACTCCACCCCATTCCCCAACTTTCTGTTCATGCCTCACTCAATCCAAGCATTTCAACCATTCACTCTGTTCCATCATTTTACATTAGCACTGGGATTTCAATAACTTATTTTTTTGACATGATCTGAAAGCTACTGATATGATTACACCCTAATTGCATTATATTAACTAAAATAAATACTAATAGGGCGTGAACCTAACATAATAAGCTAGCAAATTGCTATCACAGTGCCAGTGTAGGCTAGAGAGAAATCTGCTGATTCACTCAACAAACACATACCAAGGCCTTGTTTTCTGTCGAAGGCACTGGCAATCTCTTTTTTACTCAACGTTGCCAAAAATTAATTTGGCGCAAAAACAGAAAGTGAGGCGCCACAGCCTCCTTGATCTAGGAATCCTTCAAAGTTTATGTTTTGACTTCATAGCGAGAATTATCACTGATTAATAATGGCAAGGGGCTAAATAAACACCTATCTGAGGAGTTGAGTGAAGGAAATTCCAATGAGTCATGTGTTCTCTTGTCCTTCAGATACACAGACCCACCAGCATCGTGGGGCCCGATGACTCAAAGGGGTCTATCATGGCTCCTTCCCAGCAGTCAAGTAGAATGTGCTGAAGGCAAAGGATGGAGCCCTCATCTCTTTCCTGTTCTCTCAGAGACTCTGGCCAACACTCTGACACCATGGTGATGACAGTAGACCCTATTTTCCCCCAAGTTACAATGTGTATGAGTCCAAATGTCAACATGTGTTTCTTAAGCCATCAAACTGAATTCCCGATTATGTGGATTAGAAAAACACTCTGGCTAAATCACAAGAGTTCAGTGTCTTCTATCCGTATTCCCAACTGTATTGCTATCCATATGCTTATAGGATATTATGAAATTTTTATTTGCTGCCACGCAAGATAATAGCATCAATTATAGATCGTGTTTGAGCTGCATATAGGTTTGTTGTATCAAGTAAATAAGCTAATATATGTGAAGCTCTTAAAAGCATGTCTGGCACATAGTAAGGGCTCAATAAATGTTAGCAGTTATTTCTGCTGGCTATAATGCAATGCCTGATACGAAATATGATAAAAACCAGTCACAATTTCCTGTCCATAATCATAAAAGAAAGGCAATACGTCTAGTAACTGAAATGAAACCAATACAATTTAATGTGTTTCATAACTTTCTGAATTGTGAACAGTTTACCGTGGGGGTAAGCTACATGTATGTATTCATGGTAAAATATATATACATAATTCATATGAGGGGTATATAGTTGATCAGTCACTACTGTCCTTGCCTTTGACAGGAGCAGAGCATTTTCAAAGTGCCAGGAGCTGTGTTAAGCTGTGGAGACACAGGGAATGGTCGCATCCCCTCCTGAAGCAGCTGGCTGGTCAGGGAAGACAGACACATAAAGAGCTAAATGAGACACAACATGGTAAGAGAGTGCCTCTACATGGTGTATGCAGGATGAAGGACAAGAGAAGGGAACAGAGGAGGCCGCACAGCCCAAGCACAACAGAGGAATGATAATTTCTATCTAGCAAGTGGAGAGCCTTTCCCAAGGAGGTGACATTTGAACTGCACCCGGAGCTAGTACCAATATGTGGGTTAAACACCTGTGTCAGGAACCAACAAAGCAGAAACACAGAGGGAGAGAGAGAGAGAGAGAGCAGCCGAAGGAGCGAGGGAGGAAAGAGAACAGTTCAGTTTGGATGAACTTATCCAAAATTTAATTAGAAGATCGGGAGTTGAGGTAATTTCAGCATGTATATATTTAATGTCATGTCAAAAATTTTTCAACCTTTATTAACCTCTAAAGGGGTGGGAGTTAACACTTATGGCCTGGAAAGGAAGCAATGCAGGCCTCCCTGAATCTTCAAGGATTCAAACAGCATTTCGTAAGGCAGAAAAGGACGGAAGGGGAGTCAACCAAAGGGAATCCACAAAAATGCATAGAATGTTAGGGTCTGAAAAGGCATGGAGACATGACTTGGACCATTCTCCTGCTTTGAGGCGTGACTCAAACTATCCAAAAGGATTGCTAACCCTTGACTTAATTCCCAGAAGGCTCTTTCCAATATTTATGGAAGGATGCACACCTCACACGGAAGCATCTTATAGCTGACAGGTCTTTGAAAAGAAAAAAAAAAGTGGGGGGTGTGGATTACTCCAGAAACTAAGCTCAGGTGACCATCTAGCTTATCACCAGTAGATAACAGTGGTTTCTTACTATAGCTCCTTCCCTTTGCTGGCTTCTGAAATTTCATAAGGATACTATCAAGCCTCACTGCCTCCTTGTGTCCCCAACAGAGAGCTGTCACCTCAATAGAGTGATTTCCCTTCCCCTTACAGAAATTTCTTTTCGTGGAGGGATTCTTCTGGGGGCAGGGGGAGGGAAAGGAGGGTAAGATGCTTGTTTCAAATAAAAATATTTATTGCAACAGAGCATGACCTTTCTAGTTTTGTTTTCCTTTAAGAAGGTTGTATTTCTAGGTTTTCATTGTTATTATTTGTCCTCTTCTGTGTTTCTGGCTTTGCTGGGTCCCTAAGCCTTCCTGGCTTATGGTCTGAGTCCACAGCCAACAGTGACATGGGCCCACCCTTCCTTCCCAAGCCCAGCAGTTGGAAGCCTGCTGCAAGTCACCCATGCTGAGGCCAGGGGAGGGCTCTCCGCATTGGGGTGCATTCTGTATGATGAATGTGACCCCAGAAACAGCGATTCAGATGGTGTCAGGTGCTCACCATTTCACCAAGCCCTCCCAGGACTCCTTTGGTTAAAGTAGGTGGGGGTGAGAGGTCAGAACTCGTTCCCATCCAGCAGGTTTGACAGGTACATAGCATGTAGCAAGACTAAAAGCCCCAATTCCACTCCTTAATTAAAAACATTTTTCATTCCAAACCTATAAAAGGCAGATGTGCCACATTCCTCCGATCACAGATCGCTGCTCTGTATTGAGTGCTACAGCTCAAATCCTTCTTTCTTAGGGCTTGAAAATACAAGGCCAACAAAGCACGGCACAATCCTACTCTGTCCCCCACCTTCTCAGCCCCTTGTTTCCTCTTTGCCTGAGAAATATTCATTTCCATCTTTGCAGGGGCCACGTGTTTTAAGCTTCTGGTGACACCTCCATGCTATAGGGGAATGGGAAGTTAGCTTATCTTCCAAGATAGATGGAGGCAGCTTTATGTTTTATTATTCTAAAACTGATTTTCACCTGGATTTAAGGGGGGGGAATATTCAGGGGTGCCTCAGTTGGTTAAGCATCTGACTTCAACTCAGGTCATGATCTCGCACGAGTTCAAGCCCTTCGTAGGGCTCTGTGCTGATAGCTCAGAGCCTGGAGCCTGCTTCAGATTCTGTGTCTCCCTCTCTCTCTGCCACCTCTCCCCCCCATGCTTGCTCTCTCTCTCTCTCTCTCTCTCTCTCTCTCTGTCTCTCTCTCTCTGTGTCTCTCTTTCTGTCTCTCTCTCAAAAATAAATAAGTATTTTTTAAAAAAAGTTCAGGTGACAGTCCTGGCTGAATCAGCTGCCCTGAGACTGAATTCATTCAGGTCTTGCTGTGCTCAGGCATCTTGAAGTCAACTCTTGGGAAGAAGAGTTAGTGAACCACTTACTACGATGAGGTTGGAAAACCAAGAGGAGGTCAGAAGAAAATGAAATAAACACTCGTTTCTGATGGTTTTCTACCTTCAGGAACTCCTTTACTCCTGAATCACCAAGAGTTAAGACACTGGGTTTGATTACCTGGTGCAGAAAGTTGCAAATCCGATTCAGGCTGTGCTGCCAATGTTTACTGGTAAATCAGCCATCAGTAGCTCTGCTTGGGTGAAGGGAGAGAGAGGATCCTTTGATCCAATCGTTTGTGTTTATCTGTCTTCTTAGGGGTTCTTAAGCTTTGTTTTTTTTGTTTTGTTTTTGTTTCTGTTCTTGTTTTTGTTTTGTCTGTGGTATTCTCTGCTTTATTCCCAATGACCATCTATACTACTCAAAGGCAGGAATACCAAGCCTTCATTCATAACTACTTCCTCACTGGCCCCAGCAAAGACCCTGAATTCAAAGGCAACCCCAGAAAGGTTAACAGGATGATGTGAGCTCTCCCTCTTGCTGAATCCACTGCCATCGCTTAGATGCTCTCTTACTTTGCCGACATTCTCTTTCTGGGTTCCAACCAACCAGCCTTATTAAATGTTAAAAAAAAAAAAATCTCGCTCTGGTGAGTGATAGCAAATACAATCAATAAACCCGAAGAAGAAGGGAGCCCAAGGCATTCACAAGACACGTTTAAGATTTAATTGTTCCACAGAATTTTAAGCAAGTAGTAGAAAGAAACTAAATTGCACGAAACCAAATATTTTGCTCTAGGCCTCTAATTCATCTCACTTGCTGGCTCCCAGGGGCTGGTGCACCGAGGAGCTTGGGGCCTCCCAGCACAGATAGGGACTGTGCTTCATACCAGCTAAAGAATCTCCCTGTCTCTTTGAAATGGGGCAGTTCATCAAAGTTCTCTTTACCATGAAAATGTCTGGGTTCAAGGACATACCAGGCTGAGGAGTGCCTGGGTGGCTCAGTCGGTTAAGTTTAGGCATTCGACTCTTGATTTCTTCTCAGGTCATGATCTCACAGTTTGTGAGTTCCAGCCCCATGTCGGGCTCTGTGGGGTCAGTGCAGGGCCTGCTTGGGATTCTCTCTCTCCCTCTCTCTCTGCCCTTCCCCAGCTCACGGTCTCCTCTCTCTCTCAAAGTAAATAACTAAACATTTTTTAATAAATAAATTTGAAGGACATAGCAGGCTGAGAAGGGCCAAAAGATACATTTGCTAAAACACAGGGCTCACCTTGTTGCCTCTTTCTCCACAAGGGAAAGCCCTGGGAGAGAGGAAGCCGGTACCCCAGACAGAGCGGTGCATGCAGGGATCAGCAAAAATCCAGAATCAGTTTCAAGTACTCCTGGGAGATGCAGACCAGAGTCCCTGGGGCTACAGGGTCTGGAAGCCTCAGAATGTTTCACTGCTTCTAAAAGGCTAAGGCAACCAGTTAAGGAGGCATATCTGCTTCCTTTCAGCTTGACCACTTGGAATAGAAGACATCCTTCAGTTCCCTAGGCTAGGGAAAGCCTTCCATGGACACTCCAAAGACACAGAGGCCACGCATGGGCCAAGAGCCCCTCCTGTCCTGTCAATAGCACAAACATTCTTTTGTCTGTCTAGACACTAGGTAAGAAAAGAAGACACCCCAGCGAAAGTGGCATGGGGGCTGAGTTCTCTAGTCATTGCTGCTTGGGGACATTTATCGTCTCAGAGGAGGTTTAGACCAGAGGTCCCTGAATGGGAGAGGGTACAGTAAACTGGTGCCTTGAGAATAGGAGGTGGTTGAGTTTGGTAGGAAAAGCAGAGGCTCCAGGGTTGGGCAGAGCCTTACCTCCAACTTTGGGAAAGTTATTTATACTTTCTAAGTCTCAGTTTCTTTATGTATAAACAGAGACAACAAGGGTTTCTAGGTTCCTACGGGGTAGTGTCATTGCCATGATTACTGAAAGAGCATATGTAAAGTAGCTTGGGCTGTCCCTGGCACTGAGTAGGTGCTCAATAAATAATAGATATTGCTTTAATCATTATAATTAATAATTACAGGCTGGAACGTGATAGCATATGGAGGGAGGCCATCTGGGCCTGGGTTCAATGGCCTTGACTGCATTAAAGGAAAGTGAGGGTCTGTGGGCCTGCCAAGAGGCGGCTCCAAGACCGATGAGCCTTCAGCTCCCCATGCAACTGTTTCCAACGGGGCCTTTGCTTGTGTCCAAACTTGGTCCTGGCGCCTCTCCAGAGGCTCAATTCGAGAGCACATTTAGCAATAATAGAGCTCCTATTATCCACCAGCACTTAGATAAGGAAGAAAAATGGACCTGTGGGTCTGATCCTAAACATATTTCAAAAAAATCCCTGCCGTTGGGTCCTCAGGGATGCTGCCATAAAAACAGACATACCAATTTCTGACCAGCACACCAAACGTGGCAATTTCATAACACTGACGTGGCCGCGGACTGTCGCGAAAGTAACACAACAGAGTGATGGAACAGCCTGGCGCCCGAAATCTGCCGATTGGCCAGGCTCCACCCTCAATTCCTTGCTGGACCTGGGGGTTTGCAGTGGAGCGCTCAGCACGAGGTAGGTGCCCAAAAAAGTGACAGTTCCACCATTCTTATCATCACCATTATTGTCACGGTCCCACCTGGGGGATGTGAAAGTTCAAGTAAACATACAAATCAACCAACTTTGTTGCTCCTGAGAAAGAGAAAGTAGGAGAACATCAAAGGGGAGCCAGTGACTAGAGTCACCCAGTGTTCCTCCTGATTTGTCACCTGCTAAGTTTGGTGTCACAGCAGAGATCTGTGTGGACTTTGGGATGCACTTCTCTGTGCAGCACATTTCTGACCAATGATGATATGTCCTGTATGAAAACCCAGAGGGATTTAGAGGGGTATGTAGCCTCTAAGAACCTGGTGGAGGACCCCTCCACACACACACACACACAGACACACACACACACACACACACACACCAATTTGGTAACTGTTGCTGAGACAGGACTTTCAGAGTTTCCATGGAAAGCTAATCTTCCCCAAGTCCATCCCCCACCCTCACTGTCCCTGCACCAAGGATCCCAGTTATGAAGCTCTTAGTGCCCCAGGACTAGGGCCATGAGTGCCAGTGGGGTCCCTGGCACTGCCCGGCCCCACCGCACGCAGGGGACAACCGCTCCCACACTCAGGCCCTTTGCCAGCTGTTGTGGGCCATGCAAAGTTGTAAAAGACTGAAGCCCCCGCTCTGGGGTGGTCCAAGCCATGCTAGAGAGGAAAGTGCACAATACAAGACCAAGTCTATTTTAATACTGACGAGGGCGGACAGTGCCGGTTAAAGCAGACCACAGGCCAAGTCCTGGAAAGCCTGCCCGCTATGCTCAGTGCTTCATGATAATAACACTAATGGATCCTAGTAGATTTTGAACTGTATTTTCAATTATCCAAAATGCTCACTTGTACCGGGCCTGCATTTCTTACACATCTGGGGAGTGTAACTGTGCTTGGCTAGTTTAACATGGACCATTACATGGAGCGTGTTAGAAATGGGCTCCCCACAGGACCACCCATTAGGCCACCGCCCGCAGCTGCCCTCCGCCAGCCCGCCACTTGTTCCAAACGGGCCGCGCCCCCTGGTGCCCACCTCCCCTCCAACCTGTCCCCCAAGTGCCACGGGCAATTTTCCAGATCGCTGAGGAGCTGATGGCTTGTTTGTGTCACACTACTGGGGCCTTTCAGCTTCTATTTGCACTTAGTCTTCTCATCCAGGACAACCAGGAAGGAAAAGGAGACTTGTTTTCCAAGAGCACAGCCTGGGGGAGCCTTCCTAATGCATGGCACCGGGCTGCCCCCCCGGATTTCAAGGCAAATCAATGAATGACTCCAAGGACAACCCTGGTGGAGGCAGGCACAGGGCTGGAGGCGTGGGATTGCCATTTCTTCACTCCTCTGAGGATGAGAGAGTGCGAACCCAAGGCTGTGGTTGTTATCTCAGCTGTAGGAAGAAAAGAAGAGAGCCTGGGCCCGCACCTGGACGCACGGGCCTTTCCATTCCACTGCAGCCAGCATGGGTCACTGGGGACCTGCCCCTCTTTTCCACCTACATGTTATTCCAGCCATAAATCCAAGTGACAAGCTTGAACTTTCCTCAATTGACATGTTTACAAGGGAAGTCCACATTTGACAGGAAAATTAAGCCTATCAATCACTTAACGAGCTCGTTAATGAATGGTTCTCTGATCTCCTCTGGTAGCTGGGTTTATTGATTATGGAGGGGGCAGCCCAGGCCCACACCCCTTCCCCCCTGCGCTCCCACCGGCTCCCCACAGATCCCTCCTTTTGCCAGATGTTGTGCCCTCCGACCTCGTGGGGCACCCCAGCCCCTTCTTCCCCCCAAAGCCCGGCAGAGGGTTCTGGTTCAGGGTTTATCGGGAGGTCAGACCCCCTCCTGGCTCTGTTCTCTGACAGAAGAAAGGGAACAGATGCAGGCTTGGCCTCCAAGCATCCACCCGGCATATGGAAGCTATCTCCTTCGTCCCAATAATTACCCAGGAGCTTGCTTGTTCAATGGCTTTGGTTTTTATTGCACAGAAACCAACCTATTCCCCAACATAAAACACTTTAACGGTGTCTCCCTCTGGGGTTTCTGGGAGAGGTCCTGTCAGGTATAAAATGTGCAGAACCCCTCTGACAGCCCACAGGAGCGAGGCCTTCACAATTAAAAAAGGGGGGACAGGGCAGGGAGGAGGAAGAAACACGTGGTGGAAGAGGTCGGCTTGCTGGTGGCAAAAGGAGTCCAGGTCCCATTGCGTCTGGAAGATCTCGAAGAACTTTCTGGAGCATCTGGCACCGGTGTTGAGAAGGATGGGAGGAAAAGCTAGGATTGGTTGGAGACACAACCAGTCTACTTCCATTACCAACACACAGGAAGGTGGGGCCTGAAGTCAGAGTCAGGCAGCAAACATCTGTTGAGTGACTGTTTTATGTAAGAGTAAGTGATGATACAGACCGTGAGTCTGGAACTGAGTACATGTTTGATTCACAGGGACAATATAGGTCTGCTCTTTTGATACCTCCAGGATATCATTATCTATAGCCCGGCTGAAGGGAACGGCCTCAGGCCCATGAACTGAACACCAGAATCAAGGAGGAAAGGAGCCATTGGCTGACATGAATGGATCTTAAACCCAACAGGGATGCAGGATAACAGAGACCTTCCTGGGTTTCCCCGAGAGCTTGGCCTGTGGCCGCCCACAGAGACGGCAGAGCCCCAAGTGACCTGAGGGGGTGTATTCGCTTCCTCCCAGGACAGCAGGAACAAATGACCACAATCTGCGTGTCTTAAAACAACAGAAACATATTCCCTCACAGCTCTGGAGGCTCAAAGTCCGAAATTGAGTTGTCCACACATCCCTGCTCACTCACAGGGCTCTAGGGAAACATTTTTCCTTGCCTGTTCCAGTCCCGGGTGCACCCCCAGAGAGCTTTAGCTTGCCTTGGCTTGTAGCCATATCACTCCAACCCTGCCTTTGTCTTCACAGGACCCCGTTCCCGGTGCACCTGTGCGCTCTTGTCTTCTTGTAAGAGTACCGCTCACTGGGTTTAAGGGCCACCCAATCCAGGATGACTTCGTCTTAATCAGTTATACCTCCAAAGACCCTATTTCCAAATAAGGTCATATTCTGAGGCTCCAGGTTTTCAGGAGAATACTATTCTTCCTAGAATAAAGAAAGGAAGAGGGGCAGCTGGGTAGCTCAGTCGGTTAAGTGTCGGACTCTCGGTTTCGGCTCAGGTCATGATCTCACAGTTTCGCCAGTTCAAGCCCCACGTCGGGCTCTGGCTGACTCTGCAGAGCCTGCTTGGGATTTTCCCTCTCTCTCTCTCTCTCCTCTCCCCTCCCCAGCTCACACTCTGTCTCTTTCAAAATAAATAAACTTTAAAAAATATTAAAAGAGAAAAGAAAGAATAAAGAGAGTGGTTGAACACTATTCAAATCAGAATAGAGAGGGTGAGACACCAGAGGAGAGGGAGTGGCTCCGGGCATCAGGGTGAACCACTTCTTGATCTCAGCTGGGCTGGAGAAATGGTGAAGCCTAGAGCTTTCCCAGAGGGCAAGGGGAAAGACCGAGGTGTGAAGGATGTGCTGAGGGAGACAGGAGAAGAATTGTGTTAAGGTAAATTGCAAATACTAAAAAATATGAAGACGGCAATTTAAGTGTTTAAAGTGTGCTCTGGGTAATTCCAAACAAATTTTAGAGCCATTTTCAGACCATAAAATCCTCTGGCCTAAATCACTGGCTCCCAAGCAGGCCCCAGTGCTCAGGCAGCAGAACCTCCCCCGGATGGAGGCTGGCAGGTTTGGGAGTCTCCTGCTAATCTGGCAAATGAGTGATGATTCTTCCCAGTGATTGGAGAAGGGCCCTTCTCGATTTCTCTAGACACCTGCCCTACTTACAGCCTGATTTGCTGGTACTTTCTCTGGGGCTCATTCCCAGAAGGGTGGCTCAGTCACGAGAAACACAAAAACAACACGTCTCACTGATGACATGTCCGACCTTGTTAACCGAGGTCTATGTCTTTGGGTCTGTACATTCCAATCTCCTTCCGACTGAGACAGCAAAGACTTCAGTGCAAACTCTTTCTAAATGTTGTGTGGCTGGCGTGTTGGGTCCCCTTCAACATGCCAGCCTTAAGCTCCTCGATCATTGCAAAACTCATGGACCTCAGGCTTTCAAGTGCTGCTTCATACAACCTTTTTCCATCATACTAGAAGGTATGAGAAGGTAGGCAGGGGCAGGCCAGGCACATACCAGAGCTTGAGGACTAACATACACTCTACCTGACTATAAGCTAGTTCTGATCAAGAAATTCACTCTTCAATAAGTTCCCATAAAATGAAAAGAATTCTTTGGGGTGAAGAGAAAGGGCGCAGTTTTTGTATCAGACAGATTCAGTGTTTTTACACCTGTCTCTGCCTGCCACTTACTAGCTTCGTAAACTTGGGCTTCTATTTTACACCTAGGAGCCTTCACGTCTTCAGCAGTAAAGTAAAAACTATAATGAATAGTGTATGTAAGGCACTGGCCATGGTAGGACCTTCGTGAACAGAATTTCCTTCTTCCCCTGTGCCTGCCTGTGTTGGATAATGTATTCCAGGTATGCAAATTGCTTCTAAGTTTTGGTGGGATGGAGGGGTAAGTTGATGACCATCCAAAGAATAGCTTACCAACATCTAGATACTGTCCCATGGTTAAACAATACATTTCCCAGAACCGTTGTCCATAAACTGAGTCTGTGCAAATTGAACTATGCTCAACAAGCTTCCCGTCCAAGGGAGACTTCCACTGCACTATTTCTCAAACAGAAGCAGGTAGCAGTTCCTGTATCTTCAACGTAAATCCTTCTTTTCGCGTATCTGAGGATGCTCACCACCCGAGGAAAGTTCAATAAAAAGTGATAAATGAGTTGGGTCTGCTGGGAAATTTCCTCCAGAAATCGTCCTGCCCCAGCTCCGAGCTACAGAGAAGCCTGAGAGGGCAGCCGCCCAAGGAACGTGGCACCACCACACCGAGGATGACCCACCTCCATTCATGCTCACGACCCGTGCTGCCGTCCAGGTCCCACCTACCCTCCCTGGATGCCCAGGGTGATGTCCTCCCTGATCTCTGGCTTCCAGTTATTTCCATGCCTCCCCATCCTCTATACCTTACACCACACCCCTGCCTCCACCACACTCTCCCTAAGCTCAGCTCTGATTACAATGCTCTCTTCTCAAAATTCAATTGCACCTGCACCTGCAGAATACCTCTGAACTCCTTCGGGGACATCGAAGACTCTCAACCATGCGTCCACAGATGGCTGTCCAGCTCTGTCTCCCATTTCTCCCTCGAACACACCCGCATCACCCTGTCTCCATCATTTTCCTCTTGCTGTTTTCTCTGCCTGCTACACCCTTTCCTGCAATCCCACACATTCGTAACCTCCTTTTCTGCCACGTCCCATGTGTGGGACAGAGATGATCACCCTTCTTCTGGATTCCCTCAGGCTCTTTTATCCCTCTCTCCAGTCACTTTCAGTGACTTGTACATGTGGCTTTCTCTAGGCTTTAATCTCCTAAAAGCCAGGGCCCAAGTTATATTCATTTCTGTTTTCCCCTCACACCCAGCACAGTGCTTTATAGCTAATAGGTGCCCAATAAATATACGTTGCTTGGACAGCGAGAGGGCGACTGTGGACTGAAATGAAGGCGTTATGGGCTGGGTCCGAGCAGAGAGATCTGAGGACCGCAAGCAGGCTAGGGGGAGATGAAGTGTGTGTGAGTCCATGTCCCATGGCAGAACTCCAGGAGGTGAACAGGAATTCCAGTCTCTTGAGACCTAAGAGGCTTCAAGACAAAGAAAGGGACACCAGAGTCATGTAGGAGAAGACAGAGTCCCGGGGCGAGCAGCAGAGCTGAAAGGTGCCCTGTCCAGTGCAAAGAAGGGAGCTGGACTTGGCCATGAAAGTCAAACTCAGAAGCAGGAATTCATTTTAGGAGAGAAAGTGAGTAGGAGGGCTAATAATCACCCATGTGATTCACCATGGACCTGCTTCTCAGGAAAGAGGAGACAGCCTAGTCATCTCCCCAGGACGCATGCTCCCTCCGTGCGCCTGCCACAGGTGAGAAGTCCCTACGCAGGTGTGTTCTCCTGCCTGATTTTACCTCCCCCTTCTTCCCCAAACCTCTTCTGTTTCTAGGCAACTGAGCTACTGGCTGGTCCTTTTGCAGAAAGTCTGTATCACAAGGGCCGGGCTGGGTGCGCCGTGGTCCGCAAGCACCTTTAACGCCCAAGTACCATCGAAGGCACACATTGAAGAACAGACTTGTCCCCTGCTCCGGAATGCTGGGACTCAGGCCCTGTGCTGGGAAGGCCATCTCTTACTTGTTCTTTTCTCTTCTGCTTGAGCCCCTCTTTTTTCTCCCCACCCTTTTCCCCCTTTCACCAAACAGATGTAACTATTTATTCCTTATGTCCTAGCTTTCCTGTAATTTCATAAAGTGCAAATTTGCTGTCCTGCTCCCAAATGCCGAGTCGGTGGTTTGTCATAACAGTCATCAGTAACTGTCGCTTTCTGCCGCGGGCTTAATTAACCCACTCTCTCATTAGCATGTCCGTGCACTTGTAAGGAATGAAAGCCTGATTATTTTCTACAACAGTCGCAGCCAATTACTGCATCCAAATGGAACCACATTAATCAAATCTTTAGTACGGTGGCAAATTCAGAGATATCAGATTGCAAAAGACTGCAAAACTAATATGTCACTGTCAGCGGGGCTGCGCAGGCATTTAGCGAATTGCATTAAATAGATGGCTTCGCTGAAGCCGCATGAATTTAATATGTGATGGGATCTGGAAGCTATTAGTGTGACATGGCAAAGTAGTGGGAGCTTTGGCAGCTCTGGACTTTATCCATGAACTCAGGAAACTAATATAAAAACTTCTGTGTGTGCGCACTGGGGCTTCAGTGCACGCATGCGCTTCCTGGAGTATGTTCCACGAGCAAGAAGTCTTGTGGGTTGTGGGATAGCAACCGTTGTCTCATTCACACACATTCACATCGAAACGAGTACTAGGAAACCATGAGGACAGCAAACACAGGCCTAGTGAGGTGCTTTCTTCCCCTCTCCCTCCCCGCAGGGGTATAGACCACAGGCTGCTGAGTCCAGGAGTCAGAGCATTGGCTGGAAGCCAGGACTCCTAGTTCTGTCCCCTGTAGAGTCAGTCACAGGGTCTTCCAACAGTGCCCACTGTGACCTGGCCTCAGTTTGTCTATTTGCAAAGCCGAAGAAAGGTCGTTAGCATTCAGTACAAAGCTGTTGGCTGAAGAAAACAGTATTCTCGGGAAGCAGGAACTTTCTGAAGTACAACCAACATGGGTCATCTGTCCCGCACCCCCAGTTCCACTCCCCATCAGCTTAGTCCCTCCCCAGACTTTCTGGCCACAGAACTAATTGAAGTGTTTGCTCACCCAGCATAATTATACAAAGCGCTGTGGAAACTTTTCATGCCATGATGTCTTCCTGCAGAGATCGGGACATGCCAAGAGGCAAAGTATACCTCCTCCCCAATAAAACTGGAAATAGCAGACTAAGGTCAGTCTTTAAAAAGGCCCTACCCTAAACACACAGCGTAACACAGGGGTGTCTTTGTACAGCTATTGAACTTAGAGGAGTTCATCCGAACAGTGACTCTCCCGTAAAAATAAATTAGCTTATTTAAGCAAATAGTCCTGATCATTGGAAGGTTACATCCACCTCCAAGGGTTGAGTCCCTCCTAAGAACTGTGAGCCATAGACTAAACCCATGTCTGTGAAGTGGCCATGGACTTCCTAGGAGTCAGGGCCCCCATTGCCCAAGTCAGAGGTGAAAGGAAATTCCACACCAGACTCAGCACAGGCACAACTTTGTCGTGTATTTGTGCATCCTACTAGTATTTATAATTACATACAATATGGCAGAAGAGGTGGACTCATGTTATCTTGGAGAGGGTTTGGACAGGTCAGTTGTTATTGCTTTCAATGGCAGGGAGATGAGGTGGGGGGATATGGAATGAGACTTGGTTTTGTGCATGTGTGTGAATGAGTATGTGTGTGTGTGTGTGTGTGTAGACAAAGTTAAATAGGAGCAAAACCAAGGAACTGAGTAGCACTGTGGAGAGGAGGATTCAGGAGTAGCAAAGAATTGCTTCTTATTTCTATATATTTTACAAGAAACATGCCTATCTTTAATGCTGTATCTAGATCAGAGAACTGAAATCTTAAAAGGCCTAAAATGAGTCATAACATCCTTAAAAGGCCTAAATCTTAAAAGGCCTAAAATGTAAGCGGGTCTTAACATCCCTGCCTCCTGAGTTCACCAGCTCCCAAAGACGTGGGGAAGACCATAATTTCCTGGGAGGGGTTTTGGATGCAATGTTGGCTAAGGATGAATAGTGATCCAGGAAGGACACAGCCCACGCTTGTGACAGCCTGCCCAGAGGAAGGCTCTGGATCTCCGAGGACCACAAAAAGCACATTGGAAAGATGATGCCCCGGCTACTGAACAAACAGAAAACCCCCAACCTTATCAGCTCCTTTCTAACTCCCCACTACTGGGAAGCTCATGCCTCTGGGGCCCAGTGAGGCAGGATTCATGTGAATGGGGAGGGGTGGGGATGAAGAGGAAGGAAGAAGACACAGGGAGCCCAGGGCCGCCTGCCTGCTGCACAGGCAGCCAGGGAGAGAATGACAGCAGAGACAGATGGGCCCCGGCAGCTAGGGCCTGCTCTTACACAAACTGCCTTCATCAGCAACTCGCTGCTACCATCAGTTAATCTTCTTGCGAAGGTACATTTGTACATTTCCTTTCCCAGTAACCTAATCTACCATCTCCTTTATGCATACATGCTCTGAGGTTTTTTAGGGGTTGGCACCGGGGGTGGTGTACTCACCAGGAACCAATCTACCCAGCTATGAACTACAACTGAATTTAAATACAGGAGGATTCATTGCATTAGAGCGAGCCAGAGAACATCAGCCAATCCTTCTCCCCCATCCTCCACCTGTTAAAAAAAATAAAGCTAGGCAATGCAAGGTACTAAGTAGACTGAACATTATATATCGATGAATATGTACATAGAGAGAGCCTACCATCAGAAATATGTAATTAAGACGCAATTTTTCTATAACTGCATAATTTTATAAGATGGTTTACCCAATCCATTTTAGTGGTAGCAGAAATAGAATCTGAGAGGTTGTGGGGTGAATGACCTGTCTCTATGTACACCCTATCCCCAGGACACAGCACACACACACACACACACACACTCCTCTTATTAACTGGATCTGGAAGGAGTCGGATCCTCTTAACTCATATTTTAAAAAAATTTTTTTTAACTATTTGGTGATAATATTGTCTAATAATGAAAACCTTTTTCTGTTCCCAGCCTAGGAAGACAGATTTTCGAGAGGGACTGAGACAGGCATATTGGCAAAAACACGAACACAACGCGCATGCATACAAACACAGACCTCAGCCCTCCCCCTCGCCGCCCACCCACCCTCACGTGGCCCATGTGCCCAAACAGAAACAAAAAGAGACAAACATTCTGACATCACTGAGAAGCCGAGGATGTGTTTCCTACAGAGTCAACGGCTGTTCCCTGAATGTTTCCAACCTAGGAATTTTCTAGCCACCTAAAACGATCTCTTGTATCTTTGGGCCAATGAAAAATTTCTGTAGCTCTCTCCTAACAGAGAAAATAAGGGTGGGCAGGGACAAAGGACTGGAAAGGGAAGGGCACGGGTTGATCCCAGCTCACCCAGCCTCTTGTGGTCCAACCTCTCCTGCAGAATGTCCCTGTCCTGGGTCCCAGGCACTCGGAACCCCTTTGTCTGCCTACTGCCAATACTGCTGGAGAGTTAAGGAGCTACGCATAAATGTCCTACATCTCACAAGGGCCTGATACAGACAATATTTTAATGCAAAGGAGCAGGGGCGCCTGGGTGGCTCAGTTGGCTAACTGGCCGACTTCAGCTCAAGTCATGATCTCACAGTTCGTGAGTTTGAGCCCCCCCGTCGGGCACTGTGCTGACAGCTCAGAGCCTGGAGCCTGCTTTGGATTCTATGTCTCCCTCTCTGTCTTCCCCTCCCCGACTTATGCTATGTGTCTTTCTCTCAAAAATAAATAAACATTAAAAAAATTTTAATACAAAGGAGTAATCTTCATACCAGGATTTTAAGCCATGTCAAAGGTCTTTGAGGGGAGAGTGGGGAAAAGGGAGGATATGGTAGATTGTGTTTTGGGCCCTGATTCTGCATCCCTTTACTTTCAGCAGTCCTTGGTGTAACTCTGCAGGACCCTCCCCATCTGGCACGGGGCCTTCCCCCCAGCCTCTTGTATTCAGGTTAAGCCATGTGATTTGCTTTCCCCAGTAAATTTCAAGTAGTTCCACTTGTGCTCTGCATGTTGGGCATTGCCACGAAAGGAACATGTCCAGGCTGATCCACTGGTCCCATGAGGAAGAGGAGAGACATGTGGAACAGAGCCAAGGAGGCCCACAAAAGCCCAACCCAGATCTTCGGATCTCACGACCTCTAGCTGACCTGTAGAGTCATGAGAACAAAATGATTGTTACTTTAAGCCACTGAATTTTGGGGTAGCTGTGATGCAATGTTTTTGTGGCATCTGGTATGTCTCAAAACACACCCCCAAAGTGGAGTCCACTCTCCTACAAATGGGATCAACTTGAATGAGCCCACTTCCTGGGTGGGGTCCTGCATTGGGAAGAGACAAACGCAGCATACAGGCCCTGAGCATCCAGAGAAAGGGGGATCTGGGGCAAGAAGGAGGTAACAGAAGTCAATCTTTCCATCCTTATTTTCTGCTACAACCATCTGCCCCACGACCTAATGTAGCCAGGATCTGGGAACTTTGTGTATCCCCCACCTGCACCCCCATTGGTGTGCATAGCTCCCAAATACAGTGTAACACTGAAGTAGGATGGGGGGGTGGGGTAGTCATCCCTTACCACCCCATGTTAGCTACACCCCTGACTTTATATCAACGGCTTGAGTCTTTTATCACTGGCTTCTGTCGGATCACACCTGTCTGTCCTCCAGCACTGTCCAGGGCAAAAACAGGAATGCGACCCAGAAGAAAGAGAACCTTCAGTGACAAAATCAAATTCCAGCCTGCGATAAATTCCCCAGCCAGCCGTCCCTTGGTTAGTGGGGGTGTAGGGGGTTGCAGAAAGAAATGCAAGCTGCCATCCTTATTAAAGGCATAGATTGGGTTTCCTATAGAAGTGACAGAATGCCAGGAGAGGCCCTGTGGTACCCCTTCCACCCGTAGCCAGTGAATTACAGGTCTTCCCTTTGGGGAGGAGTGGCACGGGTAATTTCATGGGCTGATTGCCTGAGCAGCACCACACCACCCTCCTTGTCCCAGCGAGCCGGCCCGGTCCTCCTGGATCAGCACTTAGAGGGGTGCGTCTGGGCTCCAGGGCTCTTCCTTCTACACTTTGGGCCCAGCCCCCACACACCAGCGGGTCAGGAGCAAGTCTTTATCAGGAGCACCAGAGACAAAGAAGGCTCGACTTCTCTGCTGTTCTAATTTAACAAGGCAACAGTGGCAAAGAGGGATGAAAGGGGCTGGGTGTCGGTGCTGAGACAGCAATGCCACCACTATGGAAACCAGACTCCAGTTCACACTGAATTCTAGAACAAATGTCAACCTGTCACCCTAAGTCACCCGTGAACGGAAGAAAGTGGCACTGGAGATCACTTCAGAGGGACAGTTCGCCACCTCATACTCCCAAATTCCAAAGTTTACTTGTTCATCGAGCCATCTCGATGGCTCTTGGAGCTTCTCAGTTGATGGGGCCCAAAGAGCCACTGCCCCTCCCCAAAGAACCACCTCATAACTGTCAGAGATGGCCTCTTTCCAGTCTTGATTTAAAAAGATAGAAGAAAACCTTGAAAATGAGTAGAAGGCCCTTAATAAGACAAAGTGTTTGATACAAAGAGCGGTATTGTAAATCAATCTAAAGATTGTCCCAATAACACTTTATCTAGAGTCATGAACATGACAGAGAGAATACTTCCCCGAGAACAAACACTTGGAGGCAAATAGTCAACATTCCCAAACATCATCGAAAATCCATCTTCAAAACTAGTAATAGTTTAACTAACTAGAATTTAAATAAAACCTTGAAACATAAAAAAAGAAAGAAAAAAGAAATCCATCTTCAGTCTATCTTCATGGAAAGTGTCAACTCATCTTCAACAGAGTATGATTCTTTCAGTCTTCTTTCAGTGTTCTTTCAGTATACATCTTTCAGTGCACTCCAGTTTTCAAGTATATCTAGAGAACTCAACTGAATGGAGCATTTTCCCCCCAAAAAGTAGATATTTAAATGGTTTATAGGAGATATATCATGTGTTTTTACATATTAAATTTCCTAACAAGTACATAATAAAATTTTATAATTTTATTTATTTTGAGAGAGAGAGAGAGCAGGAAAAGGGGCAGAGAGAGAGGGAGGGAGAGCGAGAATCCCAAGCAGGCTCCACACCATCAGCACAGAGCCCAATGCACATCTCAAACTCATGAACCATGCGATCGTGACCTGAGCCGAAACCAAGAGTTGGACTGAGCCACCCAGGCACCCCCATACTAAAATTTTATAAACCCAGCAAGCAAACTCAGCCCACAGTGAGATGTTGTATAACCTGTGAGCTACAAATATTTTTTACATTTTTTATGGTGGGAAAAATCAAAAGAAGAATGATGTTTTGGTGACATGAGAAAACTATAAATGAAACTTGAAATCCACATACCAGTGTCCATAAATAAGGGTTGATTGGAACACAGTCATGCCAATTCACTCAGGTACTGTGGCTGCTTTTGCACAACCAAACAAAACTGAATACTTGTGCCAGAGACCAGATGTCCTACTAAAGTCCAAAATATTTGCTACCCAGCCGCTGACTGAAAATCTTTTGCTGACTCTTCCCTTAAACACACGACAGGAGTTGCCTACTTTATGTAAGTCTATGGATACCCCTTCCCCAAGATGAACAACACTAATTCGCTTTGGCTCTTCAGTTATTCTAAAATAAAGTGTCCCTGCATACAGGCATAGCTTGTTTTATTGTGTTTTCTTTATCGTGCTCCGCAGATATTGAATTTTTTACAAATGGAAGGTTTGAGGCAACCCTGCCACAAGCAAGTCTACTGGCGCCATTTTTCCAACAGAGTTTGCTCACATTGGAAACTCTCTCAATGTTGCAAAATTGTTCATTATTACTATATTTATTGTGGTGGTCTGTGATCAGTGATTGTGCTGAATGTTCAGATGATGGTTAGCGTTTTTTAGCAATACAGTATTTTTTCAATTTTTTTAAATGTTTTTTATTATTTATTTTCGAAAGAGACACAGTGTGAACAGGGGAGGGGCAGAGAGAGAGACAGATTCTGACAACAGAGAGCTGGAAACAGGGCTTGAATACGGGGTTTGAACTCACAAACCTTGAGATCATGACCTGAGCCGAAGTCAGACACTCAACTGACTGAGCCACCCAGGCGCCCCAGCAATAAAGTATTTTTTAGTTAATTAATTTAATTTAATTTAATTTATGTACATTGTTTTCCAAGGCATAATGCTATTGCACACTTAGTAGAATACAGTGTAGTGTGAACATAACTTTTATATGCAGCAGGAAACCAAAAAATTCATTTGACTTGCTCTATTGCGATATTCACTTTATTGCAGTGGTCTAGAACCAAACACATAGTCTCTCTAAGGTGTGCCTATATATGACTCACATCTCTTCCACAGTAACTGCATGGAGTTTGCCTCCACTCTATTAGGAAAGAAGCTAGAGAGGGAGGAGGACACAAAAATCACCTAGAATATAGGTGATCTAGGAATATACCATCTTAGCAATAAAGATCGGCCTTGAATTCCAAGCATGGAGTGGAGCAGGGTTTCCTGGGGACTCACAGGGGAAGCAGTTGTTTGGTGAAATGTGCTGTTAGTACTTATGTCCTCAAGTGACTGGAAAATGAGAAATACCTGCTGAGATTCTTTTTGGGAAAGTAGCATGGAAAGGACATCAGCTTTGAGGTCAGGCACATCCAGCCTAAATGCTGCCTTCATCAGTAACTGTTTCTTAAGCAATGATACATTACTCACTCTTTCTGAGCCTCAATTTCCTCATTTGTAAAATGAAGGTCATACCTGTCTCATAGAGTTGTCATCGCTGATGACATCATAAGATGATGAACAAAGCATCTTGCTTAGTAAACTTGTCATGGTGGTCTCAATCTCATGGGTGGATGTAGGAAGTCGGTGAAGAGGACAAAGATACTCTGACATTTTTTTAGTTCTGTGGCCCTGGGCAAGTCACCCTCACCTGTATGTGCCACAGTCTTTTTCCTCGGTAAAATGATAAAATGATAATAGACCTACTCTCTAGGCTTATTTTAGTTCTGGGCTAGGGGAGAACGTTCAGTTAATGTCAGTTGCAATCATGACCTTTCCCTGGGCGGGGGG